>CM041295.1:163298365-163898365 GCA_023052935.1 Piezodorus guildinii | reverse complement strand
TCTACCATGCTTCAGGAGCTCAGTAGGAATCTCTTTCTCACCTGGAGCCTTATTGTTATCAATTTTTTTGACAGCATCTTCGATATCAAAGGTTGGTGGATCGGGAGTTTCAGTATCATCTGCATCTGATCATTCTGTATCATCTAGTGTTTCCTACTCCTCTCGGTATCCTGCGTTTAAAAGAGTGTCGAAGTGACGGGGCCATCAAGCTAGAACTTCATCCTTTCCTGTGGCCATGGACCCATCTTCGTTCCTACATACCTTGACATGTGGTTTAAAACCGGCCCTACTCTTATTAACCTTTTGATAAAAGATTCTCGATTCTCGAAGATTGCTGTGCTCCTCTATTTCCTCAAGCTGCTTCCTCTCCCATTCCCTTTTCTTTTTACAGTGAAGCCTCCTTTTATCTCTCCGCCTATCTGATTACTCCTCAGATGCTCTTCTGGTGTGTCGCTTTTGAATCATCTTTTTGTACACTTTGTTTTTACTTTCCGTTGCGATCACACTCTCCTCCTCAAACCATTGAGACTGCACTCTTAGTTCCTCGTTCCCAAGGATTTCCTGGGCCAAACTTTTAACTAAGGATGAGAGCACTTGTTCTTCCACAGGCCCATCTGGTACACCTTCCCACCTCACCTCCTGTAGAAAGACCAGGTCTATTTTATCAAGGTCCATCTGCTGTAGGAGTTGACGAAGTGAACCCAGTCTATATAAAGATAAAATGTTCCATTGAGCTAATGAAAGGTCCATATGACAAATTTGTGGTTGTTTCCTTGAAGGCTATTTCTTTTTGAGGTCTAAAACAGTATTTGTTTTCCGGAGACGGGTAGTTAGCCCTTCGCCCAACCTTTTACAGGGTAGAGGACAGGAAGTCTTGTGTTCAAGGTCCTCATCCTCTGGAGGCATTGTTTTCACCATGACTTTAGAGATGCAGTATGTATTCAACTTCTTGAATGCACGAATTCTTATTGAGCCTAGCCAGTGAATATACCACCTTTAGCCTCAGAGATACTAGCATTGCAGCTGCCCAACACTAGCAGGTTTGAGTTCATGGTCCTGATCCCCTAGTAGGCCTGCATTCACCTCAGCTCCGAGCGCCTACCACCCGATCCTGTAACCCTAGACAGAAGCCCTCACAAGATACTACCAGCCAGGCCAGCTGGACCAAGGTTTATTAACGAGGTGTTACTCCTTGATCCCTTCTCCTTTATCCTGGCTTGGGACAGGCCGTGGTTTCCCAGTACATTGCCAAATCCTCATGGACGGAGTTCTGTGATATCCACTCTCACCTCAAACCTAAAAACCATACTTGACACCCATGTTCCTCTTAAAAACCCGAACCTTATGCCGTCCCACTGTTCCATGGCTGACTCCTGAACTAAAGGATTTGATAAAAAGAAGAGAAACAGCAAGGCATAAATTCCAACGCACTTGGTTTCTCGCTGATAATGCTAGTTTTAAGTAACTTTTGAATGGAACCCAGGACGCAGTGCGGCTTGGGAAATCCCTCTATATCCACAGTGCTCTATCCAGTGCTCCAGATTCTAAATTCAAATGGAAAATCCTTCAAAAATTATCTCTTCTGGAATCCAATAACTTCTATTCTATTCCTGTTCGGCCAGACTATCTCAACAAGCACTTTGTATCCTTATCTCATGACTCATCTTCCACTACCGATGTTGAACATCACAGTTTTGATCCAGTAAGTTTCTTCTTTACCCATGTTTCCTATGACCAATTATTAACAGCTATTCTTAAATCCCGCACTAATGAAACGATTACGGACCTGACAACTTTCCAGTAAAACTGATAAAATTCTGTCTTCCAGTCCTTATAATAGTTTTATATCATATTTACAATTTTTCCTTGCAAAACTCTATATTCCCTTCTCATTGAAAAACCGCCTTAGTTTGACCTCTAAATAAGATCCCAAATCCTAACTCACTGTCTGAGGTACTATCTCTTCTCTTTAATCTTTACAAACCACTAAAACGTCTAGTACAAAATCAATTATCAAATTTCCCAAAGAACGTTCCCTTGTCAATCCCCTCCAATCTGGCTCTCCTAAAAATAACTCACGACCTACAATTTGCCATTGAACACCAAAAACTTATTATCCTTGTCCTCCTATATTTTTCCAAGGCATTGGATATGGTTGACCATACAATCCTTCTTACCAAACTACAAAATCTTCCCTTATCCAACAGTGCTCTACACTGGTTTAAGTCTTTCCTCTCTGATTGCTCTCAGTATGTGGTAGTTATAGGCCAACCTCCTCCCAGGACTCTGCCTCTGTCATGTGGTGTTCCTCAGGGATCATCACTATCTCCTACCCTCTTTTCTATCTACATAAACTACCTTCCCTTCCTATATCCATCACTCCCAATACCATAACATATGCGGATGACCTCCAAATTTACCTCTCCTTCCCTCCGTTGGACCTATTACTAGCAACAGAAAAGCTCCAGGGTGATTTAGACCGACTTAGTTGCCTGGCATTTGACAAGTTAAAGTTAAATGCAGAGAAAACTAAGGCAATTGTAATAGGTTCCAATCCACTCCTCAAAACCCTTCCCCTAATCCCAACATTGTTTTTAAATAATGAACCTATTAAATTCCACCAATCCGTCAAAAACCTTGGATTAACCCTTGACCAATCTCTTTCCTGGAAAAACCTTGTTTCCAAAATTTCTCGACGCACAATATCCGTCTTTAAACACCTAAATTACCATCGTCACCTTCTTCCATTTGAAACCCGCAGGCTCTTGGTTTGTTCACTTATATTCCTCCACTTTGACTACTGCTCTATGGTGTATAGGTGTGTCTCTGGGGATCTTAAAGCTAAACTAAAACAATTATTTAACTACCTGATACGTTTCATCTTTGGGATATCCAGAGACACCTCTGTAACCTGATTCTATGAGGAGTTGAATTGGCTTTACCCTTCCTACCATTCTAAGTACTCCCTGGCATCCTTTCTCTTCCAAGTTCTCCGATATCAACGTCCATCGTACATCTCTAATATATTTTCATTTAAATACTCCGTCCACTCCCGCAACACTCGTTCATGGCCTTCATACCTGTATATAACGCTTCATCGAACAGCAGCTTTCGACAGATCTTTCCTAATCCAATCCTCGGCCGTATGGAATTCTATTCCATCTTATATCCATCATTCCAATACTCTTCTGACCTTTAAATCCCATTTTTTCAAACACTTCGTGTCTATCCAATTTTCAAATGATCCCAACTGACTTGCAAATTTCAATAAAAATGAGTAAATGGAGCAGAGAGAAACAAACATTTATCATATTTTATTTTGTATTGTATATAAAAATTCATGAATATCATTTCACAGATTTTCACTAGCATTTTAAATTTATTTTGCACTTAATATATGAACATATTTTTATTCTTGTCTAATTTGTTTTGTTTGATTTTCTAAATTATTATAAGAAGCTACCTATTAATTTATTACTATTATTCATGTTCTTGTTATTTCTGTTGTTTTTTGTTTTTGTTTATACTCTAAGACACTGAAGCTCTGATTTAATTTTTCTGTAGTATTATTCTGAAGGGACTTGTCCTAGAATAAATGAAGAATTTATTATTATTATTATCATTATTATTATTTTATGTATAAAATATATACATATGCATATGCAAGTTTGATCTATTCTTATTGATTATTATAGATGACTGGAAGGAAGGGTAGAGTTGTTCAAACAGAGGATGGTATTCAGTATGAGTCCAGATCAGAAGTTGATGTTCCACTTGAAACTTTAAATCTCACAGGTAATTTGATTCTAATCAAGGGATAAATTTTTCAAAAATTAATCACTCAATATACTTTTTTTTTATTATGCATATAACTATTAATAATTCTGCAGATTTTAGTCCTAATTGCAATAATTTAATTCTGCTAGGAGTTAATACTGCTTATACCTAGTTCTGCCATAAACACTGTTACAAAAGTTGAACTTTGTTTATATCCTTGGTGATAGATAATCCTCACCTTTATCAGATTATTTTCTTTACATGTCAGGGTATTAATCCCTATTAGTTTGTATTTGTCTTTTGCTCAGTGAACATGGTGTGGGATGATAAAAAAAACCGAATAGCTTTGGTCGCTTATACAAAGTTGAAAAATGTAGGTTAGAGATTTTCAACACTTTTAAACCTTGGGTATCAGCCGTATGTTCGTTTACCACACTATAAATGTATATAACGAGACCTTATCTGTATGTGACAGACTTCGATTGGGTCGTCCCCACACTATGTGGATGGCAAATCCATTGAGAGCAGTGGCTGCTCGATTCAGAGGAAATCTCTTTTGAAAAAAACTGATCATGTCTCGGGAATGGGAAATCTCAGTCAGATCACTGTCTCACTTTATATGAAGTGACCTTAGGATGGGTGCATTTCAAAGAATGACTTGACAAAGGGTAAACTCTTTCCTATAAAAAATTAGAGTAGATACAAAGTGCTCCTTGGCCGTTACACCAATGGTCCTCATTGAAAGATTTTGCTTAGCAATGAGAAAAGTTATATAGTAAAAAAAAAAATTTATCGCCAAAATGATCATGTGTACTCCAAAGAATTGTGCTCTAAAGAAGCCCAGTAAGTCATTAGAAGAGTGGAAAAATATCATCACTCTTTCTCAGTGATGATTATTGAGGAGTTTGCTTTGATAGCACCACAAAGCTCCATTTTTGTGAAAAAACACTCAAAACTGTAAGGATGATATTTTGGAACCTGTCGACAAGCCTGTAAATGATACTATGTTTGCTGGAAGTCATTGGGTTTTCCAGCAGGATTCTGCTCCAAGTCGCAAGGCCAGGTCGACTCAACAGTGGCTGCAAATGAACATTCTAGCATTCATCTCAGGCTCGGATCGGCCCTCAGTAAACCATGATCTCAACCCACTAGATTACCTGCTTTTGTCTGAACTGGAGAGGATGGCATGCCACAAAGCACACTCTAACTTGAAAAGCCTCAAACAATCTCTGTTCCTAGCAGTTGAGGGCTTTCCTCAACAAGCTCTGCATGCTGCAATTGATGGCTGGCCACAAAGATTAAATGCCTGTGTCAAGGCAAAAGTGGGTCATTTCGAGTAATTTATTTTTTTATTTAATCTCTATAGATATGGGTCAATCCATTTGAAATTGTATAATTTTCACTAAATTTGCCGTTCAAAATTTTGGATTTTAATGATTTTTTTAACCAGTAATTCTCTGTCCTTTCATAAATAAAAAACCGTGTATAAATTTTTTTTTCTGGCCAATAATTTTAGTGTTGCAGCCGGTTTAAGTCAGCTTCGCGTTGTTTGTTTATTTAATGTCACTATATGCTCGGAAATTCTCATTTATCATATTCTATATCATTTATTATATTCTGATTCTGGTAATTTTGCAGATATCAAGTCAAAACAAGAACTGACAATAAGATAAGGATATGTTTTATATCTTTTGTTCTTATGACTTATTACCTTAAAAGTTAATAAAGTGGTTAAAAGAATTCTCATAAATTAATAAAAAATGAGACTTTTTTTTTTTTTTTTTTAGTGAGTTAAAAGTCTATAAAAGAAAAAAAGACTCACCTTTGATTATTTTTTAATACAGAGCTTAGTCACAGCCCTACTTGCTGTAAAATTTTCGATCTTGAGAACTTAGTCTTTTTTTGTGTATAAATTTTCAAAAATTGCCAAAACTTGTTTTCCGCGAAGGATACACGGAAAGTTTTCAAAAGGGACTGAGTGAAAAATTATGGAACTAACACAGGTTACACATCGATACGATGTTTATAAGTGACATAAAGTTGGTTGCTGAGACTGGGCTATTTCTCGAGCTATAAAATTCTCTTTGCTGTTAAAATAACATTTTCTTTCAAAAATATTAACCCCTGTATATTTGCATATTTTAGAATGAAACAAAAACTAGAGTGTTGATGAGAGAACTGTATACAGTTTTGGTCCTTACTGCATATTACCTAAGTAGCCAAGAAAATTATTTAAAAAATTCACAAAAATTTAAATCAACTGCAACTTATAGCAGGCTGTAACAAAAGAGGTTAGAAAGGCGTCTCATGCTTAATTTATTTTTTTTTATAGGCTTATTGTAGCACTACTTGTAGAAATTTCGATCATGTAAGCATTGTCCTCCTTTTTAATATAAATTTTCAGTGAAGGACTATCTCCAAGTTCAGCAATAATTATAGGGAAGTATCTCAAAAAGGACTCAGTGAAAAATTATGGAACTTGTACAGATTATACCTCTATGTAATAAGTACTGTAGGATAAAATTTAATGGTGGAGACTCAACTGGTTCAATTATTATTAATTTGGTTTGGCATCAAGTAAGTTGATAAGATGAGTGCAACACTTCCAAGGCATTAATGTGTAATTTATTAGATTTCAAAAATTAACTGTCTCAAAAAAAAAAATTATCCTATTTATTTAATCCTAGAGGTATAATCTGTATAAGTTTCATAATTTTTTATTCAGTCCCTTTTAAAATATCTCACTTTTAATATAGTTGAACTTGGCGATAGCACTTCTTTAAAAATTTATATTAAAAAGAAGGACAATGCTTACATGATCGAAATTTCTACAATAAGTTGTGCTACAATAAGCCTATATATAAAAAAAATAATAATAAGCATGAGAATCCTTTCTAACCTCCCTTATTATAGTCTGCTATAAGTTTCAGTTGATTTAAATTTTCGTGAATTTTTTAAACGATTTTCTTGGCTACTTAGGTAATATGCTGTAAGGACCAAAACTGTATACAGTACTCTTATCAGCACTCTAGTTTTTGTTTCGTTCTGAAATATGCAAAATTACAGGGGTTAATATTTTTATTTTAAAATGTTGTTTTAACAACGAAGATAATTTTATAGCTGAAAACAAGTTTTGGCCATTTTTGAAAATTCATATGCAAAAAAGGACTACATCCTCAAGATCGAGATTTTTACAGCAAGTAGGGCTGTGACTAAGCTCTTTATAAAAAAATAATCCAGGGTGAGTCTAATTTTTATTAATTTTTGAGAATTGTTTCAACTAATTTCTTCACTTTTAAGGTAATAAGTGGTAAGGACAAAATATATAAAGCACATCCTTATATTTTTATTAGTTTTTGTTTTGACTCGGTATCTGCAAAATTACCAGAATAGAGAGATTTTCACTAAAAGTATTTGCCAGAAAAAAAAATTGTATCCAAGGTGTTTTTATTCATGAAAGGACAGAGAGAGAATAACTGGTTAAAAAATCATTAAAATAAAAAATGTTAAGTGCCAAGGTCTGGAAGATTTCGAATGGATTGACCCATATAAATTTTTTTTTCTAATAAAGTTTTTTAAAAAGTTATTTGTTTTGTTGAAATATGTATATATATTTCCTATTAACAATATGTATAGGACTAGGTATATCAAAAGTCATGTAGTGCATGGGCCAGACACCCTTACCATGCACCTCCAACCTCAAATCCCAATAAATTGCATATTTTTGTGCTCCATACTGCTATTGATTGAAAAAGAAAAAGACCAATGGTCCTATCAAAAAATTTAAAATAGTGTCCAAAGATTACCAACTTGACTTGAGTTAATTTTGTGGTCCCTATTATTCAGAATTTCGCTGTAATTGTCCGTATTAAATCTGGATTGCACTGATAAATTATCGATACAATTTAGTTCCCTCATTTCTAATTTTTTTTTTTTTTTTTTTTTTTTAATTACAGGTACATTTTTTAAGTCTGTGTAGTTTCTATTCATCCCTTTACTCAGTCTATATAGCTAATGTCCTGACCTATCCTAACACTTTCCTTTCTGCCTATGCTGATGATGTTTGTTTATCATCAGTCAATACTGATCCATTTATTGCCTCCCACATCAGAGACCTAATGGACCTTAAGCATTGTGTCAGAATTGGAGAAGAAAATAAATTCTTACAAACCTTACCAAATAAAATAACCTTTACCCTTCATCATAAACCTATGACTTCCTGCCCTACAGTATCCTTTTACTATATTCATCTTGACCCTGTGGAATAGATCCGATACCTTGGACTTTATCTTGTTCAACATCTAACTTGTAATCCTTATACAAGACTGAAACAACAAAAAACTGCTCGCCATTTTCAGCTACTTAAACACTTACTATATAAATGCTCAAACCTTCTACTTAACTAGTAAAGGCTCATATACATGACTATCATAAGGCCCATCTGGAACTTGCAATAAAAAATCCTCAATGTTCTATACTTTGTCACTAATAAACTCACCCATAACGACCTTAATGTTTTATATGTTGCTGATTTGGTCTGAACCAGGTATTATTCCTTTCATGAAAAACTCCATTCCCACTCTAACCCACTAGATGCTGTCATTGCTCCCTCTTCAGTTCCTGATAATCCTCCAAGGTATCTGAAGAGAAGATAGTCCGAGACCTTCTCGTTTAGAATAGTTTTTGAGTGCTGACAATGGGTAGTTTCTCTGCAAGTGTAGCATGTCATTATTTAATATTTTATTCAAATTTACTTGATGTATTCAATAATACAGTTGTAAATTTAAATAAACGTAATTGTTAAAAATTAGATATTTGAGATAACTGGGATGTTATGACAATTTTTTTAGTTTTTAATCAAATAGTAGTGTCGAGGTTAGTTCTTATAATAGTGACTGTTCTTCAGAAGGCCTCGACAATGCCTGTGCAGTTAAGGAGTCATTACGATGGAGGTAGGTGTTCATCATGGTAGAAGCACATACCGCAGCATCAGGGATTAGGTACTTTACCAGATAGGGGTGAACCGGCACCTACCGATTAGCAGAGGGGACTGGTAGGGACGGAAATGCCGTGAGAGGTAGAAGCTCAACAGTAGCGGATAGGAATCATTATAGGTGCACATGGGTAGAAGCCATGCACCCCATCCTATGAGGGGGAGTGATAGGATAAGTAGGGTTGACCAAAAACAACACATATCAATGCATAACAAAGAAAGGTATATCTGAGTCGTATAACAAGGTATTTGAGAGATTAAGGCAAGGTGAGGAGGACGCCATTCCTTTGACCCGCTGGGTGTATATAAACTTATGGCCATTCTCAACACAGAGCGGTAACCACTTATTAACCTATTACGGGCTAAGATATTTTCTTTTTTTATATCCTTTCTTTTACTTTATTAATAAAATATATTTATAATGGACATAATTATATAAATAAAATATATTACAATTATTTACACTTCACTTTGACACATACAAAATTATATCTCTTCAATGCGGTGTGGGTGGAGCTGCCTGTTGAATATCTGCTTAACTACTCCGGGCGTCTGTATACAGATGGTGGGTTGTTACAGGAGTATAAGAGATATTAATATTGAGTTAAGTGAATATAAAGTTTACCAGAATTCAAAGAATACTTTTAGAGATAGTATGTTTTTAGTTAAAATATATAGTAAAGGAAAACATTGTGATAATGAAAATGTTTGAATCCAAGTTCTCAACCTAAGTACTTGTTTTGGATCTTATGTATCTAAGTAACTAAATCTCACAAATTGGTTTGTGTCACGGCAACCAGGTCTCTGGTTGATAGTATTATTATAACAAATGCTATGTTTTCTATAAATTTTGTGAAATATTTTAGCTTTATAAATTTTAATTATGTTTATAATACTATTTAGAAATTTATCTTGAAAGATATGAAATGAGGACAAAATAATCCGAACTATAAGCCATTTGGGCATGCTCAGTATTTATTTTATCCAACTATTTTTTTTATGGTAAATATGATATCAATTTCAGAAAAGCAAAGGTTCATGGATGGTTTGAAGGATGTAGCAATTATTTCTGAAGCTGCCAGTTCTGGTATATCTCTTCAAAGTGATCGAAGAGCGAGAAATCAGAGAAGAAGAGTGCATATTACCCTTGAATTACCTTGGAGTGCTGATAGAGCTATACAACAATTTGGTAACAACGTTATACAATAAAAAAATATAAATTTAAATGTTATAAATTAGTTGCCAGATATCTGCTATGTTCTGTTATTAAGATGTTTGATAATGAGCAACCTCATGCCCATAATGTGTATAAATATTTCTAAATTGATTTTTCTTTTAGATTTCATGAAATCAATATATCTATTATTTTTTTTTTTTTTTTCTGAATTCATTGCTGAATCATTATTTATGTCTTTTAGAATTTGGTAAGAGCCAGAACATACTTTTAATATTGATAATAAAATATGATGTTTATAAGATGATATGATAAAATATAATTTATGAGAGTTTTAAAGGTTTCACTATAAGGACTTGCTGCAAAAAGGGAGGTATTTCCATTCTGGGGGAGTTGGAGCTTGCACATACTATTTTGTCACAAAAAAAATTCTTTTGTTTAGTAAATTTTTTTTTCAATAAACCCTTCAATTGGTGTGTGGTTGGGTCATCCAAGGAAGAAGTTAGATTGAAGGAAAGAATTTTTCTTGTCTATGAAAATAAAATACATGCAACTTTATTCGCCTCCATTCATGCCTTATAATTTAAATTTGTAAATAGAAAACTGGTTAACTCTCAATGCTCTTAAGAAAGAGAGAAGATCACTAGTCAAAGAGAGGGTATTTTTTGTAAGAATTTTGATTTATTTACTTCTTTTTTTTTTTTTTTTTTTTTTTTTTTTTTTTTTTTTTTTTTTTTTTTACTTTAAAACTCTTGATTCTTTGAAGACGAATTGTCCTTGGACTATGACTTGGAGAAGTTCCATTCCATCAAACAAAACTAATATTATTAAAGTCAATTTTTAATCATTGTGATGTTCCTCTGTTAGATTATTTTAATTATAAATAAAGACAAAGGAAAAGTCTTCTCGTGACTTTTGCACCAAGAAAAGTGTGTACTCAAGACTGAAGAGCATTTTAAAATATGTTTAGTATTTTTATTTCTTCTTCTATTTCGTTTAGTATCGGGGTGTTTGTAGCCATTGGTACCATTAATTTTATTTCTTGCCTAGATTCTTCACCTCTTCCAAATTCTTTCCTCTTTTGTGGTCTATCCTGCAGGCATTGCTCATGCCGCTTCAGTTGCCTCTTCTCAAGAGTTTCCATCACTGAATGCATCTTCAGATCTTCCCTGATTCTATCACCTCACCTTTTCCCCACCATTCTTCTAAGGAACTTCATTCCCACAGCAGTAATATGGCTTTGCAATCTCTCATTTAAAATCAACCTTTTCACTTCACGTAGAGTAGTGCTGGTAAGAAAGCAGACTTGGATAGATGGAATTTCACATCCTGTCTCCCTTATCTTTTTCCTATAAAAGTATTACAGATCATGTAGTAAGCGAAATAAGCTTTTGAGATTTAGCTCTGCTTTCATATCCCCTTTACCCAACCTTTTGATTTCCATGTCCAGGTAGGTAAAGTCTGTCTCCACCCCTATCACTTTTTCATTGTAAACAATCTGAATATCCTATTGAGCTTGACAGACTTGAAGTATTTTTCTTTTATTACTCAGAGAATAATAGTCATTCCCTTTTCTTCAATTTTTCATTCCACTCAGTCACTGCCTACTGAAATCTTAAATGAGCACATCATCTGCCAAAAAAAGAAACTTTACTATGATATGTAACAAGAACCATTGGTCCATGTGCATTCGTGCTTTACATCTTTTGCAGATTGAGGTGATCTCATACTTACACAATAAAAGAAGGAGGCTCAGAGATTCACCTTGCCTCCCTCCTTGTTCAAGGTCAAACACTTCTGATTCTTTTCCATTTAGGCACTATATCCCTTCGGCACTTGATAAGTAGATTTTACATCCTTCCAATGTTTTATTGGTATGTTCTGTGCCTTCACACATATATCTGTGGTGCAATAGCCTGATGGGTGCCCAGGCATCCTCTCTTTGCCTTTAAGAATTCCCAAATTTCATTTGGGAGTATATAGATTATAAAGCACAGGGAATAGACTGATAGGTCTGTAGTTGGAGCAGTCACTTCGACTTCCTTTTTTACAGATATCGTAATGTTCTACTCCCATTCCTGAGGAATTCTTTCATCATCTCAACACAATGGAAAAAGTTTTGATGAGCTCCTACCCACTCTGGCTCTTCACATTCAATAAATTCTGAAGTTTTCTCACCCAGCTTCTTTTTCTGTTTTTATCTTCACAATATCCTTCTTAACCCCTCATTTTCTTGATCCTCCAAAACATGTCTCCAATTGTGATCATCATTTTATTCCAGATCGCCCTTGAACTGTCTTGAGTGGAACCTATACTATACCTCATATATGTATCTAATTGGTTTAGCCTTTCTGGCTCTGAGGGTCTTTATTTTTCAATAGAAGAGGTTTTTATTTTTTTTTTTTATTATTTTTTTTTTTTTGAGCTAATATTCTCTCTATGATCAGCATCAAGGGACTGATCAATCTCTTCCTGTGCTTTCTTCTTTGCTTCCCTAAAAGCCACTTTCATCTTGTTGTTTGTTACTTTGTACTGTTCAAATTTCCTTTAACTACTATTCATGTAGAGCATTTTCCATATGGTCTTATTTTTTCTTACTACAACTCTAAGCTCTTCATTCGACTTGTCTAAATGTTTCCTTTTGACCAATACTTTCTTCACACCGCTTACTTAAGTTGTTGATTCAAATATGGTTTAACAGTTCCTTTCGTTCAAGTTTATATAAAAAAAAACAAAAAAAACCTGTACCACTACAACCCATGAAGGGTCTTGGGCTCAGTACATATAGAGATTCGTACTGTTTCTAGGACAACGGCCGTGCAATGAGGTGATTCGGCCGAGATCACGCTCAGCCGCCAGGTTTTTCCCCAATTAATTTGGGTACCCACTTTATAGAGGCTGGGTCTGCCCCAGGAGGGTCTCCATACCCTAGGGTCGCCCCCCGACTGAATTAACAGAATAAATAATATTTCTGCCACAGCCGGGATTCGAACCCAGGACCCGGAGCACAGCAGACTAGTGCTCTATCCACTAGACCACGCCGCTCCCTCTAAATCTTACAAACCAGATAGAAATTAAATTTTCTATGCTATTATAAATTTTTTATTTTTCTTAAATGCTCAACAATTAGTAATCAACATAAGAATCAATAAAAATAATAATCAAAAATAGAAACAAAATCAGAGAAACAATTAACATAAAATATTGAAATCTTAAATTATTCAAGTATTCCTTTATACAAACTCAAATGAAACTTTTCTTCACAAATAAAAATACATAAATAATTTTTAAAATTTCAAACTTCACGAAAATTATACTAATAATATATTATAAGAGTATTATAAGTAAATTAAACAAATACTTGTGAATAACTCGAATTTCACTAAACCATATAGAGAATTTTCAAATCAAAATGTAATAATCAACATAAGAATCAATAAAAGTACATAAAATACAATTTTAATCACCAATCCATCAAAATCACAAATGATTTAAAATATTTAATCTTACAGAACAAAATTAAAAGTTCTCTTTATAAAGAAAAGTACATAAATACTTGTAAACAACTTAAAATTACACAAAAACGAAACTGAAATAAAATTCAATTTTAAACATAAACAGAAAATTTACATGTTTTATTCAAATAATAAACCAAAAAACAATTTTTAAACACCTTGCCGTCTTACTAAAACAAGTTTATATATATATATCAATGATTTTTATTTAAATTTTGTGTGTATAAAGATTTTTTGTTTTTTATACAGGAAGAACCCATAGAAGCAATCAAGTGAATGCACCTGAATATATTTTTCTTATATCAGACCTAGCCGGTGAAAGGAGATTCGCTTCCATTGTTGCTAAGCGGCTTGAAAGTTTGGTAAAATGTCTAAAATTATTAACAAATTTATTTTGATCTATTATTATTAATTATATATCAATTCGTTTGGAATCATCTAGTTTGAATAAATAAAAACTAAAACTATAATGGAAAGATGCTTTACATTTTTTGTCCTCATTACAAATATATAAAAAATGTGGGATGTGAGGAAATTGGTTAAACAAATAAATTATCAAAATTGACATAAAAAAATACAATTTTTGGGGTATAAGTATATGAAGAAAAAAATCTCACCTGTGATTATTTTTTATTTTATAGATTTGCTATAACAAAATCTCACCTATGATTATTTTTTATTTTATAGATTTGCTATAGTAAGTTCTGCATGATGTAAATCATTTAAGCTGTTTTTGTCATTTCTTTCAAACATGGCCAAAAGTCATTTTCAGTGATATCCCATTAAGCAGAATTCATGCAGTAATAGTCATAAGCAGAATATCTCAAAATAGGCTGATTGAACATTGTGGAACTGACCTAGTTTATACCTTTACATACTTCCAACAGATAGCATAAATTTGGTGATGGGGACTAAACTGGTTCCAGACTTATAAATTTGCTCTGAATTAAAGTGAGAGCACTCAGCGATGCAGGTGCTTGCAAAGCAGCCACATTTTTTGGATTTTAACAAAAAAAAAAAAAAAAAAAATAGTAATCTAAGTCACCAATTTTGTGTGAATTTGTTCAGGAGATTAATGGGCTGGCTAATTCTAAGTGGGTTGACTTTTATGGTAATAATATATTTATTTTTTTCTTTATATTTGTATTAGGGAGCTTTGACTCATGGTGATAGAAGAGCTACTGAAACTAGAGATTTATCCAGATTTAACATTGACAACAAATATGGCAGATCAGCTTTAGAGGCTACAATGCGAACCATCATGGGATATGAAGCTCCACTTGTTCCTCCACCTAGTGACTATCAAGGAGATTTTATGAAAGGTTATATTTTTGGGTTATAAAAGTTTTTATAAGTAGACTTTTTGAAAACTTAATGTAGTGAGTAATTGTACTTATAAGTGATATTTATATAACTGATAAGTTAAATTGGTGATGTATGATTTTTTTTTTTTTTTTTTTTTTTTTTTTTTTTTTTTTTTTAATATTAAGCATTCATTTAAGTTCATGTTGTTTAGTATAGTAGTCCCTATGATTTTTTTTTTTTATATCTTGGGGCACATTTATAAATTATTTGTCAGGTGATAACCATCATCATATGTTTGTGTTTATGTTCAATGTGGATTGGATGTGATGTGTATTGTTAATAATATTTAATTTACTAGGATATTTCTTATATTAGGGGCTTTAAAATATCAATATCTTCTGTAAGTTATTTTATTTTTTAATTCATATTTTGGGATCTCTCCCTCTTCAGGATAAAACTTAATCACTACTATAATTATTTTGCTACTATGTCTCAACTATCCATATATTCATTTCATCATTAAATATAAAATTATAATATACTTATAAGAGTACGACTTGTTACATTACTATTTATTCCTTTGACCCTTATACTTTTAGTGACTAAATAAATATATGGATGGTTGTGACATAACGCCTGTAGAGATAGCTGGCTAGATATTACAGTTGGTCACAAGCCTGCTTAAAGCAGGAGGGTTGTTAGCCTACTGCCATAAAAAGCCTTGAATTATGGACACTCAACAAACTTTTAGGTTGAGCTGGACTAATTTGTGGTGTCAACTTGGCTAATTTAATCGAATTTACAAAATTTGGAACATTAAAACTCTCATTAAGCCTGACTAAAAGCAAAGGTCAAGAAAGACATAGTATTGCTGCAAGGGGTTAAATAATTAAACACAGGAAGAATTGAGTATGACCAAAGCTTACTATAGTGAATAAAGGCATGAGTTTTAAAATAATTTCTTATCTCCTATTGACTTAGCTGTTACCACCAGAGCAAGATTTTGAGAGAAATTTTGCAATATCTCTATTTTTGATACTCATGCCCCGATAGAGGATTTGGAGCTGATATATGATACCGTCACATGAAATTAAGATAATATTTGAAGATCTCAACTCACAAATTGGAAAGGAATTACAGTTTAAAAGCACTCCTAGAGATTGTTGTCTGCACAATGGAACAAATATAATAAGGAAAAGCACCTAAACTTATTGGTATCCCTGAACATCACCATAATGTCCACATTTTACTCCCCAAAAACCTGTACCCCATCGAACCCACCTTTTACAGACATTTTCAATGCTAATAAAAATTTTAAATGGAATGTGTTGAATGGAACTTATGTTGTGAATTCAAAATTTGTTTCCACTGACAAAACAAAAACATATGGTGCTGTTCAGATGATTTACAGTAAGTATATTGACAACTATGGCCATCTTTGGACAAATAACAGTTTCATATTTATGGACCTGGTACTTTTAAAAAACATGAAGAATATAGAGATGCAAAAGCCCACCATTATGTATAATTAATCATATTAAATATTTTGAACAGGATTTATACTATTGGGTTGATGCAAAATTAATGCAGGTTTTTAGTAGGTATTGTAAATACGCCATATCTTTACTTTAACCATATATATTTAATCAAAATAATTTCCATCTGAATCAATGCACTTTTGCCAACGTTCAACAAGCTTTCTTATTCCACCAGAAAAAAAATCCGAATCCCTGGACTCAATGAAATCACGAAAAGAATTTTCAATGTCGTCCTGGTTTTGAAAATTTTTTCTCCTCAAAAAGTTGTCCAGATGCCTGAAAAAGTGGAAGTCTGTAGGAGAGAGGTCAGGTGAATAAGGCGGATGTTGGAGAACTTCGTAGCCCAACTCGTGCAGTCGTCGAAGCGTTGGTTGTGCAACGTGTGGTCTGGCGTTATCGTGGAGCAGGATCGGCCCCTTCCGATTCATCAATGCTGGGCAAAGACGTTGCAATTTTTGATTCATGCTGTCAATTTCTTGACAGTACTTGTCAGCAGTTATAGTCTCACCTCGATTGAGAAAGCTTTGACCTCAGCTGGTCGTTGTCCAGAGCAAGATGACGGCCCCGACCTTCCTTGTCTTCGAGGTCGAAATCTCCTCTGCGAAACTTCTGGAACCAACGCTGCACCGTGCACTCATTAATAGCCCCCTGACCCCACACTTCATTAATATTACGAGCCGTTTGCGCAGCGCTGCGCCCTAATTTAAATTCGTAAAAATAAATTTGACGAAAATCGCACTTTGACATTTTCGATTCAAGACCTTTGAACACACTGAACAAAACGATTTTACTAAACAAATTCATGGTGAAAGAGAGGGTATTAGATAAGGTTTGTTTTGGTATAATAATGATCAATGTTAGGATTAGCTTTGTTTACACAATTGGAATTAAGATATTGCAATAGAGGAAACCTGCATTAATTTCGCATCAACCCAATAGTAATATATAGTTTTTATTGTATATTATTTTATAATGTTTATATTATTATTTATAATTTTTGAATAGAGTTTTAAAATTGTTTTCTGTTTTTAGATGTTGCTGCTGCATTAGTTGGTGTTGGTCTAATTGTGAACAATGATACAAACCCTGGAAGTTTGGTCTTGGATAAAGACCATAACAATATGAGTAAATTTTTGAACAGGATACTGGGCATGCCTGTTGAATTACAAAATAGACTGTTCAAGTACTTTACGGATACATTACAAGCCATAATTACTCAAGCTAAGAAAACAGGAAGATTTGATTTGGGCATATTGGGTATTTTTATTTTTTAACATCTACTTAACTTTAGAATATTCTCCCTATGTAGATTCAAAATGGTACATTATTTTTATTATTTCAATGAAATGAGGGCTTTAACAAAACTTTAAAAGCATCATCTTAACATTGGTTAGAAAACACATTAAAGATTTAGTCATTTAATGTACAATTTTGTGTAAAATCTAGTTTGCAACTATTATGGAGTGAATGTATTTCTTACACTTACAAATGAATTAGAAAAAAAACCCTCATTTTTGTAGACCTGGGAACTGCTGGAGAAAATGTTAAAAGGGTTAAAGTTTTCAAATACTTGAGGAAACATGTGACTGGAGTCGCTACTACTGAATTACATATTGTTCATGTTGAAAGGGGCATGAACTTTGATGAAGCCTTAGAGCGGTGGACGCAGTTGAGTGGCACAAAAGAAGGATTTTATTTGTCTCACCAGGTATTTTTATTATTTATATTCAAAATAATCACTATTTTCTTATTATTAGTAATATTTTTGTTTAAATAAAAGTTGTTCCATGTCACATTGTCAAATTAACCTATAGTCTAGAACTTTTAAAAATCCATTTTTAAATCAATTTTCTGTGCATGTGTATTATAAAAAATGCTACTATATATGAGTATCGAAAGTTGCTAGATTTTTCCCTTGTTTATTTTGTGAGTTATAAATTATTTTTAAAAAAATTGACTTTCAGGCATTTAAGCTCAAAAACTGAGTGTTCTGAAAAGCTCAAACTTAAACTGATTTCAGTATGATATATTAACTTAACTTTACCAAATAAATAATAATGTTTACTCTAATTTCTGAAATTATTTTATTTTTAAACTTTTACTTTTTATAGGTTGTTAGTGTGGAGTTTAAGTTCCAGTCTGTCTGTGGGCTGTTTCAGTTCTAGTGGGCTATGGTTTCTTTCTTTTTGAGAGTCTTCTTATCTCAGAGATGGTGCATCATCTTGCTGTCCTCAGTTTCTCTATGTAGTCTGATTATGTATTCCTAGCTTTGCCACAAAGTGTTCTGCCTTCTTGTATAACTTTCTAAAAACCACCTGTAACTTTAGGTTCTTGTCATCCATCTTAAAGATGTGCTTAAACTGGAAATAGCTGCTGCTCTTCTAGGATTTTACACCCCTAAATATTAATGAAATCGACTTATTCATAGAAATCGTCATTTTTACTGCTGTGCTTCTGGTCGCATGTTCATCAAGAATTTTAAAGCTTTCTTAAGGAGTCACCCATAGCATAGTTGCTTGCATAACAGCTTTCTATGCCAAAGGTCGCGGGTTCAAACTTGCGGGTGCCCCTAGGATTTTTTAATGGGAGTAAAAAATCCTTAGTTATGCCTTCCTTCGGAGGGGACGTTAAAAGGTGGTCCCGAGCCTGTGCGATGTCTGGTACTCGTTAAAGATCGCTATCTATCTTCATAGCTCTACAACCTGTGAAGGGTCCTGGCTTCCTCTAGCAGCAAACGCCACGATTCCCTGTCTTGTGCTGCGGCCATCCAGCTTCCCACATTCAAGAAGTTTCGTGCGTCATTGGCCACACAATCCGCCCAGCGCAGCCTTGGCCTCCCAACCTTGCGACGACTGTAAACGATTTCGGTTAATAATCTCTTTGGAGGCATATTGTCAGCCATTCGTGCCAGATGTCTTGCCCATCGAAGCCTCCCGATCTTAACGAAGCGGGATACATCAGTTTCACAATATAAATCGTACAGCTCTCTGTTGCTTCTCCGCCTCCATTCATTATTTTCATAAACACCGCCATATATTCGGCGCAATACTTTCCGCTCGAATATAAGTAGAAGCTGGTCCTCAGCTCTTGATGTCGCCCACGTTTCTGAGCCGTAACATAGTACAGGTCGAATTAGCATTTTATACATCGTTACCTTTGTTCGCCTAGTCACATGACGGCTGCAGAAATGTTTTCGAAGCCCAAAATAGCAACAATTTGCGGCTAATATTCTTCTTTTTATCTCAGCTGCGGTTTCGTTGTTGTGATTCACCAAAGACCCCAAGTATACAAATTAGGAAGCATGCTCAAACTCGTACTGTCCAAAAGAAACCTTGGTGCCAAATAATCCTGGAGCTTCATCCGAAATCATATACTTCGTCTTATCTTCGTTCACAACGAGCCCTATGCGTTTCGCTGCAGCTTCTAAAGCAAGGAAGGCTTCTATTACCGCTTGCCTGGACCGCCCCACAATATCTATATCGTCCGCATATGCCAGCATTTGCACCGATCTGTTCCATACAGTGCCTGTGGTTTGTATCTTGAAGTCCCTTACTGCTTTTTCTAGGGCCATATTAAAGAGCAGGCACGCCAGGGCATCCCCTTGCCTCACTCCTCTTGTCGATATGACTCAGATGATCTCGGACCACACATTGCATGCTTGTCATGGTCAGCCCAATGAGTCTGATCAATTTAGGCGGAACAGTCAGCTCTTGCAATGCTTTATATAGTTCTTTTCTCTCAATGCTGTCATATGCTGACTTAAAATCAACAAAGAGTGATGTGTGGTCACATTATACTCTCTTCCTCTCTCGAGTATTGTGCGGAGGCTGAAAATTTGGCCTGTAGTTGACCTGCCTTGACGGAATCCACACTGATAGGGACCTATCTCTCTTTCAGCAATTGGTAGGAGTCTGCGAAACAAAATATTTGAGAGGATTTTAAATGCGTATGGAAGTAAAGATATTCCTCTGTAATTGCTGCATTTAAATATGTCTCCCTTTTTGTGAATAGGACAGATCACAGTTTTTTTCCAGTCCTGAGGTAGTACTCCGATGTCTCAAATGTTTATTAACATATTATGAAAGCATTTTATTAGTTCCATGGATTCTTGTTTAAACAGTTCCGCAGGGAGTGAGTCAATTCCAGGAGCTTTGTGATTCTTTAACCTGCTGATTGCTTCAACAACCTCTTCCTCATCAGGAGGTTCCAGTTCGCCTTCATAAAGTTGTTCTTGGGGACTGTGTTCATTCTCTTCTCTTCCGTTCAGCAAACCCTGAAAGTATCTTTTCCATTCTTCCATGCTAGCCTTATCGTCGGTCAACAGGGTGCCTTCCTCATCCACACACATAGTTGGCATCTGCTTAAATGGTTTCCTGGTAAAGTTAACTTTCCAGAAAAATTTTCTGGCTTCGTTTTCAGATCTAAGTTTCTCCAGTTCTTCTAAGTCAGCGTTGATTCGTAGCCTCTTCTTCTTTCGATGGCATCATTTCTCTTCCTGACGTTTTTTTCGATAATCCTCAACAGTTCCACGTGTCCGCCTATTTATCATAGTTCTATAAGCTTTGTTCTTAGAATCTGTGAGGGCTCTGCACTCTTCATCGAACCACGGAGACATTAAATCTTTTTCAGCAGGACCTAAAAAACTTCTTCTGCCACCTGTGCTCTGACTGAGGAACATTTTGTCCACTCCTCTTCGATATTTTCGCTAGTTGGTTGTCGAGATAGCATTTCATCCAACTTTTCTGAGTATCGAATCTGTATTTCTTGGTCTTTGAGCTTTCCCAGATTAAACCATTTAGTTACCGGTGTTGATGTATGCCTCGAGCTGCTTATACGCTCTCTTATATGTGCGACGCTCAAGAAATGGTCTGAATCAACGTTAGCACTTCTAAAGACTCGTAGATCAGATATACTGCTCATGTGTCTCCTGCATACCAGAAGATGGTCGATTTGGTTTACATGTCGGCCATCAGGGGTAGTCCACGTACCTTTGTGAATATCTTTATGCGGGAATCGGGTACTTGCCACAACTAGATTCTTCGATACTGCGAGGTTGATCAACTTTAGGCCATTGTCATTAGTGTTATCATGTAAGCTGTGCCTTCCGATTGTTGGCTCATATCGGGCTTCCTTTCCTACTTTAGCATTAAAATCACCAGCTATTAGTTTTATATCATATTTTGGGCAGGAATCAAATGCTCTTTCAAGTTCATCATTGAAGGACTCCTTATCTTCTTCTTCGGCGTTCTCAACGGGTGCATGAACACTAAATATGCTCATGTTACGAAATTTCCCTCGAATCCTGATGAGGCATATTCGAGGACTGATTGCTTTAAATGCAATGACAAGTTGTCTAAGTTGTCTTCTAACCACAAATCCAACACCAAAGGTGTGATGATTATTGCTGCAACTGTAGTAGATTGCGTGGTGTCTCTTCTCCAAAACTCCTTGACCTGTCCATCGGATTTCCTGGATGGCTGTTATGTCCAGCTTGAATTTGTCAACCTGTTTTAGAAGCAATTGAAGAGCTCCGGGTCTAAAAAGCGACTAGACGTTCCAAAAACCAAGATTTAACCTGTGACGATTTCCATGTTTTGTCCGTTTATGACTATTCATATCCGAGGCATTTGCGTAGTGAGGTTTCACGATTTTTTTATTTTCGGGTAGTGGGGCAATCAACCCTCTCTACGTACCCTAGTATGCTGGTGGGGCTGCCACCTTAGTGTCTGCATACTTGCACCCCCTCCGGGGCAGCTACCTAGGAAAGGTGCTCCTAGGGTATGTACTGTTAGTGACCTTAGTCTGTATTGTAAGTGTCTGTGTAGTGTAATGTATAGAGAGTACTGCGTGAATGTCAGTATATGTGTTTTCCCCCAACCTGCAGGGCCGGTAGCTGACTGCAGCCTTTCGGCTGGGCGATGGGTTCGCCACATCCCTACGCCACCGTTAAAGAACCCTATCCTAATAAAACCTGGATAGGCAAAATTTAGGACTCCCACTGTAGCATCGTCCGATTAGCCACAGTAGCATAAAGTGACGTTAAACGAATAAACAAACAAAGCTTTCTTACCTATAAAGCAGCTCTGAAACACATTTTTAAATATCATAAGTCATGTTTCTCTGCTTAGTTCCTGCTTATCAATTGTTGTTTTTCATATTTGGTAGTTCAGTCGAGCAGCCTTCATCTTCTTCTGATTTATAACTGAATCTATTTTATCTTCAGTTTTTATAATATTCCTATGATATTTATATTTGTATATGTTATATATATATGTATAAATCCTCTAATGTACATGACTGCTTCAAGTTCAGGACTTTATTATTGGCATAGAGCATAACCTAGGCAAGCGCTGGTGATAGATTCGAATATCCCACTGCAGTTTTGATATTCTTCTTTTAAGTAACGTTCATAGGTCAACCTTGTTATCTAGGAGCCAGATGCATAGTTGATATATAGAATCATACATATAGAAATATTTAAAAAAAAAATGTTTGTACCATACCTATAGCAAAACTGCATTTATTGCGGTCCTAAAACCCTTACTATGCAGCTAATTAATTTAATGAAGTGATCAATTACATCTGATTTTCTAGCCCATCGAACATATCATTAGTTATTGTTTTAACTAATTTTTTATGTCTGAAAAATTGAGAAAGTACATTTCTTGCGGATTAAAAACCTTTACTTATGACCGCTAGCAGAGCAAACGTCCACTGAAAACACATGGAGGCTGGTGGCCCACATGTTAAGATGCTCCTAGGTGTGTCTATTTCTGTATACCAGGTCTGCAAAGTAACTTGCTCTTCTTGTAGATCTTGTTTTGTAATAGGCCGCAGACACTGTTCTGAAATTCTTCTGTGTATATTAATTGTATATTGTAATTGGTTGATTATTATAACTTCTCAGCTTTGATAGTCTATAACTATCTTAACTTTTATCTAGTTACTTTAATAAATTATTTTTCATTATTAAACTAATGATTTATAACATTGTATAGGATTTTCTTGTTTCACTTGTATAATATTTTGATAATGTTTGTTTTATTTTTTTTTAAGATAAGAAATGGTAAGCAAACTGCTATTCTTGCTGAAGCATTAGAGAGCAGTAGCAGTGGTAAACCTGTAAAAAAGGGGGAAGGAAAAAAAGATCAGTTGTACACAATTTACAGGCCTAATACAGGATTGCAAGTATGTTGAACTTAGTTTCAATACATCAAATTACATTGTATCTACTAAGTATACTACTGGTTATTTAATTTACCTAAATTTTTTAATATTATTTCAAGGCATTCAATATTTAAAAAGTTTAGATTTTTTAATTTTTTTGTACCAGCTATTAATGAATAGGTTATGTTTTTTCTTGAAATATAAATTGACTATTTGTAGGTTATTAAGAATAGAACCATTTAATGAAATAAATAAATAAAAACTTGGTATCAATTATTTTAGGAAAGTTGTAAGATCAGTTTGGCAATTAAGGTGTCATAGCTCTAAGCATTGATGTTATTTAGTTATTTTTTAAATTTGAATTTAAACTTTTCTTTAACTTATCTTCATTTATTTTTACTTTAGATCAGACAAGAAACACTTGCAGAACTAGAAAAAAAGTATAAGTTGGTTACTAAAGATGAAGCAGAACCTCATTGGAAAGAACAATATGATTCATCTAATACAGTTTGTTCCCATGCTTATTGGTAATTATTTATTTTAAAATTATATATATTTTAATTACTGTAGTAATAAGTAAAACTAGTCTACAGTTCATAGTGTAGATTTTGTAATAAAATATCTGGTCCATCCACTTAGACATGACTTTCCTTTCCATTTTGTGCGCTAAGTTATTACCGAAAGTGTTAACTGTATTTTTGTAGGGGTCCTCCTGAAGCGATGTAGCTAATGTCAGTAATAATTGACCTTTCCATATTATCTGAGCCTGTTCTCTCAATAATTTTTTCATTACCAATCACCACAATTTTCTTCCTTAAGGTCTGAATCTTTACATTAAAATACTCTCTTCTTAGGAATCACAATTCTTTTTTTAGCTTTCATTCTTTCTTTAGTTACAGCTTCCGCAAATTGAATTTGAGCATCTGTGAATCTCTTCATTTCAGCGCGTTCAAAGTCCTCTCTTGTGTGTTGATTAACATCGGTCTTCTTATTTTCAATTACAGCGCAGTGAGAATTGACTATTTTAAGTAATGATTTCTCCTCTAATTTAGAGAAATTAGCTGCTCTTATTTTTCTATTTTTTAAAATTCCCATTTTTCCACAACAAAACTAAGAAAATACACAGTCACTACAAGAAGGAACTGAAGCTGACTTGTGGTGTGCGCATGGGCACATGAGTGGAAAGCCCATGTGCAGCTCTCTGATGGCTGTTTACGTTAACAGTACGTAAACCGTATTATACAATGGATAAACTTTAATCACTTGATTAAGATTTAAGTGATGATCAACAATTTCTCTGTTTAATCAGTAAATTGTACACCCGGCTCTTAGTGTTCCTAATATTATTAAGGCAGTGGTGGCTGAGGTAGTTAAGATGTAATATATTTAGGAATCTCGAACTCCAGGGCGGTCGAAGTCCCACAGAATGATACTCGACCTCCACTGTGGTTGGATTGTTAATCTTTAGGATAACATTCCCTGTATGCTATAATTGGAGTTGCTAAGTTCTGAAACACCATTAAAAAAAAAAAAAAAAAAAAATATATATATATATATATATATATATATATATATATATATATATATATTATATATGGATATATGATTGATTTATATATATATATATATATATATATATATATATATATATATATATATATATATATATATATATATATATATATATAATAATATGCTTATTTTTAAAAAAATATTCTTTTATAAAAAAATCATTTCACACAATATTTTTACTTAATTATTACTCAATTTATCTCTCAGGGTATGATATGGGTTCTTGACAATCAGGCACATAATCTTTTATATAACTTTTTTAATCATAATAATAATAACTTACAAAAATAACACAAACAATATGCAGGCTAACCAAGATCCATCATATTCAGCAGCAGCTTCTCCCCTATCAGCCCATAACTCAAAACTCCTCTCACCAGTACCCTCTTGTAACTCTATCTCCAGGTATCAAGATACCTACCCTTTTTTACCTATTTCTTACCTGGTAGGTACCTGCCAGCACCCTTTTTACTTAGCATCCAAAATGGATGTTATGTTTGTAAACATACAATCAAATTGGAGCTGATATTTAAATTTAAATTTTACTTCTTATCTTATTGTTAGCCTGCCTAACACAATAATAAATAATAATTAAATAATTACAATAATTATAAAAAAATGGGTATATTACATTTCTCCCCAATCCTATGTAAAAAAAAAATATTTTGGTAGGAAATATTTTTTTTTTTTTTTTTTTTCAATTATAACTATTTTAAAATATACACATTATTTCTTTTAATACCTTCTTTGTTACAAATATTTTCAATACTTAATAAATTAAGTTTATATACAATATTTTACATTGAAAAATAAATTTAAAAACTAACTAGGGACATAATATACTAGAACTATATTCACATAAAAATTATACAATTAAGAACATATAACTAATCAAATCTTCATACTAAACTATATAAATAAATTTTACTTGCTAACAGGTCTAGGTGCATAAAAAATAATTTAGAAAGACATTATCTACCAAATAACAGGGTAACAAATTTAATAAAATAACTTTTGCGAAAACACCAATAATAAGATATGGTTCCATATTGTTATAGGCTGACAATTGAAAATAAATTTTTAGCTAATTAATTTGTGAACTTACGTAAATTTAAATATGAAATAACTTCAGCAAAAATTACATTATTTACAATTTATTAATTAATAATTCCAGTATGGTTCAATCTGAACATTGTTCAGACTGCCCATTTTTTAGCTCATCTAACGGAGGGAGCGCTAATCATCCCTTTTTATCCCCTGGAAAAGGATAAAGATTGCCGTGTTAAAAATAATATTGTGTCCAATCTTTTCCAACATGGTCCAGGACCATGTAACCATTATAAAATTCATATGTTAACATTTTGGTGATGATATGTTTGGTTTGCACATCTCTGTATTGATTAAATATATTCACTATTGGTAATAAACAATTATTGAAGATGGAGGAACCTATTTTTGGATTATTTAAAACACTTAATCTGTAAAATACCATCTGAAGTCTATTTTGGGTACCTAAGGAGCTTATAAAAGTTCTGAATATTAAGTATTTGCTGCCACGGTGTTCCACATTATTAATCTGATCTTCTTTGATATTGACACTATCCCTGACATCAATAGAGTAAGTCATTAAGTTCTTGTCCTGGGCCTCTTCAATCATAACATCACAGGAATTAGTCATCAGTATAGGTTCTACTGTACACATTGGAGTTACTGTTTCCGTTTCACACTCTTGGTCAGTAGGATGTTCAGAAGGTACAGTCTTTGACAGAGGTTCTTCTGTACAATCAGGAGTTACTGTTTCACACTCTTGGTCCATAGGTTCTTTATTCTCGTATTCTTTATCTTCAGTGGAGGTTCTTTTCTGGGGATCAATTTTCATTTCTGTAGTAACACTTGTTAAGTTTTCTAATATTTCTTTTCCAAATTTATCCACCTTTTGTTCTAATTTCTCCATCATCATCATGAATTGTTTGAATATCTGAATCTTTTCTGTCCTATCTGAATAACTATTATTTCCTTGGTCCTCCATATTGTTTGCTCACAATAAACACAAATAACACTTAAAAACTTATTAAAATATAAATTGTGCACTGATTGTCGTGGTCTTAATGTTTAACAAATTAAGCCACACCTAGTTGGGAGCCAAATTATATAATATTCTTATTTTCATAAATTATTTTCTTTTAAGAAAAATCAATTAACACAATATTTACTTAATTAATATTCAATTTATCTCTCAGGGTATGATATGGGTTCTTGACAATCAGGCACATAATCTTTTATATAACTTTTTTAATCATAATAATAATAACTTACAAAAATAACACAAACAATATGCAGGCTAACCAAGATCCATCATATTCAGCAGCAGCTTCTCCCCTATCAGCCCATAACTCAAAACTTCTCTCACCAGTACCCTCTTGTAACTCTATCTCCAGGTATCAAGATACCTACCCTTTTTTACCTATTTCTTACCTGGTAGGTACCTGCCAGCACCCTTTTTACTTAGCATCCAAAATGGATGTTATGTTTGTAAACATACAATCAAATTGGAGCTGATATTTAAATTTAAATTTTACTTCTTATCTTATTGTTAGCCTGCCTAACACAATAATAAATAATAATTAAATAATTACAATAATTATAAAAAATGGGTATATTACAATATATATATATATATATATATCTTGTTTGATCAGTTCTCGACTGTTGATAATTTAAGTTTGTGTTGTTCTCAGGTTTCAGTCAATGAATAAACAATTTTATCTATGCGACGTTTCGAGAATTTATTGTTCTCATAATCATGCCTTAACAGTGGAAAAACAAAAAAACAGAACATTAATATTATTATACAATAATTAATATATGATGTTATTGTTATGAGATATAAAGAAGAGTACATTGAACAATGAATAATCATACAGTTGGTACATAATAATAATAATAATAATAGGCTTAGCGAACCCGAAGGTTTGATGCCGATACCACCAAATTCCGCCTACACAGACTCGTCCAATGCTCACCATTCAAGCCCAAGCTCCCGAGATCAGCCTTAACGCAATCCTCCCATCTCCGCTTCGGCCTACCTTTCGGACGCCTACCAGTCGGATCAGCAAATACCAACTTTCTCGGAATCCGTTCGTCATCGAGCCCAACAACTTTACTCGCCCATTTGAGTCTCCGCGATGCAATCAGCTCAATTACATTCACAGGATGCAAGTTCCGTAATTCCGCGTTATGCAACCTTCTAAACTCCCCAGTGGCCTCATCTCTCTTTGGACCAAATATTTTATGCAATACTTTATTTTCGAAAACCTTAAGCCGCTGTTCATCCTTTAAAGTAAGCGGCCACGTTTCACATCCAAACAGTTGGTACATAGATATTTTAAATTAGGATTTACATTAATTATAATATCTTTAATGTAAATCCTAATTTAAAATATCTATGTACCTACTGTATGATTATTCATTGTTCAATGTACTCTTCTTTATATCTCTAACAATAACATCATATATTAATTATTGTATAATAATATTAATGTTCTGTTTTTTTGTTTTTCCACTGTTAAGGCATGATTATGAGAACAATAAATTCTCGAAACGTCGCATAGATAAAATTGTTTATTCATTGACTGAAACCTGAGAACAACACAAAGTTACATATATATATATATATTTTGGAAGTTCATCTATTGCTTTCTTTTCAAAAATCTCTTGCTCTGCACAGATTCTTTGTGAAACTGCCCAAGAGTCATCATAGGTTGCTACTTCTTCCTTAGGTACTCTCCTGTAGGTCAAATGTTCTGGTCTATTTTCTCTTTAAAGAGTACTTAACCTGTTAACCAGGGAATTCCCATTTTAATCTCGCAGCATATAACAGGTGCCAACTCTTTCACTAGGACGTGTCAGTACATCACGCCCGGAGGTACTAAAATCATATTTTTTTTTTTTTTTTTTTAATTCATTTATTGAAATTTACAACTGTATGTACATACATCAAGTAAATAGGCTAAAATGATAATACACATGAAAAAAAAACATGAAGAGATACTGCCCATTGGCAGCACTCTAGTAGTAAATCTACACAAGAAGGTCTCGAGGCCATCTTCTTTTCAGACGCCTCGGCGGATTGTCAGGAATTGAAGTGGAAGCAAGGATTGAAACTAGTGGATTAGAGTGGGAGTGGAGTTTTTCATGGAAGGAGTGATACCTGGTACAGCCCAAATCAGCAACATATGGAACATTAAGGTCTTTGTGGATGATTTTGTTGGTGACAAAGTAAGGAGCGTTAAGGATTTTGCGAAGGATTTTGGATTGTAAGGATTGGATACGGGAAGAGTTTGATGGTTTAGTAGAGCCCCAAAGCTCAACTCCGTAAGTCCAGATAGGCCTTATGATTGTCATGTAAATTAGTCTTTTGTAGTAAAGAGAAAGGTTAGAGCGTCTGTCAAGTAAATGTTGAAGTAACCGAAATCGGCGAGCAGTCTCTTGTCTTTTCAGTCTTGTATGCGGATTCCATGTAAGACGTTTGTCAAGCAGGAGGCCTAAATAACGGATCTGTTCAACAGGGACAAGCGGAATATCATTAAAGGACACTGTAGGGCAGGATGTCGTAGGTTTACGACGAAGGGTAAAGGTAATCTGGTGGGATTTATTGGAGTTGATTTTAATTCTCCAATTCTGACACCATACCTCAAGGTCTCTGATGTGGGATTGGAGGTTTTGAGAGGCAATACTAGGATCGTTATTAACTGATAGCACGCAAGTGTCATCGGCATAGGTAGAAAGGAATGTGTTAGGATGGGTTGGGATATCAGCTGTATAGACTGTGTAGAGAATGGGTCCTAGGATACTGCCTTGAGGAACACCAGCAGACTGAGTAAAAGTGGATGAATAGGAACTATTGTGGTTGATTTTAAAGGTTCTATCAGAGAGGTAGGACTGAAGGATGAGGAAGTATGTTGGATGGAGGAATTTACGGAGTTTGTACAGCAGTCCCGGGTGCCAGACTCGGTCAAAGGCCTGTTTCACGTCGAGAAAGACTCCCGTGCAGTACAATCCGCGCTCCAATGCAGAAGAGACTACATCCACCACGCGATGACACTGCTGGATGGTGGAGTGGGATGCTCGGAACCCAAACTGGTGGTCTGGGATTATGTGATTAAGTTCCAGGATTGGATAAAGACGTTTAAGGATGAGTCTTTCCAGGATTTTACCCATAATAGGTAAAAGAGAGATAGGACGGTAGGAAGAAGGAAGTTCTAGCGGTTTTTTGGGTTTAGGGATCATTTTAACGATAGATAATTTCCAGGAATCAGGAAAATAGGTAGTACGGAGTGTAGCATTATAAATATATGTGAGGAACAGGATGGCTTTTCTAGGAAGTTGTTTTAAGATATGGGCAGTGATTAGATCGTTTCCAGGAGCTTTTCGGGAAGGTAATCTATGGATTAAGTTTAAGATTTCTGACGGATGAAATGCTTTAGGAGGAAGGGTCAGCTGGAGTGGAACATCCAGTTCTGTTTCAATGCATTCGAGGTGATGCTGGTTAAGGATATCAGGATGCAGATTGTAGGTTTTAAAAAGATGCTGAGCGAATGTTTGAGATTTCTCTTCATCGGTTCTAGTCCAGGATTGAGATTCATTAAGGAGAGGGTGATTAAAGTCTTTGAAGTTTAACAGTTTCTTAGTAGTAGCCCATAGGGATTTGTCGGTAGTAGTAAGTTTTTCAGTCATACTCAATAAGTTTTGAATCTTGAAATTCTTGATTTCTGTTTTTAGTTTGTTCGTCAGTTTGGTATAATATGTTTTGTCGCCTGGGTATCTAGTCCTATGCCACTTCGATCTTGCTTTACGTTTTTCTCTTAGCAAGATACGAATGTGCTGTGGCAGGTTTGTTTGTTGTGGGTTGTTGATGTTGGCGTTAGTGTTTGTAGTGTTATCGAAAATACTGGTACGTATTGAGTCTGTAAGTTTATCTACGGCACTGTCAACGTCTGTTTTAGTTTTTAATGGAATAGTTAAGTCCAATCTGGTTTCCAAGTCTGTTCGAAATCCGTCCCAGTTCACTCGTCCAATGATCAGTTTAGGAGGGCTTGGGATAGGAATAAAGTTCGAATGCAAGGAAAGCAAAACTGGACTGTGGTTTGATGAGAGGTCGTTCAAGGATTTAACTATTGTTTGCGAGGAGGAAAGCTGTGAGGTGACAAATATATCAAGGATATCCGGACGTTTTTTGAGAGATGTAGGCCAGTAAGTAGGGTTCATGGGCGAGAGGATAGAATAACTATTGGAGTTTGAGATGGCAGAAAGGATATTACCACGGGTGTTGGACATTCGACAACCCCACCGTTGGTGTTTAGCGTTGTAGTCTCCTCCGGCAATACAGCGCGGACCTAGGGATAGAAAAAAGGAATTAAGAAGGGTATGGGAAATGGAATTTCCAGGAGGACAGTATACAGCTGCGAGAGTTACATGGAAAGGACGAGCTGAAATGATTAGAGAGGTTGATTGTATAGCGTCAGTTGGAGTAGACGGAACAAGGGAATGGGGTATGGATTTATGAATAAGGATGCCAGAACCAGCATGGGCAGTGTTGTCAGGATGGTCTGTTCTGTAAGTAATGTAGTCTCGTATGTAAAAACGTGAACGCTGAGTGAAGTGAGTTTCAGTCAGTAGTGCTATGTCTATGTGATTGTCATGGAGGAATATGTCCAGTTCGTCACGGTGGTTATGCAGGCCGTTAGCGTTCCACAAGAGGATAGCTAGGGGCTTTACACTCATCGTGAGACGTTGAACGGGATTTCAGAAAGGATTCGAGTGAGAAGGGTGATAAGAGGTCTTATGGTTTCTTGAAGGTCTGAAAGGAAGGAGTTCAGGATGGAGTATATGTCAGGTGAATTTGGATTAGTGAAGGGATTTGTATCAGTGGCATGAGGATTATGATTCGTTTGGGCATGAGGAATGTTTGTAGGCTGGGATCGTCGTGGGGTACGAGGAAGTACATTGGTTGATAATAGGGGAGGGGGATTTGGTTTTTGCTGGTCATTAGGACGGGTAAGGACTTGATGAGGTTGCTCCGGTGGTAACTTGACCTGCAATGGTAGATGATTGGAGGGAGTTGGTTGAAGTGGAACTTTAGGTTGCGGTTTGGAGTTCTGGGGTTTGGATTGAGAGGCCGGAGGCGCCTGACGACGAATTTGTTGAATTTTTGGGATGAACGGTGTCTTCGAGGGTTGAGGGGTTATAATCTTGTCTGCTGAGGTAGAAGGCTGGTGAGCGTTGTCTGCTTGACGTTGCTGAAGCTCAGGAAAATTCCTCGAATCATTCGAAAGAATTTGCGTGATAATTGTTTGCTCTACGGTTCTTTGTTGCAAGTTATGAGTTCTCTGCTTAAGAAGGTTTTTGTAAATCACACAACCTTTATAGCTTGCAGGGTGTGCCTCACCGCAAAGAGCACATTTAGCTGGCTCATTAGGCGATCTTGGGCAGGTGTCAGATGAGTGAGGACCGGCGCATTTGACGCACCTGGCCTGATGAAAACAGTAGGACTTGGTGTGGCCTAAGTTTTGACATTTCGTGCACTGTACTATAGTGGGTCTTTGTCTTGGTTGTTCAAATCGAATAACTGAATATAAAAGTCTTGTAACCTGAAATATGTCGGGGTTATTTTCTGCCGGCTCCAAATCTACAAAAAATAAAGGTAGAGGGTATTTTTCGGAGGGGTGTAAGACGCATGAAACGTGTCTAATAGAGTGCCCTATCTCTTCTAATCCTCGTTTAATTGCTTCAGTGGGGGTCGTTGAGTGGAGTCCTCTTAAGACCACCCTGTATGCTTTTTCCTGCCTCAACTGGTAACAGTGAAAGTCATAATTTTTGGAATTTAAATATTGTATAAGTTTTTTATAACTCTCTTTAGAGTTAGTGTTAATTTTGATATCGTTGAGCCTTGAGAAACATCTGAAGTTAGGCTGACCGATCAAGTCGGCGATTTCTTGACCGAAAGTCATGAAGTTGTTGATGTTACTAACAAATATAGGGGGTGGCTCTGGGTCAGTAAACCCTTGTGGCTCCGGGATCGCTTTAGAACTATTCGCTGCAACTGGAACGTTACTGGCTGATGTAGAAGGCGGTGTCTTAGAGGAGGATGGGGCGGCTGAGATAGCCAGGCCCGTGAGTTCATTTTTGCTGGCTGCAGTGGTACTGCGAGTTTTAGAAGGTGAATTGTTTTGATTAATTGCCTGTTTAGTTTTGGCCGATTTTTTTTTTTTTTGTTGGGTGAATCCCCAAGCCCGGGATTGGAGTTTCGTTGCCTTTTGTGTCGTGTCCGCTGTAAGTATTGCGAATCAGACTCGCTTATCTCAGAGAAGGGTGTTTCTTCAGCCGAGTCGTCACAAGATGTATTCATGTCAGGATCCATGAATAAAACATACGCCGTAAAGAGAGAAAAATAATTTTAAAAAATAAATTGAAAAAAAAAAAAAAAAAGTGTATATACTTCTACAAATTAAAAAAATTACTACTCAAATTAAAAAGTACCTAAAAACAAAAAAAAAAAAAAAAAAGTATCTAAACTAATAAAGCTATTTACAATATTATATACAAATAACATAAAAATTAAAAAACACATAATTAATTAATAACAACTAAGTAATAAAAATGAAAAGTCTTCTAGAAGGAAAAAAAAATTAATAATAATAAAATATAATAGTCTTTGAGAAATAAATCTAGAAAATATATATACAAGTCCTTCGTTACGATCTCGTAGCTGTCAACAGTCTTGACCGCGACCTTATAAACACGATAAGGTGTACAGAAGGGATTTATCCCCTCCTCTTATCTAGTCCAGGCAGTCAACAGTCTATTAGGTGCGTTATGAAAATAAGTGCACTCACCTCTATGTGCGATTGTTAATGGGTTCATTAGTTCAAAAACTCACGAATCACAAGTTTTGGCAGATGAAACATCAATAACAGCGAGATGGCAAAGTAATAGTCACTGAGCGATACGTAAGTAGTACATTACTAGCGGCCATGACACTTTGACTCAAAAATCATATTATTTTTATTATTATTATTTTTTTTTTTTTTTTTGCTTAAATATATAAAAAGGCTATGAAATATATTTATATATTTTTTATTATTTATATATGGATATATGAATGATTTACATACTTGGTGTTCGAAAATTTACGTTTTGCCTGTTACAGCGCACAAGAACGTATTCATATGTCCTGCCCATACCCCATATTGTTTACATTTGATGTATTTATTCGTCCTGCTGAGTTAGCAGGTTAAGAAACTTACATATCAAATAACTAGGAAGGGTTTCATTGGATCGTCAATATCCTCAGGTGCATCAGTAACATACTTACAATTAACCCATTAAATCTCAGTGCTCTCATCTTCCAAAATAATTTTATTTTATAACATGATTTCATAATCCTAGATTAATCCATGAGTATGAATTATCATACTCTAGATTTTTAGATAAAGGTTGTAAAAAAACAAATAATATAAAAATTAACTTGTCATAAATACGGAAGTAATAAACAAATGGTTATTTTGTATTGTTATCTGCAATATGAAAATCGACAACTAAAAAATAATGCCTGGAATTAGTGAACTGAAGTGGAATTAATGAAAAGGAAACACTATCACTAGTCGGCTGAATTTAGTGGAGGTCTAATTTAAAGTTATTTTTTATTTTTAGATTAACTTGAAATGTTTTTATTTATTTCTAATGTACTACAGTATACCACCAAGTTATTTTGTTTATGCCTTCGTCTTGTGTTCCAATATATCACATCATTTTTTTTCCTTAGCTCTTGGTAAGCACATTTACTATCCTTTATTTCAATATGCCGAGTGTAACTTCTAAATTACCTTATTTTAATTTCTGTAACTCATCCAAATCCTTATTTTTCAATTTTTATGTTTGTTATCACCTGATTTGACTTTCCATAATTACAGATGTAAACGGTTATGTCCAATTAAATTTTATCCCATAAGCTTATTTGAAACCAATTTTAACCCATTTAATCAATCAAGACTTCTTTTGATCTTACAGGTCTCAATATTTTTTTTATTTATTTTAACTTGTTCAATAAATTCAGTGAATCAGTCTCCATGCATGCTGATTAGTTATCAAGCATGTGAATTATAACCCAGAAATACCAAAAATAAGTTATTTATTCACAAATCATTATTTATATTTTCATATTAATTTTGTATGTTTGCTTTTAGTTTTATTTTTTTTTTTTTGAGAAATAAAATATATTCACACTCAGTACATTTAATTCTAGGAGAGGAAATTGTAAAAGTGTTACGTTAGGTATGGACTGTGAAGTAGGACTGAGAAGAAGGACATATTATGTATTATCAGGCTCAGTACTTAGTGTCTGGGCTAGAATTGAGTCTGTCTTAGCTGCTAAGACAGGTCATAATTCTAAAATGCAAGTCATCCGACTAAGGACTGCTGAAGGTATTAAAATTGTTGGTAAGTAAAAAAAATGAATTCCATTTTCTTAATTTTTTTAATTTAAATTATTTTAAAAAAACTGTTTCAATCAACCGAGTTTGGATAATAAAAGATTTTTATTACTGCTTCATGTGCCAAAACTTAAATTTGATAGATATCTTATTTCCCAAATTAATAAATCTGTTGTGGAGATGATTAGAGCAGAGTCAATGCCAAATATGAACATTTTTTAGGAATCCTTAAAATTGCGTAATCAGAGATTTGTCTGATTCTGTGATTCCATCCAAACTTTGAACATAAAATTAAATTGACTTTAGTACATTTTGAGAAGTTACAGAGGATGCTGCAATGGTGAAAACATTAAAATTACAAAAACTGACTAAATCCCGTTGCTTCCGATGATTCCATTATGATACTTAAAACCCTTATCATGGTTTGTGCCTCAACTTCCACATGCAGTTTTCTGGGTGGTTCTCAACTGTTATTGTTAGGCATGCTAATCTTTGTTGCTTCTAATGTTGTATTTTGATTCTTTGTTTTATGCCACCATTGCATAGTTGTACAAATTTCAGTGTTTCTTACAGCAGTAATATATAAACCAGTCGATCGTAATTGATTTGAGAAATCTTGCAGGCCTATAGGGAAATTTCTGAGTGCTCTATTTAGTTTTTTTTTTCATATGGAAACAATGGTTATACAATTGCAATTGCTTTTTGAGGGAAACCCTTCAGAATTTCACGTTCTTGCTTAGATTTATCAATTTGAGTGGTTAATCATTAATCTCTTTAGTAGATTTGACCTCATGCTTTAGTGAGTAGTTTTTTTTATTTTTTATATTTTTGGTGTCTAAAGGTCAGCTTGTCAAGCTATAGCCCACTTGTATACCCTCTGTTTTCAGATTATTGAGGCTGAATTAATAAACTTAAAAAATCAATAATATCCTTTGTCCATTACCTTCATATAGTGCAGGCTCCAAATGTACATATTTCATATCAGCATTCTACCACATTGGTCTCATTAATAGTGCTTCCTCAGTTATCCTCTTGCTGGGGAAGACAGATCTGAATTTTGTTATTAAAACAAAAGCTCCAAAATTACTAGTGTGAAGGGCATCACCCTTTTCAATGATATCAAACCAACTTTTGACATCCAAGTCCTTTGTCACAAGATATGATCCACTTCATAGCTTAATGGTTTGTACACACACTTGCCATGTGCCTAGTCAAATTAAGAGATTAAGGGGATTGGCTTGTTTGAGATCAACCCCTTTGTTTGTGGAAAGTGCCACATATGTGAAAGTATTGCATATGAACATTTGTGTATAAGTATATGTTTGATGTAGTATATATATATATATATATATATATATATATTTTTTTTTTTTTTTTTTTTTTTTTTTTTTATGACTATATATAAATATATATATATATATATATATATATATATATATATATATATATATATATATATATATATATATATTTTTTATGACTAAAGAAAAGTCTGCCATTTGTGACTCCAGTAAGTGAGTCCAGTAATATGCCTTAAGTGTCATTCTAAGTTGAATTGTCACCTCTGTCTTTCAATTTGCAAAATGTGGATGCCCTTTAATGTCATTAAATTTTCTAGTCCCTTTTTTCATTATCTCTGTCTCCTCTTTTTCATTTATTTATTTAGTGTATCTTTAAGCAACTTACATTTCTTGTGGAGCTGTTGAGTTAACTGATAACTGTTAGGCAATACCATAACCCTATGCATACTCACATGTTTGTGACCTTGGCTTCTATCCCTGTAGTCTCTTTATTTTCTGTGCAGAAATCCTAGATGAGTTTGGTCGTTTTTCTGGGTATTGTAACTGTTTATGCACCTGTCTTTTGATTCTATAATATTGGATTCCAGTTCAGATGGCAATAATGCTGTCTTCGCTGTTTTCATTTGAATCTTTGAAGTTATTAGATTTTAGATCCTTATTAAATGTTAGAAGTAAATATTAAAATCTTAATTTGATATTGAGATAATTTGTTCCTACAACTACACTGCCTCATTTCCCAGCAGCTGGCATTTTATATAATGGGGTCTGTCTGGTTTCCCAACTATGAGGTCGATATAAGTCAGTTTCTTTTTGTTCACCGACTACCATTCAGCCTAAACTTAATTGGGATACTGGATCCATGAGTTAAATCAGCCTCCTCAGAAGGGACATGTTAATAGTAATTGTGTGGCGTAAATTCTCAAGTGTTAAGTAGGACACTAAACAAGATTGTTATGATGAGAATGGGGCAGACTCCTGCTTCATGAATCTGTCTCTATCCTTTAACTCCATCCATTTTATACTCATTCTAGTTCTTTGCTTTTAAACAGTGCTTATTAAGTTAATTAATGTAGAAATTTTCAATTTCCTGGGAATTCAGTCGTAAAAAGTGATTCCCTTCCTTTCCACTTATATTGATCATGCATTATATTTGTTTTATATGTGTAAGAACTTTGATTATGTGTCTTATAGTTTAAATAAACTAGTAGGTACATCCCATTTTTAAAAAACGACAACCTACTGATGAAAGTTCTTTTTTTTTCATTTGTAGATAATACTGACATTAAAATTATCAATATAAAGAATTTGGACTTATTCCCAACTATGTACAATAATATTATTTGTGGTATAGTAGTACTTTCTTGCAGGTACATTAATTCCTAAAAGCTGTGTTGAAGCTCTTCAAGAAGCTCTCGCTAGTGATTCTGAAAAAGTGGATGAAGAAATATTTTAGCATTAAAAAGCAATGTAGATATTGTTTAGGTTTTATCTTAAACTAGGTACTTTTTTATATACAAAATGTTTGTAATTGTAGAATAATTTAATGACCATCAGAATGAATTATGTTCCTAAATTTCTAGGTTGTAATTTTAAAGTATTGTATAAATTAATCATCATTTAGGGTATCTTCAACAATAATGATACTATCCTTTAACAATAAAAAGGAAATAATCCTTTATGTAATTTCATTTTTTTATTTTTATTTTTTTTTTAGTAATAATTAAATTCTTATCTCTTTACTTTGTCTAAGAGTTTAATAATCTTTAAGGTAATGATAACGGTATGTAATATGAATGAATACCAATTTAGTGTCCTTTATAGAAAAATTGTTTAGTGCAGTGGTAGTGTGATACATGAACTAGTTTATAATTAATCAAAAAATATTTTTGTGAATTTATAATGAATATTGATTATACATAACTGGTAGATTTGGTGTTTTGGGGTGTAAAGTGACTGCCGATTATAATCCATTTCAGAAAAAATGTAATCGTTCTGATTGAAAAGGATTTTTCATCATTATGTTTGTTTCTGTATCTTTAATTCAATTTGAATATAATTATGTTAATGTATTTTTTAATATATGAAGTCTAATCTTTGAGCTCAACTATTATTAAAAACTGTAATTTTCTATTAATATTAACTTTAAAAAATATGAAAAAAAATTAGTGCACGCAACTCACAACTTTCACTTACCTCCAAAAGTATTAGATAAAGTTATTTATTAATAGTTGAAATGCCTTTATCCCAAAGAGTTATAGACAGTTCGTTGTTTTTTTAACCCTGTTATGAAAATTCATTTGGAATTTACTTTTACTACTGCAATTGAAATAGTTGCTAAGGAATGGAATATACATATTTTGACATGAAATTTTAGTTCTGTGGAAATTTTCGTTTTTGAGATTTACCATACACACACAATTGTACACATTTTTTTTTGGGGGTGGGGGCTTGGATTAAAAAAATTTCTGTCCCAATTCATCCATTGCTATATATTCCATTTGTTGGTAAGTGAAAGTAAAAAAGCTCAAATGTGCTAGTCCATCATTATTATTTATCTTGGGCACAAATTTAATATTGGTCATTAGCAATCATCACTTGATTACAAAAACGTATTCTCCAGCTGTTAATTTAATTAATAGTTTAATAATAATATTTGCATGGTTTCACCTAAACCCTTTATTGTAATCTTCAGTTCAATTTGGCTTAATTCTTTGCTGACATTAAAAAGTCCTAGATATTTTGGCGCAGGGATAATATTATAGCATGTTTTAATAAATGTTTTATCTTTATAAGAAAAATTTCAGCATACTTTAGAACACATTTCAGATTAATCCTATATTTAGGTTAAATTTCTGTATTGATAGCTGAAATATCACTAACTCATTCAAATAATTAGTAGTATAGTTTACACATTTTATTCAATCAGTATACTTACAAATTAAATATATAAATAGGGCAACTTAAATTTTCTATAATGCATTAATTCCACTAATTACTGGTGGTTCCACTTATAATTGACAAACAAAATTTTCCCTATTATCAAATTTCTCTAGGTAAATTTTATGTTTAAATAAAAACATCTTTCCTCCAGCTTTCATATTAGCTCTCCAGTTATGTAAAAACATAACTTCCCTAGAATATTTTAGTTTTAGTTTAATTTATGGATTTGTTATGAAAATTATAGTTGTTAAAGTTAAATAAATCAGCCCTTTTTTTGTTATTAGTTAACATTATAATGTTTTAAAAGTATGTGCTCATTAAAGTATATAGTATTTTGTGCTACAAATACTGATCTTAAAAACAAAAACAAAATTATTTAGTTTATCATAAAACTGGATGGGTGCTTTTTGCAAAAAATAAAAATTAATAAATACAAAATTAAAAAAAAAAATAATCAAAGAAGTATTTGTCTCAGATTTTATGATAATTCTTTCAACAGTCATCAGACCTTTAAAAGTGATACTTTTTTAATCGTATTAAAATGTACATTGAAGTAAAAAGAAATTGATTTTGCTAATAACTTTAAAATTATCATCCTAAGATCATTCCATGCTGCTAAGTAAGATATAAAAAATAATATATTATTTTTTCAAGATTCTTATGATTTGGATATATAAAAATTGTGTAAAAACTCAGCAGTTTGCTTTAATTCGGTTACGTATAACAATTTTTAAATAACATCAATTATAATTATTATTTTTCTAAAACAAACCAAACCAAACCAAAAAAAAAAAAAAAAAAAAAAAAAAAAAAAAAAAAAAACATTTTGTATGAGATTTTTGTGTTAAATCATAATAGTATTATTCTAATATTGTATAAACCACAAATTTAAACTTAAAGGATTTAGTATGTGAGTACTTTTCTTTTTCTTGTCTCAAGTCATAAGATTTTTTATCTAAAACTTTAGTTTTACAGAATTTTTGTTTAGGTTTCTTTAAAATCATAATGCCAAGTCCTGCTTCTTTTTTTTTTTTTTAATTTTGAAGTTTTTAAAATGGCTGAGCACAATGATTTTTCCTGTCTGTACTGATTACAACATGCAATTTATATTTATTGTGAAACTTTTGGTTTGTGCTTTTTTATATGTTTTTAATTTGTTGTAAAAAGGTTTATAAATGAAGTTACAGTTAATGTTATCTTTAAAATGGCAGAACAAAATTAATTTAATATTTTTGTAATTTTAAAATTGTTTTTTAATTGCAATTTGATGTTTTATTTCAAAAATATTGAATTAATGTTAGATTTATTTAGAATGATCAACATCCCTTAGAATGATCCCTTATAATGTATGTGGCTTATCATAAAATGTGATTTATATTACCCTATGCAAGTGATAAACTCATAAACTTATTGTATCCTAAAGTTGAAAATGTTCAAATGAAAATTGTGATATATTTAGAATATTTATCATAGCATTCAAAATTCAATTTATGATTAATGATTCTACTTTTATTTGTGCATTTGAACATTTTTTTGCCATATAAAGTGGAACATTGAATGTTGGCTTTACTGTTCGATTTGAAGCACTTTTTTTTTTTTCATTTCAGTAGTTAATGAAATTTCAGGTTTTAATTTTATTTTTTAAGTTATAAACTTTATTTATTTCTTTGTTAAATGAAATTGTAAATAGTGTAGTTTTATTAGAAAGATTTAAGGGTTAGTTTGGTTTAGTTTTGATTCTCACTTGGAAGTGCTTCAATATGTATTGTATTATAAATTCAATGATTGTGTCTTGAAATATTTTTCAACACAGTGTTAATTTTCACTTAAAAAAAAGAAAGCATATTTTATAGATTTTCATTAAGTGAATTCAAGCACATTGATTATTTATTGATTAATTTTGTCAAAACAATTGATTATATTGGAGGATTAAATTCTATTTATTACATGTTTGCTATTTAAAAAATCATCTTTAGATAGTCTATAATGCAAATTATAATGCAAAAATGTTGTAAAGATGTCAGAAAGAAGAAAAAAAAAAGGTCATTACTTGATATTATTATTATTCTTTTACTTGTACAAAAAGGGGTTAAAAATAGTACATTCTACTGAAACCATGATTAGAAATATCATATTCATAGTTATAGATTCATATTTCTTTTTACTGGATACTGTTAAATAGAATATTGTTATTACATTTCCAAATTAAATGAAAATTAAATTGATTTTGGAACAAGTGTTTTCACATTTTGGTATAAGTCAAATATTAAGAATCCTTTGAACCTAACATTATAAATAATTAACTCAGTATATTCTTAGTATAATTTTATGGGTTTAAATCAGGAGAGCTTCATTGGTCGGTTCTACAATTCTATAAGTTGATGAATTTCAATTTGATAAAATTGTATTTATTTTTGTCATTTGTTCTATATGTATCATCATTATTCCTTTGCTTTCACTGTTGTTTTGGAAAGAATATGGTTTATGTTAACCTTTTTATTTGATAATATTTCCTATCAATCCTATTTTAATTCAGTCGGGTCATTGATTATTATATACGAGAAATCTTTTAGTTCCTGAGAACAGCAGTAAAGTTTAAATTTTGGAAAAACTGCATTGTATTTCAAAGTCAATTCTTTATTGAAAATAGCAACTTTCAACCAGTGTAATAAAGATATAGTCATGCAGTAGTACGAATAATATAAATAAATATAACTGCTTAACCTGTTAAACCAAAATGTTGAATTGAAATTCTCAAATAACCATCAGTAATCCACTGTTGAACAATGAAATTTTATGCATTTTTGGGAATGGGAACAAATTTCACTTGTTTGTTTGTGCGTGTAACAATTGCATATAAAGAAAAAATGAAATTAAAATATTTCAATATTTTTGTATCTAAGAATTTTTTTAGATTTAAGGCACATTTTTCATTATAATTTGTTTATTATACACATCACTTGTAAATAATTGTGGTAGTTAAGATAAAAGAAGTACAAATTCGCTATTGAAGTAAAATTTTAGTGTTTGCTAGGTTTATGTAAATATGTATTTTCACATGTATTGATGAGTATTTTATTATTATAATTCTCATCTCATGATTGATATTGTTATGAAATATTCTGCTTTTGGTTACATTTAGACAATTCTCTATAGATATTTGTCAAAATTGTATTTTTAATATGTATATTTTTTTTAAGTTGATATTTTCTTTGTTGAAGCTTATATTAATTTAACTGCTAAAAACTACTTTATTCACATTAGTTATGCAGTTGTATGAAATAGTCTTAACAAACTATCCCCAAAATATATGATTGATTTTTAATTGCACATGTTATAAAAGTTATTTCTTAATAATCTACTGTTAAATTAATCTGAATTCAGAAAATGGTTCTGTATTTAGTACTAAAATTACAGATAATTCTTATTCTATAGAATTGTTTAACACGTTTAATGCTGTTTATGCCCTTTGGGTGTATACATTAAAATTAAATAACTAACCTCATAAAGAAAACATGGGACTTCTGTTCCATTCAGAAACTAATTGCACTTGAAGAAATTTAAAAGCATAGGTAGTAGATAGATTTTCCAAAAAAACAGTACTGGCATGAACTTTTTCATGAAAATTCCTACCATTTGTTAAAAAAAGAAAAGGTTTGTTGTTCTTAGCCTAAAGGTTCTGTGTGACTCTCTATATCTGCATAGTTCCGGAACTAAATGTGCATTGAACGTGTTAAGTACACAGTAAATAACCAAATTCCTCCATTACTTAATAGATTTTTCTAGTTGTTTGATCTTTTGGCTATCTTTGTGAAAATATTTAGTTTTTCAAGCTCTATCAAGAAAAGAAATAAAGAACTAGAAAAAAAACTCTTGTTTTTTAATGGATAATAATATTTTGTAATTTTATTTTATTTTATGTTACTATACACACACACATACACACACACACACAACATTATTATAATATATATATATATATATAATTTGTATGTAAGTATGTATGTATGTATATAGCTCATACTAAGAAAATAAAGCTTGTGTAGCTGAATTTTGTTAAGGCTATGGATTAGTAAAGGTTCCTGTCTAAAAATTATTGTTTTTATTTTATTTAAGTTTTAATGAAATAGCATATACTTATTTCATTTTAAGTTACCTGTTTTTATGTACTAAGAAAATTGCTTAATTTAAATTCATTATAATTGAATGTATCATTAAGTTAAAAAAAAAGTTAAATATTACTTCAATTTAACAAGAAAGTAACCATTGTAACTAACTCTTGTTTTATGATGAAACCAGAATGCTCATATATCAACTTCCATTACCAAATTTGTTTTCTTTTAAAATTATTGAACTTTGCTCCTTTAATTTTCTTAGTTGATATATGCTTTAGTTAATAAACACAATGGTGAGTAAAATCTTTTATACAAAATTATACCGTTTTTGACTGATCTATTTTTATGCTATGCGACAATTTTAATTTTAGTTCATTTAAACCCAATCCTGACCCACTATTAAATTTATTGTTATAATAAATGGTAGTTGATTTTCTTTCAAGTTTCCCTGAATTAATGATACATCAAACATTGTCATCATTACTTTTTTTTTTTAAGTATCTACTGTTATAAGTTGATGTAAACTATTCCATTCATCTTGTAAACATACCAATTTAGTTAGGATTTATTGAATGTTTATTTCCAGCTGTTGTTTTTAGGGTTAAAATGAGTTAAGTTGTTTCCCTACAGAAATAATAATCTGAGAAACACTCAGTTTCTTATAACATAACATTCTTAAGTATCATAATTAATGTTTATCCATTAGTGATTTAACAATTGCCTTTAATATTTCAAGACTAAAGAAATAACACATGATTTTAACAAGGCCATTTTCAATATTAACTAATGAACTTTATAAATACTGTGACTATAAACACAATTAGCTGACATGAAAATTATAACTATATATTTTTTAACTATTTTGTAATTTGTAGTTTTCAGCTAAAGGCACTACCTGCTCATGCTGCTTTGAAGTAATAAAGGTTTAGTGATGCATATTTATTTTCATATCCCTAAATATTTCTGATTGTTGATAAACTTAAATGTTGAAAATGTTACATCTCTTAATGAAAAAAACATAACTAAATATATGACATAAATATATAAGCTATGTTTCTCAAATATAGTTGATTCTTCTTCTTCTACTGGCTCAACAGGCGCATGAGGCTGCCCTTGGCCTGCTCAACAGTCGCCAACCATCCTTCTCGATCTACATCTCCTCTCAGAGAGATCCCGAGCTGTCTAAGATCCTTCCCTACACCATCCTTCCATCGACCTTTCGGCCTGCCATGCTGGTGCTCAAGTACGGCTCCCAGGATTCTCCTTAGGATTATCCGTTCAAACCTATTAAGCAAGTCCACATTTTTGTTGTAGAGGATCCACGTTTCTCCACCGTACGTGACCACTGGTGTTACAAGGGTTTTGAATAGCATCATCTTGGTGGAGCAGCTCCCAAGCTTGCTTCTGAATAGCTTTGATATGGAAAAATAGGCTCTATTACCAGCTGCTATACGCTTTCTTACCTCTTCTTCTTCCTTCAAGTCATCATTTATAATAGAGCCTAGATACTGAAAACTCCTTACCAATTCTATCTTATAGGGTCCCATTTCATAATGACTCTGCCTCTGGTCCAGTCGTGTGCCTACTACCATTATCTTAGTTTTCAGCTCGTTGACTTGTAGGCCAATCTTTCCTGCTTCTGTGTCCATTGCTTCAAAGGCCGCTTTTATGCTCTGCAGGGATCTACCAGTAATAACCACGTCATATGCATATGCGAGAATTTGAGTCATCTTCGTAAATACTGTCCCTTGCTGTTCTAATTTTGCCCTATTGATGATGACTTGCAGAGCTATATTGAACAGAAGAGAAGCTATTGGATCTCCTTGTCTCAGACCACATTCTACTTCAAACGGCTCCGACAGCCCACAGCATTTAACTTGGCAGATTGTATTTGTCATTCGGCATTTTACTAAACGAATTAGTTTACATGTAATCCCAGTTCATGCATGGCTACTACGAGCTTACTCCTAACTATGGTACATAGGCTGCCTTAAAATCGACAAATAACATCCAGGTAGTCTGTTGAAATTCATTCATCTTCTCACAGATTTTCTTCAGGGCAAAGATTTGATCAATAGTGGACCTATTGGGCCGAAAACCACCCTGATAGTCACCAGCCAGTTTCTGTTCCACATATGGGAGGAGCCTGTTATAAAGGGTTATGGAGAAAATTTTATAAGCCGCACTTAACAAACTAATCCCCCAAGAGTTGCTGTATATTGTTGATTCTCCCTTCTTCAAGTACAGGGGCACTACAAGCGCCTTATTCCATTCTTCAGGTAGACTTTATTCTTCCCGTATCCGTGCTACCAGTTCCTTTGCAACTTCATTGTGTCCCGCTTTTAACAACTCTGCAGGTATCTTCTTTTAAATCATTATATATTACATATTACAGCCTGAAAAGCTAAAATTTAAAGAATTAGAGAATAATTCAATTTCATGGGTGATTATTTAATAAAACTAATCAATGAATGAAAACACCAACATACTCATTAGTTTAAATTCTTATGTTCTTTCCCCTTTTTTAATGCAAATTCAGTATTAACGTCTGATTATTATTCAGGGTACTATCAAAATAGAATGTTGCAGGCCAGATTAGTATTGCTTTTAGCCCTAGTTTGGAATATCCTTTGGAATAAACAATGATGAACATCCAGTCTTAATTTTTTTGGGAGGGAGGGGGCTAGTTTTGTTTTGAAAGGAATGGGAAGTTATGTCATAGAAGGGGTATGGATAAAAGGTTTGAAAGATTTACCATCTTTAGTCACGCTTAAGAGGCCTCTCACATCATAGTAACTCACGAGTATTGGTACCTTATGTATTTAGTATAAGTTTTGGAATTTTAAACTGGTTTAATGAGGCGTTATATACAAATCTAAATGTTACGAAATGGTATCACAGGAATGAAAGATGATTTGAACAAGAGACCAGAGATGAATGGTGGATGTTGGTATTAGAGGTCCTTCCTCTCTTTGTTAAAAGGGGTGATGGATGTATCCCAAAGATGATAGTGTGAATCCATTGAAGACAATACTAGTTGGGCATCAAGATCTGCAGAAGCACTGTCAAACACCGTTTAACAATAAAAGTGTGACATTCTAACTGAAATAGATTTATCGGATGTTGAAATTATATGACGTCTTTAAAATCGATTTTACACTTTTTTCAATTTAATTGAAAATCACGCCAACGATTTAAATGAAATATTCAAAAATCTTTTTCTTAATTTTAACTTCATATATGTAGTATAATGTCTCTGGTGATCCCGAATACAAATAGTATTACAGCCCATGCCGTATATGGATGAGTAAGAAAAGCTATGATTTACTTTGAAGCTTTAATCAGTGAGGTAGCAACGGATTTATTGGAAGTACGTTGAAGAGAGGAATAAGCGAAGTTGGTATGGTAGTCCTGAATACCAAACTCGGTCTAAAGCCTGTTTCACGTCGAAGGCTCGAGTGTAATACTTTCCCCGCTCCAAACGGTGAATATGACATCTACATCATAATTACATTGCTGCATAGTAGAATGAATGTTCGAAATCCAAGCTGTTGCTCAGGAATCACCTGGTTGAAATCTAGTGTTGGTTATAAACGTTTTAGTTTTTATATAAGTTTTTCTAGAATTTTGCCCATACGGGCAAAAGGGAGATACAATGGTTAGAGGTTTTTCAAGTGGCTTCTTGGGTTTAGATATTATTTAGATTATGCGCAGTTTCCAAAGATCTGGAAAATTCGTGGAATGGAGTGTAGCATTATAAATACGCGTGAAGAAGAGTGTGGCTTTTCTGGGGAGCTATTTTAGGATGTAATGAGATCTAGGAGGTTTTTTGGAAGGTATATTTTTTAATGATATTGATTTGTGTTGCGTGAAACGCCTTTGGAGGGAGGGTCATATAGAGCGGAACAGTTAGTTATGCTTAACATCTTCAATTTGGATTGGGTTAAGAATATCGGCATTAAACGTTTTGGAAAGTAGTTCGCCAGATTTTCTTAAACAGACTTGTCAAGGAATCGAATTAGGTGCGAAGTGGATGATAAAAAGTTTTGAATTTCAGTAGTTTTGGAGTTATTATGAAATTGTCCATAATGGTTCATCTGAAGTAGTCATGGTTTCTGTAAAGTCATACAAATTTCGAATTTACCTATTTCTGTTTTTAGTTTGTTAGTCAGTTTACTGTTATAGTACACGAAAACTAAATAGAATTTCCACGAATAGTATTATTAACAATTTTTTTAAATATTTATTTATTGAGATATATTACAATTTGTTTCTATATGAACATTAGTAATAGTGATATAAGATCACATTTACACAATATATACAAAAATTAACAACCTATAGTAGAGATAAATACAAATAAATCAGTGCGTGTTTATGTCTCGTGGAGTGTTGACGTCTAGTGTTTAGAGCTCCGGAGGAATAAGCACAAAGCGATAAGTAGAACCTACACTATTATTCCCTCATCCCTTTCTTTCTTTTTTATAAAAATATATTTTGTTTAATTTATCTTAGAAGTAAGTTTCTTGTTTTGTTTTTTTTCTCTCTTTTTTATTGGCGAACATGGCAGATTCGCACCCTTCGAAACGAAAAAAAGGCAGAATTAAGGAACAATTTTTTTATAATAATGTTGTTAAACCAAAGTCATTTGCAAAGTTCTTAATAATTAAAAGATTAGCCTTTGATGAAGAAGGGAATGCTTTAGATTTTAAAAAGATATCACCTTTTTTGATTCATAAAAGTCTAAAAAATTTAGTTGGGGATCTCAAAATGATAAAAAAGTTAAAAGATGGTACCCTCTTAGTAGAAAATCAAACTATAAAACTACTTAAATGTGAAAACTTTTTAATTTCCAGTTAAAGTCGAGCCACATGACAGACTCAATGTAAGTAAGGGCATTATTTGGTCCCCTGACCTTAACTATTTTTCTATTGATGAAATAAAAGAAGAACTAAAGTCCCAAAATGTAAGCGAAGTTAAAAGACAAACATATTTTAAAAATAATGAGAAGCGGGATAGCCACAACTATCTCCTAACCTTTAACTGTCTGACAATTTCAAATGAAATTAAAGTAGGCTTTTATAACATTACCATTCGTCCCTTCATATCAAACCCAACGAGGTGTTATAATTGCCTTAGGTTTGGACATACTAAAAGAACCCTTATGTCGTTTTTGTGGTAACACTAAACACGAAGGTACAAAATGTAATAACCCCTTAAAGTGTGTACTTTGCTTGCCAACATGATTCTTTTTAAAAAATTTGCCCAATTTTTCTAAAAGAAAAAGAAATTAAAAATATTCAAGAGACTGAAAAAATAGCTTATGTAGTGGCTAAAAAGAAGTATGAACAATTACATCCTTTAACGGCTACAATTTAATTTTATAGCATTGTAAAAAACAAACAAACCGGTAGTGTTAGTGTACAGACCGATACAGATGATTTAAATGAAAAATTTATTTTCGTAAAGCCGTTAGAAGTAAAGTCTTCATCGAGTAAGTAAAGTCCTCTGCAGTTGATAGCGAGACAGCTACTGTACAAAGCGGTACCCCCACCATGGCTCCTCCCCACTCCCTACCCTCACTATCCCTTCCTCCTACCACTTTTCCTCTATTCCCTCTAATTCTTTTCCTCATATTTCAAAACCCTCCCTAACTCCTCAACCCTCGGCTGGAAATTCAGCCAATATTACGGAAGCAAGTAAAATCACTAGTCAGTCTTCCATAATTCCGACTACATCTTCGGAAAAACAAACACCAGTTGACCCTCTCCTCGTTCATCGTCAAGAACATGGAGAGTGGACAGTAGTGAAAGAAAGGCGACCAAGAAGCAGATCTAGGTATAAACCTCCTAGGAAAGGTACCATGCACATTGATTAAAATATAACTTTGTTTATATTACTATCGTTTAACTTGTTATACCTCTTTGTAAAAGGTGTGTGATGGCAGCGCCACTGTATTAAGATTGTAAGTCTGTCTGTCTATACATGTTGGGAGTGGTGTTGTGTTACCGTAGTTGTTAGTTAGTGTAAGAGTTGAATAAACAATTTATAACTATTCATATTGTTGTAATTTGTGTTCACCCTCAAAGTAAAAGTCAAAAGGTTATGGGCCCAGCGGTTTCCAAGTGTTTTTAAGGGTCGTGAGTCGCGGAGTTCTTAGTAAAATTTATGTGCTGTGCCGTTCTCGGGAGATGAAGCATGGGTTCAACAAGGTACACACGTGGTGAAACCATTTGACGGACGGAACTTCTCTACTTGGGAGATCAGATTGAAAGCATTGTTAGACGCTAATAGTCTACTGGACACGATTTCGCCGACCGAAGAAGTTATAAAGAGCAACGATTTCGCTAAGAAGGATACGAAGGCGCGTTACCTCATCATTCAGTTATTAAGTGATAATGTAATTTCATTGATTGCAAATGAAACAAGTGCGGAAAATATTATGAAGAAATTGAGAAGAAGCACATACGTTAAAGTAGGTCTGACAATCCAAGTTGATTTGCAGCGTAAGATGTGGAATATGCAATTCGACCATAAGTGGATTCAACATGGTGGACATGTTACCGGACTTGAACGCTTTCTTGCTGAATTTGAGAATTGTGTGAGTGAATTGCGGAGTTCAGGTGCTAATATTAATGAGTATGAGGTAGTGTCACAACTATTAGCGGCTATGCCAGAAACGTATAAGCATTTTGTGAGTTCCCTAAATATAATGTTTCGGAAGGACCCTAAAGAAATGAAATATGAGTATGTCAGGAATGAACTACTGACAGAGGCTAGCAACCAAAGGAGGAGTCAACCGAGGGAAGAAGTAGGTAACTCATTTTATTCAAAGAAATTTAATGATAGAAGAAATTTTCTACCTAAACAAAATGCTGTCTAAAGGAAATTTAAATTTCAATGGTATAAATGCCGAAAGTGGGGTCACAAGAAATCGGAATGCCCTGAAAACAAGAATAACCCCAATATATTAATAATAATAATAATAAATTCTTTATTTATACTTGGAAAAGTCCCTTTTGAATAATTTTACAAAACATACAAAAAGAACTTTAGTGTCTTAGAGTACAAACATGAAACAAACAAAAAATAATAGAAATAAAAATAAAATAAAAAGTGAACAATAGTGATAAATTAAAAGGTAGCTTCTAATAATAATAAATAATAACAAAACTAGACAAAAGATAAAACAGAAACATATGTGCATATATACAAAATTTTAATTAATAGTGCTTTACTGTATTGATGTAAAATTAATGAAATAATAAAGTTAAATATACAAGTGCGCCACAATGTAAGATTTTATATTTAAATAATTGTTTCTACATTTTTTATTTAACTAATTTAAATTGAATTGGCAAATCTATTTAGGATTCTTTGAAAATTGAATAGAGAGGAAGTGATCGAATAGACGGGATTTGAAGAGTATCAGAATGTCGAATATGTGAAGGAATGGAAATTCCTTACGAAATAGGAGCGGATTAGGAAGGATCTGTCGAAAGCTGCGGTTCGATGAGGTGCCATATACAGGTCTGAAGGTCGTGAACGAGTGTTACGGGAATAAATGGAGGATTTGAATGATAACATATCTGAGATGTACGATGGGCGGCTGGATTGGAGAACTTGGAAGAGGAAGGTTGCCAGGAAGTATTTACAACGGTAGGAAGGGTAAAGCCACTTCAACTCTTCTTAGAATCTGGTAACAGAAGTGTCCCTGGATATCCCAAAGATAAAGCGAATGAAGCAGTTATATATGTGAAGAAGAAGGCGAGGGAGAAGTAACCTTTTTGAGTGATATGGTGAATGTGACTGCTACAAATGAAAAAGTGAAATTTATTATCGACTCGGGTTCGACAAATCATCTTGTTGGTCCTGATCTTGGAAAATATTTGGTTAATTGGAAAGAGACAAGGTTAGTGATTAAAGTAGCTAAGACAAATCAAGAAATAGTGTCAAGTCGTGTGGAACATTACTACTAAATGATGACAAGGGACGTGTAATCAGAATAAAAGATGTGTATGAATGTCCAGAGTTGAGTAAAAATTTGTTATCAGTCTCTAAATTGCAGGAGCGGGGCTGCTCAATAATGTTTGTCGATAAAGGTGTTAAGGTTCTCAAGGTTGAATCGATTGTGCTTCGAGGTAACCAGGAAGGTAATCTGTTTACTGTAACCTTCTATCTGTCAGAACCGGGTGTAAACAGTGCATCAGTGGACAATGTCATGTTGCATCAACGAATAGGCCACTCTTCACATTATCCAGCCAACGGAGCTTGTGATGTTTGTCTTCAATCAAAGCAAATTAACTTACCTTACAAGAGATTGCCATAAGAGAGAAAAGCCAGAAGAATACTTGAAGTGATTTCGTTGGATATTTGTGGACCAATTAACCCTTCCACTTTTGATGGCTACAGGTATTTTGTGACTTTTATAGACTCTTATACACATTTTTGTGTTGTATATTTGATAAGAAAAAGATCGGAACTCTTGCAGAAATTTAAAGTGTACTGTTGAATATTGTGTGTTAAGTTTGGTAACAGTATTGAGAGACTCAGAGTTGACAATGGTGGTGAATACAGTTCACATAAATTTAAGGAATATTGTCAAAGTTTAGGCATCCAAATACAGTATACTGTCACTCATAAACAGGACAATTATGAATATGGCTCGCTGTATGATTAATGACAGTGGACTTGATAAATGTTTTTGGGGAGAAGCAGTAAGAACAGCAGTGTATGTAATAAATAGATTGAAAACGTCTGCTATAAAGGATGACAGTACCCCTGCCGAGTTACGGTATGGATATCCACCTGACTTTACTAAAATAAAACGGTTTGGTTGTGAGTGCTATGCACATGTTGCAAAAGAAGACCGAGCAGGCAAACTAGACAAAAGTGGTGTTAGAAGTATGATGTTGGGGTATGCACCAAATGGTTATCGATTATGGCATTTTAAAAAACAAAGTGTATTTATTGCCAGGAGTGTAGTATTCAGTGAGGAAAGAAACTCTACTGACGGTGGTATTCAAGTTCAGCTTGATGAATCCAATGACGTGACGGATCCTATTAACGAGAAAAATTGTGTTGAAGATATAGTTTCAGAAGAAGAGGAAGAGGAAGAAGCCATGAGAAGAAGCTCCAGGAATAGAAAACCTCCTACCTGGTTGAAAGATTATGATATTAACTTGGCTGAAGTAAATATCGTTGAACAAGATTCAAGACAAATACCTCAAACGTATGAAGAAGCGGTAAAAGATAAAGGTTGGAGAGAAGCCATACAACGAGAGCTCCAGGCTCATCAGGAGATGAAAACATGGTCACCAGCCGAGATACCTCCCGGAGCAGAATGGTGGTGTTCACCGAGAAAGACAATGGAGTGAAAAAAGCGAGATTGGTGGCCAGAGGCTTCCAGGAACCAGTAAATGGCATACTGGATAAACTATATTCTCCGGTTTACCGAATGTCTTCGGTGATATTTCTTTTGTCCGTGACAGTTTAACTGTTAGTTTTAGACTTCGACTTAAAACAAGCATTTGATAGCATCGACAATAAAATAATGCTCAAGAAACTGTCGTCCATAGGAATTAAGGGTCCTGTATTCTCCTACATCAAAAAATTCCTTTCAAATCGACAATTCAGAGTAAGAATAGGCTGTAAACTATCTGGAAACGGTAAGCTGAACATCGGGATCCCTCAGGGCTGCGTCCTTAGTCCGTTATTGTTTTGCCTTGCAATAAATGATCTGGGACTGAACCTGCCGAGAGGTATCAAACTGTTATTGTTTGCAGATGACCTAGCCGTAATTTGTAGATCTGGAGGCATCGACGATATCAAATGTAAATTACAGGACGCTATCAATAGATTATACCATTGGTCACTATCCGTAGACCTTCGATTCTCTGCCGAAAAATCTAATTGTCTTCATTTTTCCCGCAAAAGAAATACCCAAACCTCTCCCGTATTCCGTCTGGGGAACTCTTCTTTACCATAGACCAATACACATAGGTTTCTGGGCTTAATATTTGATCGGAGACTAACCTGGCAACCACATATATCTGCTTTAAGAACAGTTACCACTAAACGGTTAGCAATACGGTTATATCTAAGTGGTACGTCCTGGGGATGTGATAGAACAACCCTACTAAAGTTATACTGTGCTTTCATATGCTCGAAATTAGATTATGGTACCTTTGTCTATGGTTCCGCTCGACTTTCAATTCTAAATAAAATTGATGCCGTACACCATGCTGGGATTCGTATAGAGTGGACTGTATTACCCGATTTATTTGGTAGCGACCATTTTCCAATTCGCATTAAATTTAACCACGTCAAGGAAAACAGACCTAAGCGATCTAGATGGATCATCGAAAAAGCCGATTGGACATTATTTAAATCAATCATTAAACTACCTGCTATCCATCCGTCCGCAGTAAGTGTCGAAGCTGGCTGCCACCTATTTATCAATTCAGTTCTACAGGCAGCAAAGTCTGCCATTCCCAAAACCAAACCAATTACTAAAAGACCATCTGTTCCCTGGTTCAATGAACAGTGCAAGAAAGCCATCCAAAATCGCAGAAGGGCCTACCGTAACTTTCAAAAACATAGCATCCAACCGAATCTCATCGAATACAAGAAACAACGATCCCTACGTAGACGTATTATAAACACGAGTAAGTCGGAATCTTGGAAGCAGTTCGTTGAATCGATAAATTCATCCACTCCGACTCGTATCGTATGGAATAAAATTCGAAAAATTAATAGCAGCTGCTCATTTAGTAACTACACCCTCCTCCATGAGAGAAAATTAACAGACAATCCAGAAATAGTCGCCCAAACTTTCGCAGAATACTACTCGGGACTTTTTAGCCCAAGCTCCGTTAATCCTAATTTTACAGAAGAAACGAATTCCGAAGATGAGACATCATATTATCACTCCGAAATTTCCGAAAAGACTTATAATCGTCCATTCTCTATTTGGGAACTTGAAACTACCCTTCGTAACCTCAAAGGATCTTCACCAGGCCCGGATGGTATACACTATGCAATGATCCAACACCTTACAGGGGACGGTCTAGACTGGCTGCTGTGTTTCTATAACCAAGTATGGACAAAAGGTGAATTTCCAAGCGTCTGGCGACAGTCCGAAATAGTACCTATTCTTTAAACGGGTAAAGACAAGCGCCAAGCATCTAACTACCGCCCCATATTCCTGACTAGTTGCATGTGTAAAATAATGGAGCGAATGGTTAACAAACGTCTTAAATGGCTGCTGGAAAAGAATGATGTTCTTCAAAACTTCTAATGCGGGTTTCGCAAAGGCAGATCAACCATTGACCATCTAGCTCTACTTAAAGCGGAACTGCAATACACATTTGTCGAAAAACAGCAAGCAGTGGTAATCTTCTTTGATATGCTTAAAGCGTTTGACCGCACAAACAAAAATATTATTATAAAAAAATTGACAACGCTGGAAATCACAGGTAACCTTTTAACGTTCACGAAACGATTCTTAACACAACGAATTTCCAAGGTTCGAATCGGAAACATAACATCTCGGGAATTCGAACAAAAATTGGAGTACCTCAAGGATGTGTCCTCAGTACAACACTGTTTGCCCTAGCTATAAATGATTTGGGAAGAAACATGCCCAGAGGAGTAAAAACGATGCTCTACGTGGACGACTTAGCTATCATGTGTCGCTCACAAAACGTCGATTTGATAAAAGCAAAACTGCAAGACGCACTCAATCGACTTTATCTGTGGTCACAACAATCAGGCCTAGAGTTCTCTTCCGAAAAAACTAAGTGCATGCATTTCAGCAGAAAAAGGAGAACACCACCTTCGCCGGAACAAACTCTTGGCGATAATCTACTACCGTATGTCGATCATTGCAGATTCTTAGGACTAATCTTCGACAAGCGATTATCCTGGGACCTTCACATTAATGCCCTTAAAGAGAAATGCGCGGCTAAATTGAAAATTTTAAAAGTCCTTTACGGCACCTCTTGGGGTTCAGATAGATCTACGATGTTAAAAATTTATAAGAATTTGATCCGCACGAAACTGGAATATGAATGTTTCGTTATTGGATAAGCACGCTTCCGAAGTCTGTCTAAGCTTGATACACTTCATAATACCGCTATCCGCATTGCTACAGGTGCCTTCAGAAGAAGTCCCATTTTGAGCTTATGTGCTGAATCCGGAGTACCACCACTGATATTCAGGCGTCAAAAACTGGCAGTGAATTATTTATCTCGATTATACCTCCAACCCTCACACCCAACCTATCCATATATCTTCAAACCTAAATTTTCAAGAAAATTCCAAGAAAATTAAAATGCAACATTGCCCATCGCAGAAAGATTCAGTTCAATCGTCAGGGGACTAAAAACTATAGCAGTCAAAAACTCAGAAATAAACACGCCTCCTTGGACCTACCACCCTTTCGAAACTGTGCCTCCAACTATCCAAACTCCATAAACAAAGTACAACGCCCTCGCAATATCCAGAACTATTCCAGAACCTACTTCGAACCCTACCAAACCATTATAGAATATATACAGATGGCTCAAAGTCAGATAGCTCAACAGCTTGTGCCTTCGTTACACCGAACTCGACACATAAGAGAAAACTACACCACCTCTGCAATGTTTATACCTCCGAACTGAATGCTATTGCCTCCGCTCTCTATTTTTGCATGTCTAACGTCATGATGGACTGTATAACGATTGTTTCCGACTCACTAAGCGCACTTCATGGTTTAAACAATATGCACTCTGTACATCCGACCATCCAACGCATTCACGACTACCTTCTCATGCTAGAAGTAGGTAAGGCGGTTCTCTTCATCTGGGCCCCCAGCCATGTGGGTATATTAGGAAACGAGATGGCTGACAGAGCTGCCAGAGAAGCGTTGAATCTGCCTGGTAGAGGTGCAGCGATCCTCACCGCACCGGAGCTGGCCCGTCCCCTAACAGAAACAGTAAAAATAAGGTGGATATCCATGTGGGATGAAAGCCCACCGAGTAAGCTTAAACTTATTAAGAAAACCGTAAACCCCTGGAAAACCTCCAGCCGTAGTTCTCGTCGAGAAGAAGTCGCTATTACCCGCATCAGAATCGGACATAGCCGACTTACCCATGGCTACTTAATTACTAGAGAAAACCCTTCTAAATGCTCACAGTGCAACAAAATTTTATCCATTAGACACATATTTGAAGAATGCTCTTATTATCACAAAGTGTTATACCAGCTAGGTATACCACCCAACATATCAATGGCTCTGCGGGATGATGAGCCCTCAATGAAAGCAGTCATTGAATTCCTAAAAAAAGTGAAACTGTTAACCAGTCTCTGACTATTCAACACATTTATCGAGGACGTACCCTCCTTATTATGTATCTATTTAATTATTTTTCCTATTGTATTGTTTTTTTTTTTTTCTACCTTCATTTTTTATTTCATATCACTATTATTTATTTATTTTTTTTATCATTATAATTCCTCTTGAACTAAGAATAAACACCTCTCAAGGATAAACCATAATAACTAACCATCGGGCGTTGATGACCTGGCTGTTGTACGCCCTAAAACCAAACAAAACATATACGTTTATTTATTTAATTAGTTTTAATTTTATTTTGTAAATTCAATACCAACTATTATTTGAAATAATTAACTTTTTAAAAATGTAAGGTTAAATTATATATTATTTTATAAACATTTAGAAGAATTGTAATTTCCTTTTCTATAAAAACGGCATATTGTTACAATGTTTTTGTATCTTATTTTATTTTTTGCTATATCTTATTTCTTATTTTTTTTACCTCATGTATTTTATTTTTACTTTATTGTAAATTTTTATTATAAATTTCTTTTGAGATATTTTATTTTGTCAGTTTAATTCTATTGTTTCAATTACTTAACCTCTAGAGACTCTAGAGACCACTTTTTATCTCATGTTATATTATTCTGAGGGGACTTGCCTCACAATAAATTTATTATTATTATTATATATATATATATATATATATATATATATATATATATATATATATATATATATATATATATATATATATATATATGTGTGTGTGTGTGTGTAATTCTTCTTCTAATTTAAATGAATTAGGAGTTAAACGATGCTAAAATAAAGATTTAATTATTACTATTTGTTTGACATAAAATAATCAATTGGATAACAAACATAATTTACAATGAACATACCTAAAGAATTGTTTAACAGTCCTTTGATTAATACATTTAACTAACATAACAGAGATATAACCTCCCTTGGTGAAATATTTACATATGATAATGAAATCAAGAATAATAAAATTCTTGATTTTACACCTCCGCTAGTCCGGAGACTCTATTGTCCAGGGGAAAAAGAGTAAGGAACCAACTTACTAGAGTGTAACACATTCGCTTCCTATATTAATGATTTCTTAACTAGCTATTCTCTATTCTTTCGGGAAAAAAAAACGTGGATAATTTTTTTTTTTTTGGCAAGTATTTTTACCCGTTTTAACACGTTCACACCGACGTGACCCACCGATGAGTCACACTTGACTATTCCGTGGGGCGGGGTGCATCGCAGGCGAGTCACGTGTTTTAAAAAAATAAGTCGTTAAAAAATAAGTTTAGTTTATTTTTTCTCAATATTATATGTGAATGAAATTATGAAGCATAAGTATTTATTTAATATTTTATAACCTTCAACATCCCCTTCAAAGGACTCTTATCCGTTCATTTCATTTGATAACTCTTCTTTAAGAATTTTCTTAAATTTTAAATATTTTCATATTTTCCTAAATTTTTCATTATTTTACCTATCTTTACACTTGATTCAAGAAATTTGCGCTCAAGAAAACACCATTTCAAAACTGTTACAATCTCGCTTTACCGCAATTTTTACAAAATTTACCGCGCTCGAAGCTTCAAACTGTTACACAGTGGTTTTAAACGCGCTTTTTCGGGACAAAAGTCTGAACTGGTCGTTCTATTTAAGATATATCAGCCATTTTAATGTAATTTTGTTCCTTGTCTATATAAATAATAAATAACAAAAGATCTGCTCCGAAACGCAAAACAATGTCGCATGGTGAAACTGGCATGGAACGCCAGGGATGCACCTGACACTTCTGTATCCGTGTCATTACCCACAATTTCATTTCTCAACATTGTATTGTGTTTCCGAGCAGAATTTCTCTTCCTTTATTTTTTATATACATTCTACCTAATCTGAAATGCTAGTTTATCATCAAAATTGTATACATTACGATAGGTAAATTTTATGTATTTAATTTAAGGGAAATTAAACCCTACAAAACCATAGTTATGATTGTATCACGCTTCGGGTCAGTACTTCATTATGGTTTATCATTTGAAAAAATTAAGTTAGACATCAAATTAACATCATATGTAATTTTTTTTCTGGTCTTTTTATTAAGGAAATTTCTATAACCAACAATGCCTTCTACTTTGCCAAAAGCGTGGAAATAAATTTACGGTTTTAAAATACTGTCCGTAAAAACTAGAAACAAAACTAAAATTTTTAAATTAATTTACACTTCGTTGTGTTGGGTATATATTGAGATATTTAAAATAATTTTAATTTTTTAAACATTTTTTGAAATTTCTTAAAAAATCACCAACTCGTTACATGAAACCCAAAGTTCACTTAAACTTATCTAATAGCGATTCTAAACAAAGTTAAATGCAGGAAATAAAGATATATAAAGATATATAGAAGAATAATTAGATAAAGAGACATTTCTCTGAAATTATTGAAAAAACCTATATATTTTCATGATATAAAAATGAGCTAAAAATATGCCAATCACACCATTGGAAGTGAATGTAATGACATTAAAATGACTGATATATCTTAAATAGAACGACCCGTGCAGACGTTTGTCCTGAAAAAGCGCGTTTGGAACGACTGTGTTGTGATCTCGCCGTTGGAACTTGCAACAGTGTCGGCCCACCCCGTAGTAGATATTCTTCCCGGCATGGAATTGTTATGTCAGCTTCGCGACTGAAAATATGAGTTGGGAAAATCTCTCTAATACTGGTGATTTCGCAGATATCGAGTAAAAAAAAAACTAACAATGACATAAGAATATGCTTTATATATTCTGTCCTTAAAACTCAATTACCCTAGAAGTGAAGAAAGTGGTTAAAAAAAATTCTCGAAAATTAATAAAAAATGAGACTTTTAGGGAGTTTCGAGTCTATAACGGAAAAGAGAATCACCTTTGATTATTTTTTCCTACATAGCTTACTTGCTACTATACCTACTTGCTGTAAACATTTCGATCTTGAGAACATAGTACTTTTTTGTATAAGAATTTTCAAAAATGGTAAAAATTCGATTTTGGGAAAGTTTAATGGTTGAGAATCAACTGGTTCAAGTGTTTTCAATTTGGTATGGCGTCGAGTAGGTTGATAAGATGGGTGCAACACTTCCAAGGAATTAATGTGTAATGTATTAGATTTCGAAAATTAACTGAGTCTCAACAACAAAATTTGATCCTATTTATTTAATCCTAGAGGTATAATCTGTATAAGTTTCATAATTTTTTATTCAGTCCCTTTTACAATATTTCGCTTTTAATATTGTTGAACTTGGCGTTAGCACTTCTTTGAAAATTTATATTAAACAGAAGGACAATGCTTAAACGATCAAAATGTGTACTAGTAGTGCTACAATAAGCCTGTAGAAAAAAAAAAAAAATTAAGCATGAGGTTCCTTTCTAACCTCCCTTGTTTATAGTCTGCTATAAGTTTCAGTTGATTTAAATTTTTGTGAATTTTTTTAAAAATTGTCTTAGCTACTTAGGTAATATGCTGTAAGGACCAAAACTGTTTACATTACTCTTATAAACACTCTAGTCTTTGTTTCGTTCTTAAATATGCAAAATTACAGGAGTTAATAATTTTGAAAGAAAATGTTTTTTAACAGCGAAGAGAAATTCATAACTAAAGAACCAGTTCATTATCAGTTACCAAATTTATGTCTCTCATAAAATTGTATAGATATGTAACCTGAGTTAGTTTCATAATTTTTTACTCAGTCTCTTTTGAAATATTTCCGTGTAAATTTCTTAAAAAAATAGTTTTTGTCATTTTTAAAAATTCAAATACAATGAATAACTTTGTTCTCAAGATCGAAATTTTTACTGGAGGAAGAACTGTGACTAAGCTATGTATGAATACAGAAAGACTGAAGTATATTTAGTGAAGAATATTTAGTAGTATACTTTACTATATTTAGTAGTAGACACAATATTTAGTAGTATATTTTACTATATTTAGTAGTAGACACAATATTTAGTAGTATATTTTACTATATTTAGTAGTAGACACAATATTTAGTAGTATATTTTACTATATTTAGTAGTAGACACAATATTTAGTAGTATATTTTACTATATTTAGTAGTAGACACTATATTTAGTAGTACATTTTACTATATTTAGTAGTAGACACAATATTTAGTAGTATATTTTACTATATTTAGTAGTATATTTTACTATATTTAGTAGTATATTTTACTATATTTAGTAGTATATTTTACTATATTTAGTAGTATATTTTACTATATTTAGTAGTAGACACAATATTTAGTAGTATATTTTACTATATTTAGTAGTAGACACAATATTTAGTTGTATATTTTACTATATTTAGTAGTAGACACTATATTTAGTAGTACATTTTACTATATTTAGTAGTAGACACAATATGTAGTAGTATATTTTAAAGTATCATTAAAATATAATGTCAAAGATTCTTTCGAGTTTCACGATAAAATTACCCAAATTCGTGTGCCTAAAGGTTATAAACTAATTTCATTAGACGCCTCTTCTCTATTTACAAATATCTGTATTTTGAAAATTAAAAAAATAAGAGAAAAAAGTTGCACAAAATCAAAACACATATCCATCCCTAAAAACCAATTTTTCAAACTCCTCACCCCCTTTATGGATAGAGGATATTTCCAATTTAATAACTTATGTGTTCAAAAGTACGGCTGCCCTATGGGATCCCCTATTGCTCCAATTCTGGCAGATATTTACTTAGAAGAATTACTCGATACATTTATCCCCAAAATTCCTTTTAATATTCCGTTTTTATTTAAATTTGTCGATGATATTGTAACCGAAATACCCGCAGAAAACAATGAAAAAGAAATCATTTTAACAGAATTTAATAAATATTCATACATACTAACATTTACAATAGAATATGAAACTAATAATTATTTACCATTTTTAGACGTACTTTTAATTCACAAACCAAACGGGGAAATAGGAACCAAGTGGTATTCATTCCGGAAGATGCATCCACTATAAAAGTCAATACCCTAATCGATATAAAATCAACACTGCAAAAACACCAAAAAAACCGCGGAAAACAAAGTAGTTGACATCCTTTAAGAAAATAGTTATGCACATAAAGTTATTTGAAAACTACTGAAACAGATACCAATACCCCCAAAACAACCACAAAATGAGAACAGCACAAAAAGATCTTTCCGAAAAACTTGCTAAAGCACTTAACATTAACAAAAATAATAGTGATTCTGCCTTTACTTTCAAAAATATAAATTTTTTATCAAAACTATTCACAAAAACTAAAGATTCCGACAAATTAGTCCTTAAATCAAAGGTTGTATACGAAATTCTTTGTGAAGACAAATGAAAGTCTTATTTTGGAACATCTAAACAATATTTAAAAATCTGGTGCGGGCAACGAACGACTTTCAATTACCTCCTTTTTTAAATTCGATCAAAGAATTTTCAAATACAGTTAGAGATAAAAATGAGTGAAACTATTAAAGAACTAATTAAATTGAATTTCTGTAAAAACATGCGTTTTATTAAAAAATTTATTATATTATTATCTAAAATAATCAGTTCGTTTGTCATCACTCTTTGTCAACTTTTACAAGCTTGTGTATAAGGTAATATTTTTTTCTAAAATCTTTAGCTTTCCAGCGGTATATTATACATGTATTTTACTGTTCTTATGTTAAAAAACAAAAAAGGCATTAATAAAATATTTTTTTTAGTTTACTCCCATCAAGATCAGCTGATGCGCCAGATGGGTCGCACTTAAATTCGTCTCTGAGATTTTTGATTTTTCAAAAGGATTTTCATCGATTCCAGTCTCGAAAAAGTTGCCAGCTTTTTGGACATCGACAGCAGTAAGGTTTTGAGTATTATTTCGGTAAGCAGAGTTATTTTTTTTACCGCAAGCAGTGAAGGCAGAGTCAATAGGCTTGACACAAAGGGTAGCCATATTTCCTCATATCAGCTGATTGCTGATATTGGGAATATATACTTATTACTTGTTTCCCTATGCGATATTTTCATCAAGTGATGTCTTCTAAAACTTCAAGTAAAAGATCAAGATCAGCAGGTTCAAATTCGTCTCCCACTAAACAAAGACCCCGTCGTGATAACAATAAGAAATTACCAACACAAGCGAACCCTTCAAGTAACACTTCAAAATTTGAACCCCAGCCTGGCCCATCATCACAGGAGATGACAGATGAATCTCCTTTTTTCACACCGAATCCATTTCAAATCCTCCATAGTGAAAAAGAAGACATGGAATCTGCCCCTACACCCAGGGAACCACCACCTCCCCCGATATTTGTCAAACATATTAAAAATTTTCAACTTCTTTGTGCACAACTCAATAAATTAACCAACCCTGGTAGCTACTCATGTCTGAATAGAACAAATGACACTAAAATATCTCCGGATAGTGCTGAAACCTACAGGAAAGTAGTAAAATATCTGACAGACACCAAAGCCGAGTTTCATACTTATCAGCTACGCCAGGAGAGAGCACTGAGGGTTGTAATAAGAAACTTACATCCCTCAACACCAACTGAAGTTATTAAAGAAGAACTGATGGAGATGGGATATAAGGTGCGCCAAGTCACCAACGTTTTGAAAGATAAAGTTCAACTTCCAATGTTTTTTGTTGATCTAGAACCATCGACAGGAGTCGAAAAAATCTACGATCTTAAACGGCTGTACTACACCTTTGTAAGAGTTGAGAAGCCCTATATGAAGAAGGATATAGTCCAATGCCATAATTGTCAGGCATATGGCCATACTAAATCTTATTGCCACCATATACCACGCTGTGTGAAATGCGGTGAAGAGCATAGGACAGGAGAATGCACTAAACCGAAGTCATCACCCGAAGTATGTGCTGATTGCCTCAAGGACCATCCAGCCAACTACAAAGGATGCCAAATATATAAAAATCTAAGGACCAGATTTCAAAAACCTCAAGAACCTGAAACAGCAAGAATAACAAGATCTAGAAGAGAACCATCTAAGTTTGTAGATTCCAATGTCTCATTTGCCCACTTACTTGGAGGTGGGGACCAGAGTAATGAAGCCGAGGCCCTGCCGAAACAACGTTTACCTCAGCATTCTCCATCCATTCCACAACAAACTATTCCGCAAAATTTACCTATTCTTCAAAAAACTCCTCAACATCAAATCTCTCATATCCCTTCTCCATCAAATGTCACAGACCTTACCAGTCTCATGACATCCTTCATCTCCGACATTAAATCTCTCGTAATGCCGCTAATATCACTCCTTACAAATCTAGTGTCAAATCTAATCCCTACCTTAAAAAATTCTTAAATGAATTCTCCTAACTCCTTATCCATTCTCCTTTGGAACGCAATGGTGTTAGAAATCACACTGACGAACTGACAGCGTTGTTGCAAGACAAAACAATTGACGTTGCACTTATTACTGAAACTAGACTAACCACTAAACAGTTTCTCAAAATACCGCAATACATCACATACCGTACAGACCACCCAGACGGAAAAGCTTATGCCTGTTCTGCTATCATTGTCCACCAATCCCTCTCTCATCATTTGCTCCCACTTCCTACCTATGATTTCCTGCAAGCCACAGCAATAGTAATCAAGACTTTTTTCTATCCGGTAACCCTCACATCAGCATTTTGCCCTCCCAAACACTCCATTTCCAACACCGAATTTGCTCCCTTCCTGAATTCCTTAGGAAATCATTTCATTCTGGGTGGAGATTTGAACGCCAAGCACCAGCAGTGGGGTTCTAGAACCACGAATTCTCGTGGAAGAAATTTGCTAACTGCTCTGAATTCTCGACATTTTAACCTCCTACCTCCTGACTCCCCTACCTACTGGCCAACAGATCCTAACCGTAATCCAGATATCCTCGATTTCTTCATCCACAGCGGATTAGGCTTCCTGAACTATTCCGTAACTCGCCTAGATGAACTATCCTCTGACCATAGTCCACTGATCCTTAAAGTATCCCTAACTCCTATTCCGAAACCCATTCCACCATCATTTATCCGAGGCCCTGTCAACTGGAACCTCTTCCGCCAAATCCTGACCGATAATATTGACCTCAGTGTGACCCTCAAAACACCGGATGACCTTGATGATTCCGTCTACTCCTTTACTACCGCCATTCAGCAAGCTGTCTGGACTGCCTCCTCTCCTAAGCACTCCAATAGAACTCCTTAGCAAAACCATTTACCTCAACACCTAGCTGACCTCATCCATGCAAAACGCCGAGCCAGATCATTATGGCAAAGAACCCGAGACCCAACAGATCGCCGCTCCTATAACTTTTATTGTAGGCAATTAAAGCGGGAGTTGGCGACCTTCCGTTCCCAGTCCTTTAATTCCTACCTCTCCTCTCTATCAGCTCGAGATAATTCCCTGTGGAATGTGACCAAAAAGATCCTAAAATACCATAAAGTTTCCCATCCTCTCCGGCGTGGTGATGACTCCTGGGCTGCGTCTGATGAAGATAAAGCCGAGGAATTCGCCACACACCTCTCCAAAGTATTCACTCCTCACCCGGAATCCAACAGAAATCATACCACAACAGTTCAAGAAATCCTTTTCTCACCAATACCTCTTTCCCTACCTCCTAAAGCTATTAATCCATCTGAGGTGAAATATCTTCTTCAAAAACTAACCCTTCGTAAATCTCCTGGACACGATCTCCTTACCCCCCAGATCCTGCGACAACTTCCCCAGAAAGCCATTATTTTTCTTACATACATCTACAACTGCATCCTTCGCACCATCTATTTTCCTCTCTTGTGGAAACATTCCACAATCATTCTATTCCTAAAACCAGGTAAACCTTCCAGTAACACTTCATCCTACAGACCTATTAGTCTACTCCCCATCCTCTCAAAAATCTTCGAAAATGCTCCTTCTAAAACGAATCCTGCCTATATTAGAATCTCACAACCTTCCTTCCCACCAGTTTGGTTTCCGTTCTCATCATTCCACCGTTCAACAAGGACTCCGAGTTGTAGACCATATTTCCTCAGCCCTCGAATGCAAAGAGTATTGTTCTGGTGCGTTTCTGGACATAGCGCAAGCTTTTGACCGGGTATGGCACGCTGGATTACTCTTCAAGCTTAAAACGCATTTACCCCAGTCTCTCTACCTCATTATAAGATCCTATCTCTCAAACCGCTCCTTTCAAGTACGCTGTGGTGTAGAATTTTCCAACTTTTATCCCGTTGAGGCCGGTGTTCCTCAGGGCAGCGTCCTGGGACCCGTTCTCTACATCCTTTACACCGCTGATATTCCTAATCATCCTGACACCTTTCTGGCAACATTTGCAGACGACACCGCCATCCTATCATCCAGTTCCGATCCCGAAACAGCATCCTTAATCCTGCAAAGACACCTTTGTCTTATCGAAGACTGGTGTGGTGCTTGGCGCATAAAGGTGGACGAGGCCAAATGCAAACACGTAACCTTCACTCTTCGACGAAACTCCTGTCCGCCAGTTTACTTCAATTCCATTCCTATTCCTCCTTCAGATACAGTCCGCTATCTTGGCTTACTACTAGACAAAAGACTGACGTGGAACCCACATACAAGACTTAAAAGAAAAGAACTCAATCGACGATTCGGACAGTTATACAGACTATTAAACAGAAAATCTGAACTTACAGTTGACAACAAATTATTAATTTATAAGACAATATTGAAGCCCATCTGGACCTACGGACTTGAACTGTGGGGGACATCTAAACGTTCTAACATCAAACTCATTCAATCCTTTCAATCCAAAGTCCTCCGAATAATAGTAAATGCTTATTATGTATCCAACCATACCTTGCACCACGACCTTAATGTTCCATTTATTTCAGACCTAATTTCATCCAAATTTTTCAAATTCCATCAGAACCTCATTCATCATCCTAATCCTTTAGCACGTTCCCTATCCAGCTCCACTCATCCATACAACCCACCTAGAAGGTTGAAACGGCAGTGGCCCCGAGATATATTGTAAATACGTATGCTGGAGTTCTGACACTGGTCAGATTCTCCTCTCAAGTGCGGTGTGATTGTGACTATGGCCCCTCACTTAGCTTCCGCTGGCTCTCACCAGTGATGCGGCTGAGAGGCGCTGGGATCCTTTGGACTCTCCTTGTCCTTCCACAAGTGGGGGGACAAGCCCCGTCCGGGGTTCCCGAGCTGATTGTAAATATTGTACATAGGTATGAATGTGACATGTTTTGTTTATTTATTTGTTAACTTCATTTATTTCTATTTATTTTGTCTACTTAATTTTGTTATTGTATACGTTTATTTTATTTTATGTAATTTGACTTTCCTTTTGTTTATATTGTAAATATTGTATGAATGAGATCCTGTAGCACTATTATTATTGTCTATTAAGACAAATTGTAATATATACGAATAAAAAAAAAAAAAAGTTTTCTCCCATAGTTGGATATCGAATTCGTTCAAAATATATATACACCTGTATTTTAGGTAACAAGATGATATGACTATTTTTATATAATGTACAAAATTAAAGGTACTTAATAGGATTTTTTTTTAATATCGGCATTTAAGCCCTTTCAAACTATTATAATCAGAATGAAACCTAGATTGATATTAAAGCCCATTAAATTTTACATCGATATGGCGAGTTTAATCAAAATCATTAGAGCTTTTTGGGGGAAAAATCGTAAAAAGGTGGAAAATGTCTGTCTGGCTCGAGACAGCAACGAGACAACATCTAATAGCTCCTGTGTTTGATACCTTCGTAATTTATAGAACTTTTGATCGTAGTTTCATAATTTTTTATTTTTATTTTCTATACTTTGTTCGCTTACTTTTAAAATAATCTATCGGTGTGCTCTTTGGCATCATATATATACACTCACTAAAATACGTCGTGGAAATAGTGAAAATAACGGAGCAGCCTGCGGTAGTGGGGCAGTTAATCCTTAGACGTCGGAGGACTAAGCAAGGACGCTTACTCTAGTTTACAAACACTTCCGTTGTGAGTAAATATATATAAGTAGACAATATTTTTATTTCTATATAAAAATAATTATATATATATATATATATATATATATATATATATATATATATATATATATAATATATATTGTTTTGTTTTTTTCTCTCATAAAATTAATAAAAATGGTTCAGTGCTCAATATGTGACAACACTATCACCAAGGACGACAAAGGTAACATTGGTTGTGGCAAGTGTCGTGTAATCTTTCACGGCAAGTGTTGCAACTTGAATGAAAAGGAAATTGAGACTTTAAAAACACATAAAAAACCCTGGCTATGTAAAAGGTGTGAACAGGGGAAAAAAAATGGCCAAGGCAGGGAAAAATCGATGAGTCCTACAAAGATCGCCGAACCGTCTGTAGCGGACATACTTACAGCAGTTGACCGGTTCAGAACTGAGGTTAATGAGGAAATCAAAAGCCTCAAATCTTCGCTCGAAAAATACGGCGAACTAAGTTTCGAGCTTAACGACCGCCTCACAAAAATCGAAAAACACCTTGAAGGTCAAACTAAACACCTTGAGGAGGTCACTAATGAAAATAAAATTTTAAAATCGAAAGTGAGTGAACTGGAGGTCCGACTTAACAAAGCAGAGCAGGGTCTACTTTCTAGATCATAAGAGGTATCCCAATAAGGCCGGGGGAAACGCCCGCGGCCCTTGTGACCAGCGTTGCGGCGGGCCTGGGGATCAAAGTAACAGCGGAGGATCTAGACTTGGTGGAGAGGCGCCGGCCAAAAAAGGACGACCCGCGACCGCCTTCTATCGTAGCTCGATTTGTGAGGCAATCTATGCGCGGCGAGTTGGTGAGGTGTAGAAAAGTCAAGAGAGACTACTCGAAGCGGGATATTGGGTGGCAGGAGAACGATTCTCACCGAAACTATCTCAGCGAGGAGATGTCTCCGATGAATAGACATCTTTATTGGCTCGCCAGGCAGAAGAGATCGGATAAAATAATCAAGTACGTTTGGTTCGCTGGCGGTAGAGTGCGCTGCCGGAAGGAAGATGGCCACCCCGTCATCTTTATTGACAAACATCAGGATCTGGACGTCTTCAACTGACTCTTACGGACCCGTCTACCTGCTGGATACGGACTAGAAAAGATCACGGGATCGAACAATCTATTGTTTCCCTTCAGTCATATTTATATAAATAATTTTCTTTTTTTTTAGTTTTATTTTTATTTTTTATTTTACAAGAAATTCTCCTTTGTTCACATTTTTTGTTCAAATCACCTTTGTATTAATTTATTTCATTCTTTTATTTATATTCATGTTTTCTTTATATTAGTTCATATCGTTGCTTATCAAGTTGTGACTCTAGCATCCTGCCTTTACCTTCTGTTTGCTCTTCCACCTCCTTCCTATATGACTAATGCCCTAAACACCTGTCATGTCAACGTCCAGTTCTTACTAGCCCACATTGACGAATTCCTTAATTACTTTACCCACAATTTCTACCACATTATTGCAGTCTCCGAAACATGGCTAAAACCCTATATTCCTTCCTCCTCTGTTTCCCTTCCTAATTATTCCTTTATCCGCCATGACCGGATTGGCCGGACTGGCGGAGGTGTGGGACTTTATATCCATAATAGCCTGAAGTCCCATGTCCTAGATATTTCTTTCAATTCCGACAATCCTCACATTGAATTCCTTTTCGTTGGAATCACCTGCAACACTCATCCTCTCCTATATGCTGTGGTGTATCGTCCTCCTTCGGTCCCTTTTGACCCATCCCTTGAGTCTCTCCTTTACAAATATGTTCCCATTTATAATAACATTATTATCTGTGGTGATTTCAACACCAACCTCCTTATTGACTCCAGCGACAAACTGTATCTAGAAAACCTGTTCTTCTCACTTCACCTATTTGTCGTCCCATATGAACCTACTCACCATACCTGCAGATCCGACACCTGGCTGGACCTGCATGTCATTGACTCAGGACATAAGCTTCTTTCCGCTTCCCAACCAACTGTTCCGTTCTTATCATCCCATGATCTCATCCAAATGACATATGATTTCCGAACTACAGTGTTCCTACCTAAATCCATTACTTTCCGCAACCTAGACCATCTAATAAAAATAATTTACTATAAAATATTTTACCCGATCTTGAATCCCTAAACTGGTCTGAAATCTATTCCTGCTCCTCAATCGATCCGATGGTAGACATCCTCACCTCCAACTTACTCAGTATCCTTGATACCCATGCCCCTCTTAAAACCGCTACCTTTTAGACGTCGACCTGCTCCTTGGATGTGTCAAGAGATAAAAGAACTACAAAAGAGGCGTGAGGCAGCCCGTAGACGTTTTAGACGTACTAGACTGACAGAGGACTACCAAACGTTCAGGGCACTCCGCAATCTGACTCAGACAGCAATTAGACAAGCAAAATCAAACTACTTCCGTGAAGCCCTTTCCTCAGCATCTGATTCCAAATCAAAATGGCAAATCCTCCGCAAACTCTCGCTTTGTGAATCCTCTTCCTCTCAGGTATTTCAGGTCTCACCTGACGAATTAAATACTTGTTTCTCATTGATTTCCTCAAACGATTCTCCACAACCAACCCCCGACTTTCCTTTAGTCCCTTCATTCAACTCCAGCAACTTTTATTTTTCCGATATTTCTCCATCTGACCTTATTTCCTCAGTCATGAAATCCCACACTAACTCCGTAGGTTTTGACGGTATACCCGTCAAATTGATAAAACTGTGCCTTCCTGAAATTTTACTAATCCTACTCTTCATATATAACTTTTCCCTCCAAAATTCTGTATTCCCTACCTCCTGGAAAAAAGCTATTGTACTTCCTATTAATAAAACCTTTAATCCTACTTCCCCCAAAGACTATCGCCCTATATCTATTCTCTCAAACCTTTCTAAACCACTTGAAAGAATAGTCCAATCACAACTGTCCAATTTCCTCGAAAAGTCCAAACTGCTCGATCCTCTCCAATCCGGTTTCCGACCCGGCTTTTCCACACATCAGCCCTTCTAAAAATCACGAGCGACATACGTACCGCTATGGATGAAAAAAAGCTAACAGTACTAATACTTCTGGACTTTTCAAAAGCTTTTGATTCTCTTGACCATTCTATCCTTTTTTCCAAACTAAAATCTTTATCATTTTCCAACAGTACTATTCGATGGTTTCAATCTTTCCTTTGTAACAGGACCCAAGCAGTTACCATTCCCAATCATCCTTTATCTTCTTTCCTTGCCCTCTCGGCAGGTGTGGCCCAGGGCTCAAGTATCTCCCCCCTCCTTTTCAACTCCTTTATCAATGATCTTCCAAATTCAGTCCATCACTGCTCCTATCATTTATATCCCGACGACTTTCAGATCTACCTACCCTTCTTTCCTTCTGAGTTATTCGTAGCAACCCTGAATAAACTTAGGCTTAATGCTGAGAAAACGCAGGCCATTGTTATAGGTTCCAATTCCCTCCTCAGATCCAATACTTCCTTTCCGAATCTAATCCTAAATGGTCATTCAATCACCTTTAGCTCCTCTGTCAAAAACCTTGGCATTACCATTGATCAAACCCTTTCTTGGAAACCCCATATTGCCAATATTTCCCGACGAACGATAAGCACTCTAAAGTTTTTTCATCGCTCCCGGCATCTTCTCCCTCTTCCCACCCGTAAGCTTCTCGTCTCCTCATTAATATTCCCCCACTTCGATTATTGCTGTGTCGTATATGGTGGCTTCCCAAAGGTGCTCGAAGACAGGCTCAAGCGTATCATGAACATATTTATAAGATTTATCTTCGGCACCTCGAAGAGGTCTTCAGTAACCCACTTATACAGCGAGTTGAAGTGGCTCCTACCTGTTACACGGAGGAAATATTTTCTCGGATCATACCTATACCAAATCATAAACTCCCAGCACCCTCCATACATTCACAGCATCCTTAAATTTAAATCCTCAGTCCACTCTCTCGAAACTAGATCCCGCCATTCCGACCTTTACATTCCCACCCATAGAACTAAATCTTTTGATCACTCCTTTTATATCCGTTCTGCAACCCTCTGGAATTCCCTACCTACTCATATTCGCCATGCATCTTCCTTTCTCTCATTCAAATCTCACCTTTTCCAACATCTTTTGGCATCCCAAATAGATGCACAACAAATGTAAATCTGCAACTGAATTATTTCTATTTTAACACAAGTTATAATTATCTATTTTACCCTAAAGCTAGTGTGGAATAATTAGTTTGTTTTGTTTTTTTATAATTCCCTCAACCCTATCAGTAGCCTTAGGATATTTCTCTTCTTTCTTTTTTTTCTTTTTTTTTTTCTAATCTTGTGTGTTTATTATCCATACTTTTTGTACATGAATGTATATAAGTCTAGGTAGTGTTTAATTTTTTCTTTTTGCTCATTTGTAAATAAAAATTAATTTTATTGTTTTCTTGACCAGACATATATGAATATCTACTGTTCATTTCTGTTATTCTTAAGGGACATAGCCCCAGAATAAAGTTTTTTATTATTATTATTAAAAATGCATGGTATTAGACTTACATGCTCCTATAATAACCCGAACCTTACGCCGCCCAACTGCGCCTTGGCTGACTCTGAATGATGAGAAGACGGGAAGCAGCAAGACGCAAATTTCGTCGTACTCACCTGCCTGCAGACTTTGTGCATTTTAAAGAACTTCGAAATGAAACCCAGGTCGCAGTTCGGCGAGCTAAATCCCTCCATATCCATACCCCCCTCTCCAATGCTCCTGATTCCAAATCAAAATGGAAAATACTGCGTAAATTATCTTTCCCAGAATCGAATAATCTCACATCAATACCAGTCACATCAGACGATCTTAATAAACATTTCACATCCTTTGCTCCTAAGGGCCTTTTCACACATACACGGCTGCCGTAAAAAGGCTTATCTGCCGTGCCGTTCGTTAATCCCCCCCTTTTCACACGTACACGGCTGCTGTCCACTAATAGTTACCGAGATAGGGAAATGTGCTGTACACGGCAGCTGCACGGCTACATCCGGTCGCTACACGGCTCTATACGGCAGCTACGCGGTTTATCTTATTTTTCTTCTTTCAGTTGTTTTATCTTTCAATTTTCAGTTAAATAATGGAGCACGAAAAACTCGCAGCGGCCTGTTTGCTTATCAAGAAATTTTTATTTTTTTTTTATTTTTATTTTATTGAGATATATTACAATTTGTTACAAAATGAACAATAATAATATTGATATGAGACCACATTCATACTATATATACATAAAATGATAATAATTGTCAAATTACATAAAATAGAAAATAAATAAATTCATATATATACAATAAAATAATAATAAATAATAAAACAAAACAACAACCTATAATTGAGATAAATAAAAAGTTGGCAAATAACTAAACATCGCTTCGGCGGTACATGTACTAAAATTGGAACGATACAGAGAAGATTAGCATGGCCCTTGCGCGAGGATGACACGCAAAATCAAGAAAATTTAGAGACAAAAAAATAAAAGGTTATATTGGGTACACCCTTAATTAATTCAGAGATAATGGAGTATAGGGCTTATTATGCTCTGTATCAATTTCCATTATGGATTAAGAACTGACTCATGACAAATGTAAGAGATGATAAACAATAATACATTGTTGTTTCATTATCAATACAATAGTAATACCCTATATTGGATTAGTATTGCGTATTTTGAATATTTAATAGTAATAAGCTTATGCGGTTTAATATTCATTTTTATTTGTAATGAATATATAACGAATTGTATTTAGTAATTATTTTTATTGTAATGATCAGAATTTCTTTGTAGATTCGTGTATTAATTTGAAATATATACTTATAATATAATATATTAGTAGTTTGAAACATAAAATATTTTAAAGTTAGTATAATTATAATTGATAATTCTACTAACTTTAAAATATGATAATCTCTATAATTTAATATAATAGTCTTGAATAACGATTGCATTGATATAGTAGCTCTAAAACAAATAGTAACAACAGCGAAAAGAAACGGCAGTTATGTATTTAAGGTTCCTACATATTTACACAACAAAAGGAGCTCTTGACACCTTAAATTATATTTAAGTAATTATCTTTTTCTCAATCTTAGTGATAAAAAAAATAGATAAATATAAACTATAAAACAATTTGTTGTTCAACAACTAAAGAAGGAATATTTCCCCGCGTTGAAACTAATCCCACAGTTTTCAGCAATCAAATAATATGAATTCTTAACATATTTGAATTATTTATAAAAAGGGATAATAAATTTCCAACCATAAGTGAAAGTTTACCTCACTGAATTTAGCAAATAATAAATAACTAAGTTTTATGATTATTAAATATAAATAGCATTGCAGATATTAATTAATTCATTTATAGAATTTTCTTTTATGTACAATTTTCCTTTAGGTAGGTTTTCATCTATCCTTCTTTTATTTGTAAACATCTATTAAATTTTTTAATTCAATAAAATCTACTACTTAGATTATAATATGTAAGATTGAAAATATAAAGTTGAAAAGCATTTTTTTATAAGAATTTAAAAATGATAATTTCCTTTTGTTATTATTATAATTAATTGCAATTACTCGTTAAAATAATTTTTAATTAAAAGCTACCATTTTAGTAAGTTATTAATTAAATAATATTCCTTAGTTATAGATTTGTCACGAAATAATTATTTAAATCATAGTTTTGAATACTAGAAAAAATTTTTATTAAATTAATATAAAAAAAATTAAGTTATTCAAAATTTATTTACGTAATTAATTAATTTATGCTAGTACAATGATATTTGTTGGTCTGTTTTGAAACAAAATTTAATTATTATTCAAAATAAATTACACGGCGCCGTGTGGTTTCAGTGGTAATAGCACGGCTGCTACACGGAATCTTCACGGCAGATAAGCCTTTTTGCGGCAGCCGTGCATGTGTGAAAGCGCCAACTATGTTCTTATCTCAACGACCGTATAAACGGCTGCTACACGGCTATAAAGAGGATTATAAACCGTCCCAACGGCAGCCGTGTATGTGTGAAAGCGCCAACTATGTTCTTATCTCAACGACCGTATAAACGGCTGCTACACGGCTATAAAGAGGAATATAAACCGTCCCAACGGCAGCCGTGTATGTGTGAAAGCGCCAACTATGTTCTTATCTCAACGACCGTATAAACGGCTGCTACACGGCTATAAAGAGGAATATAAACCGTCCCAACGGCAGCCGTGTATGTGTGAAAGCGCCAACTATGTTCTTATCTCAACGACCGTATAAACGGCTGCTACACGGCTATAAAGAGGATTATAAACCGTCCCAACGGCAGCCGTGTATGTGTAAAAGCGCCAACTATGTTCTTATCTCAACGACCGTATAAACGGCTGCTACACGGCTATAAAGAGGAATATAAACCGTCCCAACGGCAGCCGTGTATGTGTGAAAGCGCCAACTATGTTCTTATCTCAACGACCGTATAAACGGCTGCTACACGGCTATAAAGAGGATTATAAACCGTCCCAACGGCAGCCGTGTATGTGTGAAAGCGCCAACTATGTTCTTATCTCAACGACCGTATAAACGGCTGCTACACGGCTATAAAGAGGATTATAAACCGTCCCAACGGCAGCCGTGTATGTGTGAAAGCGCCAACTATGTTCTTATCTCAACGACCGTATAAACGGCTGCTACACGGCTATAAAGAGGATTATAAACCGTCCCAACGGCAGCCGTGTATGTGTGAAAGCGCCAACTATGTTCTTATCTCAACGGCCGTATAAACGGCTGCTACACGGCTATTAAGAGGATTATAAACCGTCCCAACGGCAGCCGTGTATGTGTGAAAGCGCCAACTATGTTCTTATCTCAACGACCGTATAAACGGCTGCTACACGGCTATAAAGAGGATTATAAACCGTCCCAACGGCAGCCGTGTATGTGTGAAAGCGCCAACTATGTTCTTATCTCAACGACCGTATAAACGGCTGCTACACGGCTATAAAGAGGATTATAAACCGTCCCAACGGCAGCCGTGTATGTGTGAAAGCGCCAACTATGTTCTTATCTCAACGACCGTATAAACGGCTGCTACACGGCTATAAAGAGGATTATAAACCGTCCCAACGGCAGCCGTGTATGTGTGAAAGCGCCAACTATGTTCTTATCTCAACGACCGTATAAACGGCTGCTACACGGCTATAAAGAGGATTATAAACCGTCCCAACGGCAGCCGTGTATGTGTGAAAGCGCCAACTATGTTCTTATCTCAACGACCGTATAAACGGCTGCTACACGGCTATAAAGAGGATTATAAACCGTCCCAACGGCAGCCGTGTATGTGTGAAAGCGCCAACTATGTTCTTATCTCAACGACCGTATAAACGGCTGCTACACGGCTATAAAGAGGATTATAAACCGTCCCAACGGCAGCCGTGTATGTGTGAAAGCGCCAACTATGTTCTTATCTCAACGACCGTATAAACGGCTGCTACACGGCTATAAAGAGGATTATAAATCGTCCCAACGGCAGCCGTGTATGTGTGAAAGCGCCAACTATGTTCTTATCTCAACGACCGTATAAACGGCTGCTACACGGCTATAAACAGGATTATAAATCGTCCCAACGGCAGCCGTGTATGTGTGAAAGCGCCAACTATGTTCTTATCTCAACGACCGTATAAACGGCTGCTACACGGCTATAAAGAGGATTATAAACTGTCCCAACGGCAGCCGTGTATGTGTGAAAGCGCCAACTATGTTCTTATCTCAACGACCGTATAAACGGCTGCTACACGGCTATAAAGAGGATTATAAACCGTCCCAACGGCAGCCGTGTATGTGTGAAAGCGCCAACTATGTTCTTATCTCAACGACCGTATAAACGGCTGCTACACGGCTATAAAGAGGATTATAAACCGTCCCAACGGCAGCCGTGTATGTGTGAAAGCGCCAACTATGTTCTTATCTCAACGACCGTATAAACGGCTGCTACACGGCTATAAAGAGGATTATAAACCGTCCCAACGGCAGCCGTGTATGTGTGAAAGCGCCAACTATGTTCTTATCTCAACGACCGTATAAACGGCTGCTACACGGCTATAAAGAGGATTATAAATCGTCCCAACGGCAGCCGTGTATGTGTGAAAGCGCCAACTATGTTCTTATCTCAACGACCGTATAAACGGCTGCTACACGGCTATAAAGAGGATTATAAACTGTCCCAACGGCAGCCGTGTATGTGTGAAAGCGCCAACTATGTTCTTATCTCAACGACCGTATAAACGGCTGCTACACGGCTATAAAGAGGATTATAAACCGTCCCAACGGCAGCCGTGTATGTGTGAAAGCGCCAACTATGTTCTTATCTCAACGACCGTATAAACGGCTGCTACACGGCTATAAAGAGGATTATAAACCGTCCCAACGGCAGCCGTGTATGTGTGAAAGCGCCAACTATGTTCTTATCTCAACGACCGTATAAACGGCTGCTACACGGCTATAAAGAGGATTATAAACCGTCCCAACGGCAGCCGTGTATGTGTGAAAGCGCCAACTATGTTCTTATCTCAACGACCGTATAAACGGCTGCTACACGGCTATAAAGAGGATTATAAACCGTCCCAACGGCAGCCGTGTATGTGTGAAAGCGCCAACTATGTTCTTATCTCAACGACCGTATAAACGGCTGCTACACGGCTATAAAGAGGATTATAAACCGTCCCAACGGCAGCCGTGTATGTGTGAATGCGCCAACTATGTTCTTATCTCAACGACCGTATAAACGGCTGCTACACGGCTATAAAGAGGATTATAAACCGTCCCAACGGCAGCCGTGTATGTGTGAAAGCGCCAACTATGTTCTTATCTCAACGACCGTATAAACGGCTGCTACACGGCTATAAAGAGGATTATAAACCGTCCCAACGGCAGCCGTGTATGTGTGAAAGCGCCAACTATGTTCTTATCTCAACGACCGTATAAACGGCTGCTACACGGCTATAAAGAGGATTATAAACCGTCCCAACGGCAGCCGTGTATGTGTGAAAGCGCCAACTATGTTCTTATCTCAACGACCGTATAAACGGCTGCTACACGGCTATAAAGAGGATTATAAACCGTCCCAACGGCAGCCGTGTATGTGTGAAAGCGCCAACTATGTTCTTATCTCAACGACCGTATAAACGGCTGCTACACGGCTATAAAGAGGATTATAAACCGTCCCAACGGCAGCCGTGTATGTGTGAAAGCGCCAACTATGTTCTTATCTCAACGACCGTATAAACGGCTGCTACACGGCTATAAAGAGGATTATAAACCGTCCCAACGGCAGCCGTGTATGTGTGAAAGCGCCAACTATGTTCTTATCTCAACGACCGTATAAACGGCTGCTACACGGCTATAAAGAGGATTATAAATCGTCCCAACGGCAGCCGTGTATGTGTGAAAACGCCAACTATGTTCTTATCTCAACGACCGTATAAACGGCTGCTACACGGCTATAAAGAGAATTATAAAACCGTCCCAACGGCAGCCGTGTATGTGTGAAAGCGCCAACTATGTTCTTATCTCAACGACCGTATAAACGGCTGCTACACGGCTATAAAGAGGATTATAAACCGTCCCAACGGCAGCCGTGTATGTGTGAAAGCGCCAACTATGTTCTTATCTCAACGACCGTATGAACGGCTGCTACACGGCTATAAAGAGGATTATAAACCGTCCCAACGGCAGCCGTGTATGTGTGAAAGCGCCAACTATGTTCTTATCCCAACGACCGTATAAACGGCTGCTACACGGCTATAAAGAGGATTATAAACCGTCCCAACGGCAGCCGTGTATGTGTGAAAGCGCCAACTATGTTCTTATCCCAACGACCGTATAAACGGCTGCTACACGGCTATAAAGAGGATTATAAACCGTCCCAACGGGAGCCGTGTATGTGTGAAAGCGCCAACTATGTTCTTATCTCAACGACCGTATAAACGGCTGCTACACGGCTATAAAGAGGATTATAAATCGTCCCAACGGCAGCCGTGTATGTGTGAAAGCGCCAACTATGTTCTTATCTCAACGACCGTATAAACGGCTGCTACACGGCTATAAAGAGGATTATAAACCGTCCCAACGGCAGCCGTGTATGTGTGAAAGCGCCAACTATGTTCTTATCTCAACGACCGTATAAACGGCTGCTACACGGCTATAAACAGGATTATAAACCGTCCCAACTGCAGCCGTGTATGTGTGTAAGCGCCAACTATGTTCTTATCTCAACGACCGTATGAACGGCTGCTACACGGCTATAAAGAGGATTATAAACCGTCCCAACGGCAGCCGTGTATGTGTGAAAGCGCCAACTATGTTCTTATCCCAACGACCGTATAAACGGCTGCTACACGGCTATAAAGAGGATTATAAACCGTCCCAACGGCAGCCGTGTATGTGTGAAAGCGCCAACTATGTTCTTATCTCAACGACCGTATAAACGGCTGCTACACGGCTATAAAGAGGATTATAAACCGTCCCAACGGCAGCCGTGTATGTGTGAAAGCGCCAACTATGTTCTTATCTCAACGACCGTATAAACGGCTGCTACACGGCTATAAAGAGGATTATAAATCGTCCCAACGGCAGCCGTGTATGTGTGAAAGCGCCAACTATGTTCTTATCTCAACGACCGTATAAACGGCTGCTACACGGCTATAAAGAGGATTATAAACCGTCCCAACGGCAGCCGTGTATGTGTGAAAGCGCCAACTATGTTCTTATCTCAACGACCGTATAAACGGCTGCTACACGGCTATAAAGAGGATTATAAACCGTCCCAACGGCAGCCGTGTATGTGTGAAAGCGCCAACTATGTTCTTATCTCAACGACCGTATAAACGGCTGCTACACGGCTATAAAGAGGATTATAAACCGTCCCAACGGCAGCCGTGTATGTGTGAAAGCGCCAACTATGTTCTTATCTCAACGACCATATAAACGGCTGCTACACGGCTATAAAGAGGATTATAAACCGTCCCAACGGCAGCCGTGTATGTGTGAAAGCTCCAACTATGTCCCTACGTCAACGACCGTTTGGCCGGCTGATAAGCCTAGGATTATAAACCGTTTGGACGGCAGCCGTGTATGTGTGAAAGCGCCAACTATGTTCTTATCTCAACGACCGTATAAACGGCTGCTACACGGCTATAAAGAGGATTATAAACCGTCCCAACGGCAGCCGTGTATGTGTGAAAGCGCCAACTATGTTCTTATCTCAACGACCGTATAAACGGCTGCTACACGGCTATAAAGAGGATTATAAATCGTCCCAACGGCAGCCGTGTATGTGTGAAAGCGCCAACTATGTTCTTATCTCAACGACCGTATAAACGGCTTCTACACGGCTATAAAGAGGATTATAAACCGTCCAACGGCAGCCGTGTATGTGTGAAAGCGCCAACTATGTTCTTATCTCAACGACCGTATAAACGGCTGCTACACGGCTATAAAGAGGATTATAAACCGTCCCAACGGCAGCCGTGTATGTGTGAAAGCGCCAACTATGTTCTTATCTCAACGACCGTATAAACGGCTGCTACACGGCTATAAAGAGGATTATAAACCGTCCCAACAGCAGCCGTGTATGTGTGAAAGCGCCAACTATGTTCTTATCTCAACGACCGTATAAACGGCTGCTACACGGCTATAAAGAGGATTATAAACCGTCCCAACGGCAGCCGTGTATGTGTGAAAGCGCCAACTATGTTCTTATCTCAACGACCGTATGAACGGCTGCTACACGGCTATAAAGAGGATTATAAATCGTCCCAACGGCAGCCGTGTATGTGTGAAAGCGCCAACTATGTTCTTATCCCAACGACCGTATAAACGGCTGCTACACGGCTATAAAGTGGATTATAAACCGTCCCAACGGCAGCCGTGTATGTGTGAAAGCGCCAACTATGTTCTTATCCCAACGACCGTATAAACGGCTGCTACACGGCTATAAAGAGGATTATAAACCGTCCCAACGGCAGCCGTGTATGTGTGAAAGCGCCAACTATGTTCTTATCTCAACGACCGTATAAACGGCTGCTACACGGCTATAAAGAGGATTATAAACCGTCCCAACGGCAGCCGTGTATGTGTGAAAGCGCCAACTATGTTCTTATCTCAACGACCATATAAACGGCTGCTACACGGCTATAAAGAGGATTATAAACCGTCCCAACGGCAGCCGTGTATGTGTGAAAGCGCCAACTATGTTCTTATCTCAACGACCGTATAAACGGCTGCTACACGGCTATAAAGAGGATTATAAACCGTCCCAACGGCAGCCGTGTATGTGTGAAAGCGCCAACTATGGTCTTATCTCAACGACCGTATAAACGGCTGCTACACGGCTATAAAGAGGATTATAAACCGTCCAACGGCAGCCGTGTATGTGTGAAAGCGCCAACTATTTTCTTATCTCAACGACCGTATAAACGGCTGCTACACGGCTATAAAGAGGATTATAAACCGTCCCAACGGCAGCTGTGTATGTGTGAAAGCGCCAACTATGTTCTTATCTCAACGACCATATTAACGGCTGCTACACGGCTATAAAGTGGATTATAAACCGTCCCAACGGCAGCCGTGTATGTGTGAAAGCTCCAACTATGTCCCTACGTCAACGACCGTTTGGCCGGCTGATAAGCCTAGGATTATAAACCGTTTGGACGGCAGCCGTGTATGTGTGAAAGCGCCAACTATGTTCTTATCTCAACGACCGTATAAACGGCTGCTACACGGCTATAAAGAGGATTATAAACCGTCCCAATTGCAGCCGTGTATGTGTGAAAGCGCCAACTATGTTCTTATCTCAACGACCGTATAAACGCCTTCTACACGGCTATAAAGAGGATTATAAATCGTCCCAACGGCAGCCGTGTATGTGTGAAAGCGCCAACTATGTTCTTATCTCAACGACCGTATAAACGGCTGCTACACGGCTATAAAGAGGATTATAAACCGTCCCAACGGCAGCCGTGTATGTGTGAAAGCGCCAACTATGTTCTTATCTCAACGACCTTATAAACGGCTGCTACACGGCTATAAAGAGGATTATAAACCGTCCCAACGGCAGCCGTGTATGTGTGAAAGCGCCAACTATGTTCTTATCTCAACGACCGTATAAACGGCTGCTACACGGCTATAAAGAGGATTATAAACCGTCCCAACGGCAGCCGTGTATGTGTGAAAGCGCCAACTATGTTCTTATCTCAACGACCGTATAAACGGCTGCTACACGGCTATAAAGAGGATTATAAACCGTCCCAACGGCAGCCGTGTATGTGTGAAAGCGCCAACTATGTTCTTATCTCAACGACCGTATAAACGGCTGCTACACGGCTATAAAGAGGATTATAAACCGTCCCAACGGCAGCCGTGTATGTGTGAAAGCGCCAACTATGTTCTTATCTCAACGACCGTATAAACGGCTGCTACACGGCTATAAAGAGGATTATAAACCGTCCCAACGGCAGCCGTGTATGTGTGAAAGCGCCAACTATGTTCTTATCTCAACGACCGTATAAACGGCTGCTACACGGCTATAAAGAGGATTATAAACCGTCCCAACGGCAGCCGTGTATGTGTGAAAGCGCCAACTATGTTCTTATCTCAACGACCGTATAAACGGCTGCTACACGGCTATAAAGAGGATTATAAACCGTCCCAACGGCAGCCGTGTATGTGTGAAAGCGCCAACTATGTTCTTATCTCAACGACCATATAAACGGCTGCTACACGGCTATAAAGAGGATTATAAACCGTCCCAACGGCAGCCGTGTATGTGTGAAAGCTCCAACTATGTCCCTACGTCAACGACCGTTTGGCCGGCTGATAAGCCTAGGATTATAAACCGTTTGGACGGCAGCCGTGTATGTGTGAAAAGGCCCTAACTCGCCATCCTTTACCGATATTGAACATCATACCTTTAACCCAAATACCTTTTTTTTCTCTCACATCTCAGATGAGGAATTATTAACCACAATCCTAAAATCCCACACCAATGATTGTGGACCTGATAACATCCCTGCAACATTAATAAAATCCTGTCTTCCGGTCCTCTTACCCATTCTCTATCATGTTTACAATTTTTCCTTGCAATATTCCATATTTCCTACCTCTTGGAAAACCGCTCTAGTCCGACCATTGAACAAAATCCCAATCCTTCTTCTCCGCTTGACTTCCGTCCTATTTCACTCCTGTCTAATCTTTCCAAGCCACTGGAACGCCTTGTGCAAACCCAGCTCTCAAATTTCCTAGAAGAAAATTCCCTCTTGAATCCTCTACAATCCGGCTTCCGAGCAGGGTATTCTACTCAATCCGCTCTCCTTAAAATAACTCAGGACCTCCAAACTGCCATGGTACACCAACAACTAACAATCCTTATTCTTTTAGATTTTTCCAAAGCTTTTGTTTCTCTCACTCGAATTGGAATGAGAAGTCGATTTATTATATCCATCAATTTGGTTTTATATGTTATCTTTGTCTTCTGTATTTATTTTTTACTTTATCACTGTATTTTGTTTTGTTTTCTTTTTCTTCCATTATTTCTCTAAGACTTTATTTACTTTCATATGTATTATTCTGAAGGGACTTGTCCCAGAATAAATAAAGAAATTATTATTATTATTGAAGTATCTTTTCTGGTTAGCTGATTTTTTTTTTTTTTTTTTTTTTTTTATTGAGATATATAACAATTTGTTTCTATATGAACATTAGTAATAGTGATATAAGATCCCATTCACACAATATATACAGTATACAATGATAAAGTCAAATAAATAAAATATAACATATATATACAAAATAAGAAAACAAACAACAACCTATAATTGAGATCAATACAAATAAATGATATATATAGAATTAAATAATAATAAATATAAAAACAAAACAAATCAAAACATTAACCTATAATTGAGGTATATAAAAGTTTGCAAATAAACAAACATCATTCAAACAAACATAACTATATACAAAATATACAAGTGCTATAGGGACCCCAGACTGGGCTTTACCCTCCACTTGTGGAGGAAAAAGCGGAATCCAAGAGATCCTAGACCCTCGCTCTCAGCTGCGTCTCTGGTGTGACTCAGTGGAGGCCGAACTAGGGCGCAATAGCCACAAACATACATTACATGAGTGGAGGATCTGACCAGTGTCAGAACTCCAATTTAAACGTTTACAATACGTCTCGCGGCCACTGCCGTTTCAATCTTCGAGGAGGATTGTAGGGATGGGTGGTACTGGATAGGGATTGTGCTAGAGGGTTAGGATGATGACTAAGGTTCTGATGAAATTTGGAAAATTTCTTATGGTACCAGGTCTAAAATAAACGGAATTTTAAGGTCGTGGTGTAGGGTAGAGTTGGTAACGTAATAAGGAGCATTAACTATTGTTCGGAGGACTTTGGATTGGAAGGATTGGATGCGTTTGATGTTAGAATGTTTAGCTGTCCCCCACAGTTCAAGTCCGTAGGTACATATTGGTTTCAGTACTGTCTTGTATATTTTCTGTTTAGTAGTATGTATAACCGGCCGAATCTGCGGTTGAGTTCTAACCTTTTAAGTCTTGTATGTGGGTTCCACGTCAGTCTTTTGTCTAGTAAAAAGCCAAGGTACCGGACTGTGTCTGAGGAAGGAAGCGGTATGGAATTGAATTTAACTGTTGGACAGGATTTACGTCGAAGAGTGAAAGTGACGTGTGTGCATTTGCTTTCGTTCACCTTAATTCCCCAAAGCCTTCCTTACACCAGTCTTCGAAAAGGAAAAGGTGCCTTTGGAGATTTAGCGATGCTACTTCAGGATCGGAATCGGATGATAAAATGGCTGTGTCATCAGCAAATGTTGCCAGAAAGGTATTGGGATCGGTAGGGATATCGGCGATGTAGAGGACGGGTCCTAAGACGCTGCCTTGAGGAACACTGGCCTCAACAGTATAATGTTTGGAAAATTCGGAACCACAGCGAACTCGGAAGGAGCGGTTTGATAAATAGGATCGGAGGATTAGGTATAAGGATTGAGGTAAATGGGTTTTGAGCTTCTCGGAGTCCATGCTGAACCGTGGAATGTTGAGGACGAAATCCGAACTGATGTGAAGGAAAATTTTGAAATTTGGCTAGGATTCGTTATAGTAGGAGCTTTTCGAAAATGTTTGAGAGGATCGGAAGTAGGCTGATAGGTCTGTAAGATGACGTGTTGTTAGAAGGTTTGCCTGGTTTTAGGAAAGGATGATAGTTGAATGTTTCCATAAGAGAGGAAAATAGGTAGTGCGTAGGATACAGTTATAGAGATATGTAAGGAATGTAATGGCTTTAGTTGGAAGTTGTCTAAGGATTTGAGGAGTAAGGAGATCGTATCCAGGGGATTTACGGAGAGGAAGCTTTTTAAGAAGATATTTGACCTCAGAGGGATTGATTGCTTTAGGTGGTAAGGAAATTGGTATCGGTGACGTAAGGAACTCTTCAACTATTGCGGTATGGGTTGGATTGAGATCAGAATGAGGAGTGGATACCTTGGAAAGGTGTAGTGCAAATTCCTGGGCCTAATCTTTGTCAGAAGCAGCCCAGGAATTATCACTACGCCGGAGAGGATGGGATATCAGGGGGGATTTTAGGATTCTCTTTGTGACATTCCACAGGGAATTGTCACGAGTCGAGAGAGAGGAGAGGTAGGTATTGTAGGATTGGGAACAGAGGATCGCCAATTCCCGCCTCAATTTTCTACAAAAAAAGTTATAGGAGCGGCGATCTTCTGGGTGGCGGGTGCGTTGCCATAATGTTCTGGCTCGGCGTTTGCTGTTGATGAGGTCTGTCAGGTGTTGTGGTAAATGGCTTTTATAAGGAATTATTTGGGAGTACTCGGGAGAGGAGGCAGTCCAGGCGGCTTGTTGAATAGCGGTTGTAAAGGAATATACGGCGCCGTCAAGGTCATTTGGGGTTTTGAGAATTACTCTAAAGTCAATATCATTAGTGAGGATTTCGCGGAAGAGGTTCCAGTTGACAGAGCCTAATCCGCTGTGGATGAAGAAGTCGAGGATGTCAGGATTACGGTTAGGATCTGTTTGCCAGTAGGTAGGAGAATCAGGAGGTAGGAGATGAAAGCGTCGTGAGTTGAGTGCAGACTGCAATGTCCGTCTACGAGCATTGGTGGTTCTAGAACCCCACTGTTGATTCTTAGCGTTTAAGTCTGCACCAAAAATGAAGTGATTACCCAAGGAGTTAAGGAAGGATACAAATTGGGCAGAGGAAATGGGATGTTTAGGAGGGCAGTATGCTGATGCGATGATAAGCGGAAAGGAAAAGGTTTTGATAGCAATGGAAGTTGCTTGTAGGTAATCGTGGGCGGAAATTGAGTGTAAGTGATGGGTGAGGGATCGGCGGACTATGACAGCAGTACCGGCATGGGCTTTGCCGTCTGGATGGTCTGTCCGGTATGTCGTGTATCCTGGTATTTTAAAGTATTGTTTAGTGGTTAGTCTAGTTTCAGTAATGAGTGCAACATCAATGTTTTTGTCTTGCAGTAGGGCTGTAAGTTCGTCAGTGTGAGTTCTAACACCATTCGCATTCCAAAGGAGAATGGATAAGGAATTAGGTGTAGTCATTTATGGGTTTTTTAAGGCAGGAATGAAATTTGATATGAGATTCGTAAGGAGTGATATTAGGGGCATAACAAGGGATTTGATTTCGGAAATGAAGGATGTCATCAAACTGGTAAGGTCTGTGGCATTTGAAGGAGGAGGGATATGAGAGATTTTTGGTTGATTAGGATTTTTAGGATTGGTTACATTTTGAGGAAGAGGTATATGTGGAATGGATTGAGGTACATTCTGTAGTTCCGGCAGGACCACGGCTTCAGTACTTTGATTCCCACCTCCAAGTAAGTGGGCAAATGATAAATTGGCATCAATAAGTTTTGAGGTTCTCTTGTTTCTACTTGTCTTGCTGTTTCATCCAGTACTTGAGGTTTTTGTAACCTGGTCCTCAGTTCCTTAACGATTTGGCATCCTTTATAGTTGGCCGGGTGGTCCTTGAGGCAATGAGCACATACAGTTGGTGTTGATTTTGGTTTTGTACACTCCACAGACAGTGCTGTTCACCGCATTTTACGCATCGAGGTATGTGATGACAATAACTTTTAGTATGACCATATGCTTGACAGTTATGGCACTGAACTATCTCTTTCTTTATGTAAGGTTTCTCAACTCTTACACTGGTATAGTACAATCTATTGAGGTCATAGATTTGTTCAACTCCTTCCGATGGCTCCAGGTCCACGAAAAAGAGAGGTAGTGGAATTTTATCCTTTAGGACATTAGTGACTTGCCGCACTTTATAGCCTATCTCCGTTAGTTCTTCAACTGGTTTCGAGGAGTGTAAGTTTCTGATTACAACCCTTAAAGCTCTCTCTTGGCGTAGCTGGTAGGTATGGAAATCCGCTTTGGTATCAGTTAGATATTTCACTATTTTTCTATATGTCTCGGCAGTTGTAGGAGATATTTTGTTGTCATTAATTCTACTCATACAGTAGTAGCTGGTAGAATCAGTAATTTTGTTCAATTGTGTACACAACAACTGGAAATTTTTAATATTTTTGACAAATATTGGAGGGGGTCGTGGTTCACTAGGTATAGGGAGCAGATTCCATGTTTTCTTTTTCATTATGTAAAATCTGAAAAGGATTTGGGGTGAAAAAAGGTGATTCGTCAGTCATCCCTTGTGACGATGTGCCAGGTTGTGGTTCAGATTCTGAATTAGTACCCGAAGGGGTTGCTTGTAATCTTTTATTAGTATCACGGCGAGGTCTTTGTTTCGTAGGAGACGTTATTGAACCACTAGATCTAGATCTTTTAGTTGAAGCTTTGGAGGACATTACTTGATGATAATGTCGCATTTCATGTAAGGAAAATAATTAAATAATAACCAGATGTGGGGGAAAAAAAAATAACTTAAGAAAGTTAAGCAAGACCAACCTTGCCTAGCTATTGGCAATCACCTGATATGAAGAGGTGACTCAGCATTCACTTTACAGTGTAAATTGTAACCCAACTTACCGTTGTTTGCTCCAATATTTACTGTTGTTGTTATCCTGAAGCCTGGTGATGTTTTCAAGACTGTTCAGAAGTGATATCCAACTGAAAAAGCAAGAAATCCAAGAGCCGACTTGAAAGATGACCGCTATACTCATGCGCATAGCTGATTTTAATGAAAAAGTTTTTGTAACATCTCGGCCGTATAGTTGTCCTAAATATGAAATTTCAGTTACATAGGACTTTTCGTTTACGCGCGGGAGTTACCACACACAGACACACACGCACAAAGACACACAGGCCTTTTTGTGGGACTTGGTCCTTTGGACTCAGAAGACCCTAAACCGTGTATTTCCGTTGAAAACTGGAATTCGAAAATTTTTACGATCGCAATACTTACATATATAGGTAAGTGAAAGTAAAAAGGATAATGTATCAACACAAATATAGTTGCACTTTTATTACAAAAAACCCTAATAAACCAAATCAAACTGACCTCACCACTCATTTCAGAAAAACGGAACATACATTCAAATTTTATTCACCCAAAATATGAAAAATGCATTATGAAAAAAAACAGCTTCAAACGAAATTTTAATAAAATGATTTCCATAGAAAAATATAAAAATCGCTCCATAAATAAAAAATCTGATGTCCAAAACCTTGATGCAGGTTAGTCAAATTTAATAAACACATATTAACAAAACGTCTGAATAATAATACTAGCAAATACGAGATAAAATAAAAATAAATAAACAAAGGAGAAAACCGGACTCCTGACGTTATAAATTTGGAAAATCCTCCTAACTTGAACTATTCCTTAGCATCTTTACTTCAGTGTTCCTTTAAAGTTTGTAGTATACACATATGTCTATAGTATCTTTGCATGCACATGTTTTCAGTATTATATATATAGTAGAATATTCTATTTTCGTTGTATTTACTACTCTATAAATAATGCAAGTAGTAGTCATATGTCGTTCAAGCAATAGTATTTACTATTTTTATAAATAATATAAGTATAACCTTAAGTTTGTTTTTGTAATTTTTTTATTTTCATGCCAGACATAATACTCAGTTTTGTACTTTATTGTTATTCTTAGGGGCCAGAAGTCCCAGAATCAAATTTATTTTTCTTCTTCTTAATACGCTATTTTATCTCAAATTGTAAAGTAAGTTTCTAATAATATCTGTAATGTAAATTCTAATTGAAATATCTATTAAACTCTTGTATGTTTATTTATTATAAGTGGGTTGCGGGGTTATGGTAATACACAGATTCATTGTATTTATTTATTGAAATTTTTATTTCTTCCTGGTTTGTGGTTAATTTTTCCTGAATCTGTTTTAAGTTTGTTAATCCATTTTCTTTTTAACTCTGCAAATTCTTTATTTATAAGCTTCGTGGATCCCGTAGATTGTAGAATATTACGTAATCTTTTTTCTTCAAATTCCTTCAGCTCACACCTGATTCTTCTTCTAACCAACTTTCTTATTTCGCAGTGTTCATTTCATTCATTTGGGGTCTTAAATCGGATCCTATTTAATTCTTCTCTTCTGCTGATCATTTTTATGGTAGCATCAGAAAGTTTGGAGCTCTTAATAGTTACTAGCATGTTTTTTATAATTTCAGAAAATTTACTTTCTTGCAGTTTGTTTATTTTCAATTGTCTCCTCTTTATATAAAATCTTCTTCCAGGTAGCCTCATTTTTCCAATTATTAGTCTGTGATCCGAATCAAAACTTTAATATTTTCTTCCAAAAGGTTTCTTCTAGCCAGAATGTAATCTGGTGAGCACCATGTCCATTTTTGAGCCGGTTTTGAATTATTGTAACTTTTTAGAATTCTAAAATTGTTTTGATTAGCAAAATGTATTAACATTTCTCCCCTGTCTTTTCGAGCCCCGACTCCATCTGAGTCTCCAAACGTCTTATGACAAACTTTTGTAATAAAATCTCCGATTACTGCTAAAAATTTCATGTCATATGCAGAGGCAATTTCTCAATTTCATCTATTGTACTTTGAGATGTAGGTGCATGAACTTGTAATATCGCTACAGCAATGTTTTTAATTTTAATTTTTAGAGAGGTAATTTTTTTAGATACCGGTTTGAATTCTATTATATTGTTTTTTAAGTAATTTTTAACCAAGAAACCAACCCCGAATTGACTATTCTCTGCTATAGAGTGCATACAAATATTACCCTTCGACGTCTCCACTATTATTCCGTAATTTCGCCTTATTTCAGCAAGCCCGACGATATCCCATTTGATTGATGTGAAGGCGTCTTCCAACTCCGACGATCTTTCTTGTCCAGGTAGTAGCCTAGTAGCGTAGTAGCGTGCGAGTATCCAAACATCCTGTTTTCAGTCCGGGATTTTTCCTCTTTTGCTGTTTCCTTAAGTTTATTTTCGTCCAATGAGATACCTTTTGTAATTTTTTCATTGTTGTCATTATCAGATTCACACCTTATAAAAAATCATTCAACACTGTGAGATCGATTTGTTTACATTTACTTTTGTTTTCTTCTTTTCTCTTGGAATGTCTTTTTCTTTGTGAAGAGCATCCGGTGATTTTTCTTCGCTTCTGTTCCTTTTTCCTGTATTAGCTTCTTGTGATTGTAGTTCTTCCAGGCTAAAAATCATTCTATTTATTATTAATTTGTCATACCTTATTATGGCTTTATGATTAATTTTATTAGCTTCAATTACGTAGGTAAATAACTGTTCTCTTATTTTCCTAATATTCGGTGGGAAATATTCCTTTATTGTTATAAATAGCAAATTATTAGATGTTTTCAGAGATTTTTTTGATTTTAGAATTATGTTTTTCACTATTATTGAATTAAATTTGACTAATATAGGACTTTTTTCTTTATTATAATTAGTTTTTCGAAAATAATCTATGTCTTGCATCTGGGTTAGTAGGTTTATTTGTTGGAAGATGTTTTCCAATTCACATAATATAAATTGGCTGGTGTTCCCCTTTGTTCCGTAAATTAAAATATTATACTTTCGTTATCGTCTTTTAATTTCATAATTTCCACCTTCCTTTTTATTTTACCTTTATCTTCCTTCACTAATTTTAAGTCTACTTTTAAATTTTCTTTAATATCATTTACCTGTATTTCTAAGCTATCTAATTTGTTTAATTTTTCTAGAATGGTATCCAGTTTTGTTTTGTTTTTTCCATTTTGTTAAAGTTAGATGAGATGCAATTTAACTTATGTAAAACAGCTGATATTGTTTTGATGAGCGCAGTTGGTAGTAGGAGTGGGAGTAGGGTGGAATTAACTGTCTCTGCTACGAGGCCTATTGCGAACACATTGATATTGGTAGGCAACCCCCTTTTTTGGTCTAATTCTACTGGGCTACCATTTCCATAGATAAATACAATTGTGAAAACTAAATGTTAAGAATAATTAAAAAAATGACAAATTACTATTTAATATGCCCAACAAATAAACAAAGTGCATAAAAAATGAAAGAATGAATCTATTACAATGAAAAACACTGTTATTGAGCTCAACTCAGAGGATCGTCTTATAGTCTAAGATCCGAACTTGAAACGATCTGCACCGAGCTGATAATAGAATGAAACATATTTTATAAAAAATTTAGTATATTAGAAAATATGTTAAGAATGGGTTTGCCTAAAAAAATCCTGGACAGACTATTTTTAATTATTTAAAAAAAAAACCAATTTTAATTAAATTTTGCAACATCATGATAATAAGAAAATTTATACCCTGACTTAAAGTATCAAAGGTGTAGAATGTGCTGCCGCTGGGTTCTCTAATCTTTTCCTGGACAGTCTAAAGGTTGTCAGGTAAAAGCGGGTATGTACATATGAGTGTATCTGCACCGGCTTGATAATAGAAAAAAAAAATATCAATATAAGCGTTGTTTTACTGTGAACAGATTGGTATAGGGATGTTTGCAAAAAACCTGGACCGAATCCGGGTTGCCGAATTTTTTTTTTTTTTATTGAGAAATATTACAATTTGTTACATAATGAACAATAGTAATAGTGATGAAGTACACATTCATACAATATATACAAAAAATAATGATGAAGTCAAATTACATAAAATCGGAAATAAATAAATTCAAATATATAAAAGAAAATAACAATTAATAAAAACAAAAAAAAAAACAACAACCTGTAGTAGAGATAATTACAAGTTGGGAAAAAAATAAAAATCATACAAGCAAACTTAACTATATACAATATATACAATCTGCTAAAGGGACCCTAGATTCGGCTGTTCCTTCCACAAGTGGGGGAGAAGCCGAATCAAAGAGATCCCAGCACCTCTCACTCAGCGCTTCAACGGTGTAAGCCAGTGGAGGCCGAGCTAGGACGGAATAGCCACAAACATACAGTACAGGAGTGGAGGATCTGACCAGTGTCAGAACTCCAGAATAAATGTTTACAAACCGTCGCGGGGCCACTGCCGTTTCAATCTTCGAGGAGAATTGTATGGATGGGTGGAGCTGGAGAGCGATTGAGCAAGAGGATTAGGGTGATGAAGAAGGTTCTGATGGAATTTGGAGAATTTGGATGGTACCAGGTCTAAAATAAATGGAATATTAAGGTCATGGTGTAGGGTACAGTTGGTAACGTAATAAGGAGCATTAACTATTGTTCGGGAGACTTTGGATTGGAAGGATTGGATACGTTTGATGTTAGAATGTTTAGTTGTCCCCCATAGTTCAAGTCCGTAGGTCCATATAGGTTTCAGTACTGTCTTATATATTAGTAATTTGTTGTCGACTGTAAGAAGAGATTTTCTGTTTAGTAGTTTGTATAACCGGCCGAATCTGCGGTTGAGTTCTAACCTTTTAAGTCTTGTATGTGGGTTCCACGTCAGTCTTTTGTCTAGTAAAAAGCCAAGGTACCGGACTGTGTCTGAGGAAGGAAGCGGTATGGAATTGAATTTAACTGCTGGACAGGATTTACGTCGAAGAGTGAAAGTGACGTCTGTGCATTTGCTTTCGTTCACCTTAATTCGCCAAGCCTTACACCAGTCTTCGACAAGGGAAAGGTGCCTTTGGAGATTTAGCGATGCTACTTCAGGATCGGAATCGGATGATAAAATGGCTGTGTCATCAGCAAATGTTGCTAGAAAGGTATTGGGATCGGTAGGGATATCGGCGATGTAGAGGACGGGTCCTAAGACGCTGCCTTGAGGAACACTGGCCTCAACAGTATAATGTTTGGAAAATTCGGAACCACAGCGAACTCGGAAGGAGCGGTTTGATAAATAGGATCGGAGGATTAGGTATAAGGATTGAGGTAAATGGGTTTTGAGCTTCTCGGAGTCCATGCTGAACCGTGGAATGTTGAGGACGAAATCCGAACTGATGTGAAGGAAAGTTTTGAAATTTGGCTAGGATTCGTTTTAGTAGGAGCTTTTCGAAAATTTTTGAGAGGATCGGAAGTAGGCTGATAGGTCTGTAAGATGACGTGTTGTTAGAAGGTTTGCCTGGTTTTAGGAAAAGGATGATAGTTGAATGTTTCCATAAGAGAGGAAAATAGGTAGTGCGTAGGATACAGTTATAGAGATATGTAAGGAATGTAATGGCTTTAGTTGGAAGTTTTCTAAGGATTTGAGGAGTAAGGAGATCGTATCCAGGGGATTTACGGAGAGGAAGCTTTTTAAGAAGATATTTGACCTCAGAGGGATTGATTGCTTTAGGTGGTAAGGAAATTGGTATCGGTGACGTAAGGAACTCTTCAACTATTGCGGTATGGGTTGGATTGAGATCAGAATGAAGAGTGAATACCTTGGAAAGGTGTAGTGCAAATTCCTGGGCCTAATCTTTGTCAGAAGCAGCCCAGGAATTATCACTACGCCGGAGAGGATGGGATATCAGGGGGATTTTAGAATTCTCTTCGTGATATTCCACAAGGAATTATCACGAGTCGAGAGAGAGGAGAGGTAGGAATTGTAGGATTGGGAACGGAAGATCGCCAACTCCCGCTTTAATTGTCTACAAAAAATAATATAGGAGTGGCGATCTGCTGGGTGACGGGTGGGTTGCCATAATGTTCTGGCACGGCGTTTGGTGTGGATTAGGTCTAGGAGGTGTTGTGGTAAATGGTTTTTGTAAGGGTTTATTTGGGAGTGCTTGGGAACGGAGGCAGTCCAGGCGGCTTGTTGAATCGAGGTTGTAAAGGAATAGACGCCATCGTCAAGGTCAGTTTGGGTTTTGAGAGTCACTCTGAGGTCAATATCATTGGTGAGGAATTCGCGGAAGAGGTTCCAGTTGATAGGGCCTCTGATGAATGACGGTGGGAAGAGGTTTAGGAATAGGTGTTAAGGATACATTTAGGATCAGTGGACTATGGTCAGAGGATAGTTTATCAAGGCGAGTTACGGAATAGTTCAGGGAGCCTAATCCGCTGTGGATGAAGAAGTCGAGGATGTCTGGATTACGGTTAGGATCTGTTGGCCAGTAGGTAGGGGAATTAGGAGGTAGGAGATTTTAGGAGATCGGGAGTTGAGTGCAGACTGCAATGTCCGTCCACAAGAATTAGTGGTTCTGGAACCCCATTGTTGGTGCTTGGCGTTTAGGTCTGCACCCAGAATAAAATGATTCCCCAAGGAGTTAAGGAAGGATCCAAATTGGGTAATGGAAATAGAATGTTTAGGAGGGCAGTATGCTGATCGATGACGAGCGGAAAGGAAAAGGTCTTGATTATAACAGAGGTGGCTTGTAGGAAGTAGTGGGCGGGAAGTGGGTGTAAGTGATGGGAGAGGGATCGGTGGACAATGACTGCAGTACCGGCATGCGCTCTGCCGTCTGGATGGTCTGTCCGGTATGTCGTGTATTCAGGTATTTTGAAGTACTGTTTAGTGGTTAGTCTAGTTTCAGTAATGAGTGCAACATCAACTTTTTTGTCTTGCAGTAAGGTTGTAAGTTCGTCAGTGTGAGTTCTAACACCATTCGCATTCCATAGGAGAATAGATAAGGAATTGGGTGAGGTCATTTATGGTTTTTTTAAGGCAGGAATGAGATTTGATACAAGATTCGTAAGGATTGTGATTAGGGGCATGACAAGGGATTTGATTTCGGAAATGAAGGATGTCATCAAACTGGTAAGGTCTGTGGCATTTGAAGGAGGGGGTATATGAGAGATTTGTTGTGGATGACGATTTTTAGGACTTATTACGTTTTGAGGAAGAGGTATTTGTGGAGTGGACTGAGGATATTGAGGTACATTTTGCAGTTCCGGCAGGGCCTCGGCTTCACTACATTGGTTCCTACCTCCAAGTAAGTGGGCAAATGATACATTGGCATCGATTATTTTTGAGGGTTCTCTTCTAGTTCTTGTTTGTCTTGCTGTTTCATCCAGTACTTGTGGTTTTTGATACCTGGTCCTTAGTTCCTTATAGATTTGGCATCCTTTGTAGTTGGCCGGGTGGTCCTTGAGGCAATGAGCACATACAGCGGGTGTTGACTTCGGTTATGTACATTCCACAGACTTGTGCTGTTCACTGCATTTCACGCAGCGTGGTATATGATGACAGTAACTTTTGGTATGACCATACGCCTGACAATTGTGACACTGAACAATTTCTCTCTTGGTGTAAGGTTTTTCGACTTTTACACTTGTATAGTACAGTCTTTTTAGATCATAAATTTTTTCTACCCCTGACAATGGTTCTATGTCAACGAAGAATAGAGGAAGTTGAACTCTATCTTTTATGACATTAGTGACTTGGCGCACTTTGTAACCCATCTCCATAAGTTCTTCCTTGATAGCTTCAACTGGTGTTGAAGAATGTAGATTTCTGATTACAACTCTAAGAGATCTCTCTTGCCGTAGCTGATAAGTATGGAAATCCGCTTTAGTATCAGTTAGATATTTCACTATTTTTCTATATGCCTCGGCGGTGGTCGGTGATATTTTGGTGTCATTGATTCTACTCATACAGTAGTAGCTGGTGGAGTCGGTAATTTTATTCAATTGAGCACACAACAAAAGAAATTTTTTAATATTTTTGACAAATATCGGTGGAGGCCGTGGTTCACTGGGTGTAGGAGCAGATTCCATGTTTTCTTTTTCATTATGTAGGATTTGAAAAGGATTTGGGGTGAAAAACGGAGATTCGTCAGTCATCCCTTGTGACGATGTGCCAGATTGTGGTTCAGATTCGGTATTGCCTGAAGGGGTTGCTTGCTGATTTAATTTTTTATTAGTATCACGGCGGGGTTTTTGTTTTATGGGAGACGTGATTGAACCACTAGATCTAGATCTTTTTGTTGATGCTTTGGAGGACATCACTTGGTGAAAATATCACATTTCATGTGAAGAAAATAATTAAATAATAACCAGATGTGGGGGAAAAAAAAATAACTTAAGAAAAGTTAAGCAAGACCAACCTTGCCTAGCTACTGGCAATCAGCTGATGTGAAGAGGTTACCCAGCATTCACTTTACACTGTAAATTGTTGCAAAACTTACTGTTTTTTGCTCCAATATTTACTGCTGTTGTTATCCTGAAGTCTGGTGATGTTTTCAAGATTGCAACTGAAAAAGCAAGAAATCCAAGAGACGATTTGAATGATGACTGCTATACTCATGCGCATGCCGCCGAATTTTAAAGATTAAAGATTAAATTTTAACGCGAGTGGAAATGCGTGATAGAGAGACCCGAGTTCACGCATTCACAGGTTGTGACTACACTGCGGCATTTTATAGTAAAGGAAAAATTAGGCCATTTGAAATATTTTCTAAAAATGAGACGTATCAAACTATTTTTGCTTAATTAACTGATGTTTTCATTAATGAAAAAATGAAAGCTTTTCAGGAGTTAACAGCAAAAATGTATGGTGTTAATCACTACCAGACAGTTAATGATGCAAGCGTTCGTATTTTTATGAAGAAGTAAGGCGCAAAAGAAGAATTTTTAAATAAGATAAAAAATTTGGATTCCAACTGTATACCGCTATGTAGAACTTTTCTATTACAAAAAATTTTAAGAACTATATATGCAAATTCTATGCAACTGATTCTGTACGTGCGAAACTAAACCTTCAAAGCTGCGGTTGGCATTTAGATGATTTTTTTAAAACCAACAGGTAAAGATTGTTTCAAGTTCGGATCTCCTACTAATAGAAAATACATCTACAGTATGGTATACAGTTGGAATCAAAACTTTTTATCTTGTTAATACTTCTGCAATACTTAATATAGGATAGTGGATGTGATTAGTTGACCGTTGAGAATTACTGGAAGGAATTAGTCCGGGTGGCGGTCATTAAATGAAACAACTAAATAGTTTCAACTATTTTATTGTTTGCCAACGTTTCGACCCCCTTTGTGGGTCATCATCAGGGCGCATGGTGGGAGAATGGAAACTAGGTACTCAGTAACGTTGGCAAACAATAAAATAGTTGAAACTATTTAGTTGTTTCATTTAATGACCGCCACCCGGACTAATTCCTTCCATTAATATAGGATAGTTGAAGTGTTTTTGAGGACACATCATTGATGATTATTGTAATGTTTATTCTTTATTTAATTATCAAGATAATCAATAACACATAATTCCTAGAAATATTTGTCTTCACGTGATAAAATCAAAGAAAATTTGAAGGCGCTATTTCATGTATTTGGGATGCATGAAAAATGATAGAGGATTTTAACACAACTTTTCTGTTTTTTTATAATTCAATATAGGGATCAGTTATTATGTTTTCTTAATACGAGTTTTAAACTTCATTTTAATTGCGCTGCGCATGCTAATTCTTGATAGGAATTGGTTATTATCTTTCTGAGGGTTTTGATTTAGTTTTATAACTGGATTTCGGTCGCGTTTTCGCATTTCAACTCAGCGCTGCTTAAATGTTTTATTAGTTATTGTAAACATTTATGTACGGCCGTGATTTATAACATTTTCGAGAATTGTTAACTTATGACTTTAATGCTATAAATTCCCACGCCTATTGCAATTTTTATATATTAATTTTAATAAATTGAAAAATTATTAGACTATTCTAAGATAAAAAAAGAAAACATAGGCGCCTGAAACGGTGAGAAAATTAATTTAAATCGAAACTGCAACTCACGTTATCCACTTACCTCCGTTGTTAAAACCAATTTAAGAATTTTTAAAGACACTTGGAGATAAAAAGAGATCAAGGAATTAATAAAAGAATGTTTCAACCATTTATCTCCAACAATTAGTCAGCTTTGTCGACTGTTGATCACCCATCTCGCTCGATTAACTTTTATAGTTCTGTGCTGGAGTGAAAGAGCCGCGGGTGCAATTTTCCATACTTACCCGGCTATATCCTTTCCTTTTAGGTCCTCTTTTTATTTTTTAATTCTTGTCTCCTCGCATCCTTGATTGGCCTATTAAGGCAGGTTTCTTTGACACCCTTTTAAAACTAATTAAACGAAAGACCTTTTTGACAAGCGGAAAATCTAAAACTTAACGACGTAGGAGTAATTGCGCATGAGGTGCTATTACTGAGGTGCTAATAGTGCTACCCTTAGAAATGTGAAATTGTTTTCATATAAAGTTTTATCAGTTAGTGGAGAGTGGTGAAAGCGGATAAGCCTAGGTAATTGTTGAATATAATAATTTCTGTCATTATTTTAATTACTTTTAAATGTATGTTTCTTTCGAAACTTAATGTAACTTCATTGTTACATTTTTTAACTTTCTTTTACTTTAAAATATCTTAAATTTGTTTTTAAAAAGCCGTGTGTTGCGCGCGCCAGAAGAATATTTTGTAAACAATTTAGCGAAATCAATTAATCCAAAACATATGTTTCCATGGAAACTCAATGTATTTTCTAAAACTTTATTTAAAAGTTCTTATATTGATTACAACGACGTAGGTAAGTGAAAGCTGTGTGTTGCGGGCACTAGATTTTTCATAATGTTAGTTGTTTGCTAAATAATGGAGAAAAGACCAAATACTTGTTTTTAAACATAAGAATAGTAAGATACATGTTTAATACGTATTTGTATCTCAAAAATGGCTCTAACGATTTTGACTAAACTCGCTAAATTGATATAATATTTAGTGGGCTTTAATATCATGTAGGTTTCATTCTGATCGATATAATCTGACAAGGCTTGAATGCAGATATTTTAAATTTTCTTAATCAAAAGAACCTTAAATATTGTGAATTCGAAAAAATTAAGATTTTCATCTTGTCAGCATTGATAAAATAACGGCTAAATATACGAGCTAAACAATGTTGATTACCAAATGAACGAGAAAAGAGTAAACATATTTTTTTAATTAATCTTTTTTTTACCCGAAAATAATAATAATATGTCGTTGGAAAGCTAGCTATATTTGAGAAAAATGTTATTTTATAAAGAAGTTTTGGAAGGTATTGGAGAGTGGTGAAAAGCGAATAAATCTCATACAATGTTGTATATAATAATTCCTACTGTTCAATTAAATAATCTAAAACGTACGTTACTATCGAAACTCAATTTATTTTTTTTTAAAGTATACTTAAAAATTTCTGATATTTATTTTAACAACGTTTGTAAGTGAAAGCCGTGAGTTGCCGCGCCAGATATTGTAACCACAAACAATAATAGTTATATAGATGTATAATATATGCTTGAAAAGTCAAACAATTAAAAAAAAAAAAATATCTAACATACAGAAGGTAAAGCAGAGTGACGAAAGACATCAACTTTAGTGATTTTAGTCAATAATAATTTATCTTGCTATTTTATTTAATTTAAAATCAATATTTCCAACGAAACAACTTAATTCCTTTTTTTATCTAATCTGACAGGGCTTGAATACCGATATTTAAATTTTTTTTAATCAAAAGAACCTTAAATATTGTGAATTCCAAAAAAATTAAGATTTTCATCTTGTTAGCATTGTTAAAAAACTGGCTAAGTATGAGCTGAATAAATTTGATCACCAAATGAACGAGAAAAGGGTTAAAACATTTTTTAGGTAAAGTTTGTCTTCTCGAGCATAATAATAGTAATATCGATTCATATTATACCATTGGAAAGCTAATGATTTGGTTATCGTGGTGGAAGGTATTGGTGAGTGATGAAAAGCGAATAAGTCTAACAAATTATTGTGTATAATATTTTTTTATTTTTAAATTAATTAATCTAAAACATATTTTTCCACCGAAACTCAATGTATTTTTCAGACCTATGTTTGGAAATTTGAAACATGATTTTAACTAGGAAGATAAGTGAAAATCGCGTGCTGCGCGCGCCACATTAAAAAAAAAAATACTGTTTTATTTCAAGAATAATTTTCTATTTCGAACTTGTATAATGTTAGCAGGATGTTAACCTCAATCATAGACAAGACGATCTTTAATTGTTTGTAGGTTTTATTCAGATTAAAAAGTTTAAAAAAAATATATTCACAATTTTCTTCCTCTAAAGTACCTTTCTTTTTGTAGATTAGAATAAATTAAGCAATTATTTGTATTGATAAAAAAACACTCTGAATCGATATAATATTTAGTGGGCGTTAATATCATATAGTTTTTATTCTGGTCAATAATCTGACAGGGCTTAAATGCGAATATTTTAAATTCTCTTCCTCAAAAGAACCTTAAATATTGTAAATTCGAAAAAATTAAGTATTTCATCTTGTTAGCTCAGATAAAAAAATACTATATATACAAGCTGAACAAATTTTATTACTATATGAAGGGGAAAAAAACGGTGCAGTGCGAATCAGATTTTTTTTTAAAAAATATCATCTGTTTAATTTTATTGGTATTCCGTTCCGAACTTGTACATTAGGAGGGTGTTACCCCCATTCATAGACAAGAAGATAGTATTTATTAATCAATTTGTTTTTTATGGTGGGGGGATAGTGGCGATGTTGGAAGCGGAGAAGGAGGGGGGATGGAAAGGTGAAGAAGGTTTAAAGAACCCTGAGGCCACAGTCGTGGTCGCCCGCTCGTCCAGTGCACGTCCTGCATCTCTCCTCTCTATCATCCCATCGACAACAAACACCAAGAACAGCATGTCGTCCCACCTCAAGTGGTAAGTAACTCTTTTTCAAGTTGAAAAGGTTTCTCAAACAATAAAGAAAGCTTTCAACACACGCCTGCTAAGTCTTAACTGTCATCTCTTCAAGGACCTTTATCAAGTTCCTTCTCTTATTCTGCATCCATTTCTATCAACTTGCCTCTCTTACGTACAGTGCCATTAACAGTACTATAAACAAAAACTCCACCGGAGTATCCTAACCAAGTTGGTAAAAGATCATACTTATTAGGTGGCAGATATCAATGCTTCATGTTTATCATACAGACGCTAAGTTAAGAAGAGAGTGCACCTGAACGTCAAAGTTCTGCTGTCACTTCGTGTTTTAAGAGATTTTTTAAAACATTGATATAGCTTTTCAGTTGGATTTCCCTGATTTGTATACACGTCAGTTCATATACACATTCTTTATTTTCGGTCTGTCAAACATGATACTTTTTTTTTTTCCGCTTGAAAAACAAAAGGCCGCTACTTATTAGTTTTAGTAATATTTATATTAATTAATCCTCGAATATGATAAATATAATAAATAAAATAAAGAAATTTTATTTAGAATCCGACGAAAGGCGCTTAGCTGCTAGAAGAGAAGGCCGTTTTCTATTCGTGTTGGGTGCCGAGGGATCATGGAGTCTAGGAAATTGTTGTGCCTAAATGCCATTTGAAAGGCATGCATACCTGAGGGCACAAGTATTTATAGCATGGTCTTACACGGTCTCTTCCAGTATCCTCATTTAATCTGCTTATAACGCTCAGTCATTATATCTGTGCGGCATATACACAGAGCTCAACGTATATGCTACTCGTCGGTTCAAAGAGTCTGTTAAAAAAACAGCGCGAATAGGCCTCATGAGAAAATTTCTTTTCTTTCGATCATATTCTTTAGCTGAGATGATTTGTTTTCAATTCCTTAATCTTTTGCGCCATGAACAATATACTTAAAGTATTTAAATATATTTATTTATTGGTAATATTATAATTCGTTTATTATTTGTCAATGGACAAAATAATATTGCAATAAGATCACATTCGTACTATATTTACAGTATAAACATAGACAAATCAAATTGCATAAAAATAAATAAAATTATATAAAAATATATATAAATTAAATAAATACTAGCTTAAAAAATAAATGAACACACTCATACTTATATACAATATTTACAATCTACTGAGGAACTCCGTACGGGGCTTGTCTCCCTACTTGTTGAAGGACTATACTTAAGAAGTCGAAAGCTTAAAACAGGAAAGCAACTGTCACAAGAAAAATAAATCCCTAAAAAAACGTTGTTTAAAAAAAATAAAACTATTGAGAAATTAAAATCCTATTTTGATAATTATAATTATAAGGAAAGCGATTTTTCTCGTTATTTTGCAATCTTCGATTCAACAATGTTTTCAACGTTTTTAACTGTTATCGGTGTAATGTGAAGTACACATAAGTAAGGATATCTATACATTCTTAAAGTAGGTATAGATATCCTTACTTATGTTTACTTCGTATTCCGTCAATAACGGATAAATAAGTTAAAGACATTGCTAAACCGAAGATTGAAAAAATCGTTTTCCTTATCATTTTTATTATTAAAACAGGATTTTAATTTCTAAATAGTTTTTTTAACAACAAACCTTTGTGGATTGACCTATGATACAGGTCGTTTCTGTCAGTTAAATATTTTTAACAACTTGGATTCTTGAATTTAAGAATTAAATAAAGTTAAAAGATGAGCCAACCGACAACTTCCTTGTATTTACTTTCTCTTGATTCATCTTTTGACAAGTAGTTCCGATTTGTTGATCAACTTCTTTATGTGAAGGATTTTCCAAAACGTTAATTTGTATGCATGATTAAAATTATTTTTACAATAATTCTTCATTTTCTTTGAGCATATTTTTTTTAATTAACAAAACATAATTTTGGTTTTTCACGTTACAGTAACCTTTGGATACATTTATTTGTACGCATAACATCTACATAACGCTTATTATTACCTTATCTCATAAGTTAACATATTCCCATTTACGTATTTTTAACTAAAGTATATACAAATAAATAGAAAATTAAATTGAAAAAAATAAGTAAATGAAAACTAAAATAAGGGTCAATCCATTTGAAATCGGACAATTTTCATTCATTTTCCAGTTCAACATTTTTATTTAAATGAGTTTTTTTACCAGTTTTTCTCTATCCTTTCATAAATCATAAATCGTGGACAAAACTTTTTTCCAGCTGATACGTTTAGTGTTGCCGTCGTTTCCAGTCAGCTTCGCGACTAAAAACATATGTTGGGAAAATCTCTTAGATTCTGGTAATTTTGCAGATATCGATTCTAAATAAAAAAAATAAGATGGAGATATGCTTTATGTCTTTTAATCTTACAACTCATTACCCTAAGAGAGAAGAAATTGGTTTAAAAAAATCTCAAAGATTAATAAAAAATGAGACTATTAAGAGAGTTAAAATTTTATAGAGGAAAAGAGACTCACCTTTGATTTTTATGTCACAGATAAGTTAGTCAGAGCCCTACTTGCTGTAAAAATTACGATCTTGAGAACATAGTCATATATGAGATCGAAATTTTTACAGCGAGTGTGACCTCTGACTAACCTATGTATGAAAATATAATCATGGGCGAGTCTCTTTTCCTTTATACAATTTTAACTCGCTAAAAGTCTCATTTTTATTAATATTCGAGAATTTTTTAAACCGATTTCTCCTCTCTTAGGGGAATCAGTTGTAAGATTAAAAGGCATAAAGCATGTCCTTATACTGTTGTTAGTTTTTGTTTTGACTCGATATCTGAAAAATTACCGGAATTAGAGAGATTTTCCCAACACATGTTTTCAGTCGTGAAGCTGACTTAAAACGGCTGCACCACTAAAAAAAGTATTAGCTGGAAAAAAGTTTTATCAACGATTTTTAGTAATAAAAGGATAGAGAAAAACTGGTAAAAAAAAAATCATTAAAATGACAAACTTTCAGCGGCAAGGTCCGGACGATTTCGAATGGATTGACACATATGCAGTTTAAGTAAAATAATAATAAAACAATTTTTATAATAAACAAATTATTTATACATGACACAGAAGAGTTTTCTGTAAATTATACTGAAGGCATAAAGTTAACTAGCTTCCTATGTACATTTACAAGTTATTCAATTTCCTAATTCGCTCTAGCCCACCTGTCCACAAATGCATCTAGTTCTAAAAATATTATTAAATAATAATATATTTTTGAAAATTCTATAATAAATGTTATTTTATGTTATCAAGAAGTACTAATATTGTTAAAGTTAACAATATTATTCCATAATTAGTTACATTTTCCGGATAAGGGTCACTGAACCTCTTAGGTTGTGATTTTTTTTTTTTTTATAGTAGATCCTTAGATAGAGGACCCCCTTTGAAACGAAATCGTGTACGAACACACACAGGCTAGACTTGGTTATTAGGACACGAACCTTAAAATGTTCCATTGAGAACTCAACAATGCATTCTTTGTATATTTGGTCTATATTTAATTATTTCTATTTTTTAGTATAGTGCGGGTGGCGGTCTTAAATTATTACAAAAAAAATTTAGCGTGGAGCCAACGTTTCCACCTTCGTCAGGGCTTCTCTGTCAGCTTTATATATATATAAAAATATATATATATATATATATATATATATATATATATATATATATATAATGTATAAATGAGTATACCCAATTATGGGGTACCCACTTTATAGAGGCTGGGTGTGGGTGTGCCTCAGGACGATCTGCATACCTCAGGGTCGCCCCCGGCTGAAATTATTGAATAAATAATTCTTCTCCTGCCGGGATTTCAAACTGGTACCCGAAGAACAGAAGACAAGTGCTCTATCAACTATACCATTCTGCTCCCTAATCTTAAATAAATAGTTTATATTTCTAATGAAGCAATATTATTTTTACTTCAATAGCACAAAAAACAAATCAACTGTATAATAATAAACAACAGGCAGTATCATTATAATAAAGGATGAGATGGTTCGGCGATACAATAAACAATAAAAAAAGTAATATAATTTAAAAAAAAAAAAATATATATATATATACACACACACACACACACACACACATATATATATATATATATATATATATATATATATATATATATATATATAGACACACACACATATATATATTTTATTATATATTTATATTGAAATCCCGGCTGGAGCAGAATTATTTATTCAATAATTTCAGCCGGGGGCGACCCTGAGGTATAGAGATCATCCTGAGGCACACCCAGCCTCTATAAAGTGAGTACCCCATAATTGGGAGGAAACATGGCAACTAAACGTAGATAGAAATAGCTGACCATATCTCATTGTGAGTAGTAGTAAGAAATTTATAAATTATGAAAGTATTTGATCGTCATGCAAGTGAATATCTCGCACCTATGCTAAATTTTTTCATGTCGAAATATTCGATTGTCGGACCGGATTGGGAAGTAGAATGGGAAATGACACAAATGGTGTCATAAAAAATTTTGTGAGTTACATATTTAATTGGCAATTGATTTTGGCCCTAATTTTGGTTCCCTATACATCTTTTAATAACTGATGAACACAATAACTGGATCATTTATAATATATGGGATTTTTAAGTGAGGTTGAAACGGATATCCCTTTGTAAATAACATTGAACATGCATACATCATATGATAAATACTGTTTCCTATTTCCACATCAAACATTAAAATCGCCTTGTAAATTTTATTCTAGCATCATGGATAGAATGTCCTCAAATCAATATTTCATGATTACATGAGGTTGCTACTGCAAGTATATATAGCCATCTCCATTATTCTAGTTAGGGAACGATAATACTCATTAAAATAATTGTCTACCTCTTTCAATGATAATATAAGGAGAAGCGTGTTCTAGTGGATAGAGCACTAGACTGTTCTACGGGTTCCAGGTTCGAATCCCGGCTGAAACTGAATTATTTATTCTGTTATTTCTGCCGTAGGGTGACCCTCCTGAGGCACATCCAGCCTCTATAAAGTGGGTACCCTAAGTTGGGGGAAATCACGACGGCCGAGCGTGATTATGCAATAATCACCTACTTGCACGGTCGTTGGCCGTGAAACAGTACGAATCTTAAGTACTTAAGACGAGACCCTTCATGTTTTGTAGCGGTACAGGGTTTTTTTTCTTTTTGTTTTAAACAAATAATAATCTCCTATTCCATAACTTGCTGGATATCTATGACAACACAGGGCTTTGCTTGGAATTAGATTCTTAGCTATTTACTTTTTATCTTCATCGTCAAAAAAAGTTTCTAATTTTAACTAGCGTTTCTCCTTAGCACGGTTGAAATATGAATTTATGTCTAGGAGAGCACTGTTCGGCCGATCATCAGTTTATTTGAGAAGAAAAGAAGTTGATAAGTTTATTACAACTTTCTATTGACGTGTACTACTTATTTTACCTTATATATTAACTTTTCTAAAATCTTGGGAAGGGTAGATGGACCCTATACTCTTCCCTAGCATCATAGTACACAATAACTTGGCGATTGAGCCTGATCTACTTTTAATCAGCTCCTTGCAATGTTCTTGGCCGTGAAACAGTACGAATCTCTATTGTTACTGAACCTGGTACCCTCCATTGGTTGGAAAGGTACATGTTAAAGTTAAAGATAATGAATATATCTCTTGAATACACAAAACAACACCAACTTTTAAAAACATTTTTTATTATCCTGGGACAAGTCCCTTTAGAATAACATTAGCAGAATATACAAAATGGGCTTCAGAGTCTTAGAGTTATAGAATAAATATAATCAAGTTAACTAAAACAAATAGAAAACCGACATACGCAAATAATTATAAAATAAAAACTTATTTACAAATCTGTTATAACTGGGTGCTCATGAGATGAATAAATAGTCGGGATTCAAATGTAGGAAGAGAGTTGGAGTGACAGATAGAAAGAGGAATAGAATTCCATAAGATTGAGAATCGGACAAAATACGATCTGTCGAAATGTAAAGAACGATGGATGGTAGTGTATAAATATTAAGGCCTACAGTGGTATGACGGGAATGGAAAGAGGATTAGAATTGTAGAAGTTGGAAAATATACGTTAGACGGCGGGATTGGATAACTTGGTAAAGGAATGATGCAAAGAAATACAAGAATGATTCGACGACTGAATGGGAAAAGCTATAAAATTCGGAGACTTAGGTGTACCTCGGGACTCCGGTTATAAATCGAACCAAGAAATTAATCAAGAGTTTTGTGTTTGTCTCGAGATCCCCAGAAACACTACCGCATGCCGTACAGCAGTAGTCGAAGCGAGGGAATTCAGTCGCTTTAAGGTCGAAAAAGGTACGACAGGAAATTTTGGAAATATCGTTTTTGAAGGATAGTGTTTGATCAAAGGTTACCTCCAGTTACCTGACGGCCGGGTAGAAGTTATACTGTTTAGCATACCTACTGTTTAATGATGATGATGATACTGTGAGATGATAATCCAAATAGAAGAGATGATTTCGAAAAAAATCATGCCGTATCCTAGCATATGCGGGTGATATGGATGTCGTCGGGCGCATTTTTTCTGGGAATAAAGAGCGCCTTAATAAATCTACAAAAAACAGCAAGTGAAGTTGGATTTCAAAAGAACCAATTCAAAACTAAGTACATGCTCTGCAACATTGAAAAGGAGAATATTTAGAAGAAGTAATAATCGGAGCTTTTATTTATTCACCTTGAAACTCTGATGAACCACGCGACCAGAGATTCAGCACTAGATTATTACAACCGATAGATGCTATTATTTTCTTCAGAGGTATCTAAGAAAACTCTCTCTAGGAACACCATGATACATATCTATCTATAAGACCCTTATCAAGCTCGTCCTCTCATATTTATCAGAGTGACGAAAGCGTTGGAATAGTCTCTATTGGGATTTGAAAGAATGAATTCGGAAAGGATGGTGGGAACTGTGTACGAATGGTCTAGAGAGGATTAGGAAAAATATCGTGCTAAAGAACTTCTTCAACCATCTTTATACTATCCATTTAATAAAGATTGGACCTCTGAGAAATTTCAAAAACGCTTCTAAAAGAAAAATATACGGAAGATGTGTAGAAGAGTTGCAAGACCTTGGGTGGGGTGGGTTGTGAAACAGTAGATACTAAGCAGATGCTAGGAATAAGAAATTGGAAGGATAAATCACAAAACCAAGAGAATAGGGGCTCCGATTAAGGGATGCATTAACTCTTCAAGAGTTGTAGAGCGATTACAGTAATTAAGTTTGAAAACACAAATAAAATTCAAAATTCAAATAAAAAGAACAATGTCGTCCACCTTCCTCGGCTTCGTGACCACCGGAATGTTTTGAGATTTACCTCAGGTCGTTTAAACTCAGATCACGATCTTGGTTTCAAAATTACTGTCGATATTTCCTAAGCATATATATATATAATAGTTCATTCATAAAAATAGAGGGGCGTTTGGATCATTATACTAATGTAATATATATATATATATATATATATAAAAAAATGCAATCATAGGCAACATTTATAAATTAATAATATTCTCTGATGTATAAATAATTATACTTGCGGATGTAGAATTGATTTTTTTTTCCTCTTCATCTTCTCACTCACATTCATACCTATATCTATTTTTAAATTTAGCTGATTCCATGAAAAACTCCATTTCCACTCTAATCCACTAGTTTCTATCTTATCATCCTCTTCAATTCCTGATAATCCTCCGAGGCGTCTGAAAAGAAGATGGCCCCGAGACCTTCTAGTTTAAAATATTTTTAGAGCGCTGCCAATTGGTGGCGTCTCTTCATGTATTTCATGTCAGTTTCCTATATCCATCACATTTACTTGTTGTATATAATTATACAGTTGTAAATATCAATAAATAGTTTAAAAAAAAAAAAAATAAAAAATTAGCTGGAGAGTAAAGCTACGTCATATAATTCTATTGTTTCGGATATGGTATAAATTGATTAAATGTCTAGATTTCGAATTAACTTTTTTTCGCAACGCAATTTATTCTTTCAAACCTAACATTTATTCATATAAATCATTTTTTGGCTTCCTTATATGAGAGAGATAAACCAGGTACTATTGTAAAATAACAATGATAATAATAAAACGACTATCTTGAATCTTGAATAAGATTTGGACGCTACAGAGATTACCACAAGTTACAGTTAGAAATATCTTTATGATATTATTAAATGTAGATTAGTGTTACTTCTTTAATACTTATATTTTTTTACAGCTTTGCAAAGGGAAAGTAATGGTCTCAAAATCATGGCAAAATACGAAACTCAAATCTAGATATTGAGTATAAAGGTAGGATTGTTAATTAGATCCCAACAAAGAATAGTATCCAACTTGAAAACTGTAAGCTATGGGTTTCATTTTTCTTTTTTTAATTTTTTTTTTCCTTTCATTTAAGTCCAATTTATATATTATTTCTAATTGTTTACGTATTATGGATTACTCATCTGAAGGTAACTTTAATAAAATATTTTACTTAATAATACTATATTTAGACAGAAATACTTTATTTTGATTCCCACGATTTCTAATGCCTATAAATTAGAAAAAGTGCATGCCATAGCACTAAAAAATAATCTTTCTACATTTGCGGAAATTACATTTTTCGTATTCATACGGAATGTTCAATTTCACGCTTTCCAGCTGACATGAATTAGGAACCGCAAGGAGAGGTAAATAGAGATGTGAAGCTTTTAAAGAGCAGCTATTTAAGGATGTGTTCAGGAACCGAGAACAAATGGGCGTCCTAAACTAGTCTTTCATTTGACATGCTAATGTCTCCTATTAGCAAATTGCAACCCCCTGCAAACAAGATAAAAATTAATAAATAAAAATAAAGTGTTTATAGAATATTGGAAAATTCTCAGAATATCCCAGCGGCCAAATATTTCACCTCAAGCTAAAAATTAATTTTTACTTTTACTTACCTATATATTATACGTATAGTAAGGGAAAGTATTGCGATCGTGAAAATATTCCAATTCAAGCTGTACACTGAAATTTTATGTATGAGACAACTATACGCCCCAGATGTTACAGTTACTTTTTCATAAAAATCGGTGAACCAGAAGAGCTTTATACCATTACGTATTTACACCATCAAGAGCTTTTACCATGCATTTTACACCTTTTTAAGATTTTTACAAAAATGGCTATAACGATTTTGATTAAACTTGCTTTATCGATGAAAAATGTAATGGGCTTTAATATCATTTAGGCTCCAATCAATCATTTAGGCTTAAAATATTCTGACAGAGCTATAATTCTGATATTTTAAATTTTCTTCCTTTAATTTATTAAAAAAAAATAACGATATCATCTTTTTAGAATTAATAATTATATATAATATATATATATATATATATATATATATATATATATATATATATATATAGAATAGAATAGAAAAAACAAACTTTATTCTGGGACAATGTCCCTTAAGAATAACAATTATGAACTAAATAATAAATTATAACTGGCCAAAAACAATATATAAATACAATTAAATAACACAAGAATGAAAAAAATAAATAATAATAATAATAAGAAAAAAAATAAAGGGTCATAGTGTCATCTATATTTACAAATTCTAGAAATAAATAAATAAGTATAAACATAAAATGTAACTTTTACATCTCATTAAAGTAAAATTCACCTTACATAAGTTGGCATGATAAAAATTAGCTTACATCTGACTGAAGAGAAAGGAAGTATTGAAAGAGGAGGGATTTAAACGATGAGAGGGAAGGAGCATGACGGATGTTTGAAGGGAGAGTATTCCATAAGGAAGAGGACCGGGCTAAAAAGGAGCAGTCATATTTTTTGGTTCTATGGAAAGGAGTGTGGAGGTCGGACAGACAGGATCTTGTTTCCTGGTGATGGGTTGAGGATTTAAATACCAAAAGGCTGTAGACTGTGGGAGTTTATGATTTGATAAAGGAATGATCCAAGGAAATATTGTCTTCGAAAGTTTGGGGTTAACCACTTTAACTCGTCGTAAAGGTGGTATACGGGCGACCGTCTCGAGGTACCGAACACAAATCTTAAAAAGCAATTCTTAATCCTTCTCAATCTGTCCTCGAGCACCTTCGAGAGGCCGCCATATGCCACACAACCATAGTCAAAGTGGGGGAAAATGAGTGATGAAACGAGGAGTTTACGGGTAGATTGTGGTAAGAGGTGGCGGGATCGGTGGAATAATTTCAAGGTACAAATCGATCGACGGGAAATTTGGGGTTTCCAGGATAGGTTTTGGTCGATGATCATGCCAAGACTTTTAACAGTGGGACTAAAAAACAATAGGATGGTCATTAAGCAAAAGCGGAGGAAGGGTGGTGATCGATCGGAGGCGGGATTTGGAACCAATAAGGATGGCCTGAGTTTTTGTAGGATTAAGCCTCAAGTTATTCAGGTTTGCCCAGGCACTGATTCCATCTAGGTCTTCCTGAATACGGGCAAATACTACAGATAACTCGGAGGGAGGGAAAGATAAATAGATTTGGAGGTCGTCAGCATATAGGTGGTAGGAACAGCGGTGGATTGAATTAGGAAGGTCATTGATGTAGGTATTGAACAGAAGGGGCGAAATACTCGAGCCTTGGGCAACACCTGAGGATAGAACAAGGAAATCAGATAGGGGTAGATTAGGAATGACAAGCGCTTGAGTGCGATTGGAAAGAAAGGATTGAAACCAACGAATTGAACTATAAATATATTTTATATATATATATATATATATATATATATATATATATATATATATATAAAAGTTGAACGAAGCTGATAACCAACTAAAAAGTAGAGAAAAGGGCATATTTTTAAAAATATAATTTTGGGTTTTTTGAATATTAAAACAGTAACATTGGTGTATAATATACCATTAGAAAGCTAAAGATTTTATTAAAAATATTATTGCTCATATTATACGTCAATATTACTGCTCATATTATACGTCAATATTACTGCTCATATTATACGTCAATATTACTGCTCATATTATACGTCAATATTACTGCTCATATTATAAGTAAATATTACTGCTCATATTATACGTCAATATTACTGCTCGTATTATACGTCAATATTACTGCTCATATTATACGTCAATATTACTGTTCATATTATACGTCAATATTACTGCTCATATTATACGTAAATATTACTGCTCATATTATAAGTAAATATTACTGCTCATATTATACGTCAATATTACTGCTCATATTATACGTAAATATTACTGCTCATATTATACGTCAATATTACTGCTCATATTATAAGTAAATATTACTGCTCATATTATACGTCAATATTACTGCTCGTATTATACGTCAATATTACTGCTCATATTATACGTCAATATTACTGCTCATATTATAAGTAAATATTACTGCTCATATTATACGTCAATATTACTGCTCATATTATACGTAAATATTACTGCTCATATTATACGTTATTATTACTGCTCATATTATAAGTAAATATTACTGCTCATATTATACGTCAATATTACTGCTCGTATTATACGTCAATATTACTGCTCATATTATACGTCAATATTACTGCTCGTATTATACGTCAATATTACTGCTCATATTATACGTCAATATTACTGCTCCTATTATACGTCAATATTACTGCACTTATTATACGTCAATATTACTGGACATATTTCACGAATAATTTAAGGTAGAGTATTTAGGGCTATATTCTTATATTTCTTCCACAAACTTTTTATTTTATATTAAATTCACATGACCAACGTTTCGGGGTATCAAACCCATCTTCAGGATCCTACTAGTTAAAAACAATAAAAACTCTAAATTATATTTAATCCTTTTATTGCCGGATGACGATATATCCTCGTTTGCTACACTTGCCAAAAGTGCCAAAGACGATATATCGCCATGCCTGTAATAGCGCCTTATTTTTCGCACTGCGAGAATTAATTTCTCTCTGAATAAATTTATAAATGATCTAATTTGATTGTAAATGATCAAATTTTGTTGACAAAGGATTTTTTAAGAGGTTCGGGTCTGATATTTTACACATTCTATAGCGGGGTGTCCACAGACTCAGTTTACTTACGCTGGAGCGATAAGATGGACACTCGGCACCAGACACTCTTCTAGGTCTAAAGTCGAACTGTTTATGATAGATAGAACTCAATTTTTATATGATTTATAATTGTGTTATTAATATTATTTTCAATTGATATTGGAGAATCATTATCATTCTCTATTTCGTCCCGAATACGTTGCATTTTCAATCATGTAAATATCATTTGTAGTTTGGTTTTTATTAGCGTTTTTCCAAATCGTTGCATATTTCGGCCTGTTATCTTCGCATAGGCACTCGTTTTTCTTCCGGCACTAAAAGGGTTAAAAACCATTATTGTGCTGTAAATTATTAAATCCAATCCTTACAATCTAAAATCTTTCGTAAAAACCTTAACGCTCCTTACTTTGTCATCCTTACTTTGTTAATAAGCTCATCGATAAAGACCTTAATATCCCATATGTTACTGAATTAGCCCGAACCAGATATCAATTATTCCATGAAAAACTCCATTTCCACTCTAATCCACTAGTTTCTATTCTGTCATCCTTTTCGATTCCTGATAGTCCTCCGAGGCGTATGAAAAGAAGATCTAGTTTACCCTCTAGTTTAGAATATTTTTAGAGTGCTGCCAATGGGTAGCGTCTCTATATGTATTTCATGTCAGTTTACTATGTCCATCACATTTACTTGTTGTATATAATAATATAGTTGTAAATATATAAAAACAAAAAGTATATTATATATTTCATAAAATATAAAATATATATATATTAAAAAATATATTTAATAAAAAAAAAAAATTAAAAAAAAAAAAAATATATATATATATATATATATATATATATATATATATATATATATATATATATATATATATATTAAAAAATATATTTTATAAAATATATTTTTTTTTTAAATATATTTTATAAAAAATATAAAATTTATAAAAAAATATTACTAACAAGGTGGCAATTTTAAAACAAAAATTAAATTATTGCATAAATATCAAAGAGGTCACAATCATCACAATTAAAAATGTTAGTGATAATTTATAATTAAAAGTACTAAATATTCTAAAATTACCTGGATTTAAATTTCTTCATTACATCTGTTTTTCAAAAAAACTTGGTCACTTTTCATTTCTACAGAAAAATAAAAAGAAAAAAGGGGTCAGCATTATTAAAACTAGATCCAAGTTAGCCAATGCCAAAACGTTTTTGGAAGAAATATGAGATTATCCTCTATAATATAAGAATATTAAAAGTATCCCCTATAATATAAGAGTATCCCCTATAATATAAGAATATAAGAGTATCCCCTATAACATAAGAATATAAGAGTATCCCCTATAATATAAGAATATAAGAGTATCCCCTATAATATAAGAATATAAGAGTATCCCCTATAATATAAGAATATCCCTAAGTTTTCTACCTCAAAATATTGCTCATTTTCTTGCGGTTTCTAGGAGTATAATAATAAAATTCACGAATTTTTTTTATTACTTGATTACAAAAAAATTAATTACCCCTTACAAAGAAAAACTTAATCACCATGTATTTTACTTTTAAACCTTTAGAAAGATATGGCCTAAATTATTAGATTATTTTCATATCTAAATAGTATTAGATAAATAGGGATTGAGGAAAAAACTCATTAAAGACCACCTCTTGAACAACTTGAATATTTTTAGCTCCGCTGTCTAGCCTGTGATCTAGATTGTTTGAGGACAGGTTTGTTGGAACCGTTGGATAAGTACCCGCCCTCTAGGGAACGATACTCCCGAACCAGAGGTAGTAACTCAGCGTGAGATGAATGTGTATGGTGTAAGTGTGTGTGTGTGTGTGTGTGTGTGGTGTGTGTGTGTGTGTGTGTGTGTGGTGTGTGTGTGTGTGTAGATGAGAGAGAGAGAGAGAGAGAGAGAGAGAGAGAGAGAGAGAGAGAGAGAGAGAGAGAGAGAGAGAGAGAGAGAGAGAGAGAGAGAGAGAGAGAGAGAGAGAGAGAGAGAGAGGAGAGAGAGAGAGAGAGAGAGAGAGAGAGAGAGAGAGAGAGAGAGAGAGTGGATGGTGGTTGAGGAGCCGGTGATCGGGGACAGTTGAGTTACGTCACCGGCCGCTCCTACACTCCGCTGGATAGAATTCCTCGCTCTCCCCCTCTTCTTTCTACTTCATCCTCTCCACTTCATCACCATTCGCCTTTCACCATAAAGAAGTAAATAGTAATTTTTTTTTTTTTTAAATAAGGAAAAAATTTCTACTAAACCAAATAAAAAAAATATTATTCCTAAAATAATACTACAAAAAACCTGGTATGCAAAAACAAGACTTGCAGCTAATTACCTCCTTGATAAAATAATTTTTTGAACTTGGAAATAAAGTAGATTTTAAACATATATATATATATATATATATATATATATATATATATATATATATATATATATATATATATATATATATATATATATATATATAGGGTGTCTGATAAATTTACTAGAACTTAACTGGAACAAAAAAGTTGAAATGGCTAATAGTCCGATACTCAAAGTTAGGGAGGAAAATCAAATTCTGAGTTTTTTCCTCTTATCCGTGGTTTTAATCACAAAAACTCAAATATATCTACTTAATGTGCACGTATAGAAAATAAAGTGGTACCAAATAAAGGAGAAAATTTTCCAGAAGGTTAAGAAGTCAAATTCTCAAAATAAGAAAGTAATTGTCGCATAACGTCATGCAGAAAATTAAATTTGAATGAAACAATGAAATAATAATCCCAAAGCAATAAACCATTAACCGTTCAAACGTTCTTATACTTACTAACTGGGATGACCTAAATACTTTTTGAATCGCACCAGTGCAATTTGTTTCATTTATGTTTTAAAAAAAACAGTGTATGACCGATTTAGGGTATATCGCTTTGAGATGAGAAGTTCATCATAGCAATAAGTGCTCTCAGCAAGAAAATATTATGTTTATTTTATAACTTCTATTCATTATTGTATTTAATGATAGGTAGAAATGAGAAAAATTAATTGGCCAATATATCAAAATCGGTTCAGTTTACTTGTTTTTTATATCAAAGTAAAACATAGATTAAATTTGTTTACAACAGCTCTGGGTAGTTTTAGATATAGTTGTCAAAATTTATTCATTACTGCCAATTAATATGGAATGAATTTATGGTATATAAAATGTCAACAGATGACTAAACAGAAAAAGAACATATTACTTTCACTTCCCTCTATAAGAAATACATAGTACGCTAAAGTATTGCGATCGTGAACATTTTCGAATTTCAGTTTTCGACGGAAATACACGAGTCCAAATGACCAAGTCGCGCAAAAAGGTCTTTGTTTTAAATCTAGCACGAAAACTGAAAGTTGATATTTAAAACAATTATGCGCCCGAGATTCGTTTCACCGAAATTAGTTGCCCAGAAGATCTACTTTATACCTTCTACTTATTTTACACCGTACACACATCCATGAAAATTTAATAGCTTTTCATATCATGTAGCTTTCATTCTGATTGAAATAGTCTGGCAGGGCTTAAATGCAGATAATTTAAATTTTCATTCCCTAAAGTACCATTAATTTTGTAGATGCGAAAATATTAACCATATCGTGCCGTTAGCTTTGATAAAAAACAGGTGACTATATAACTTGAACTAATTCGATATTCAACTAAAGGAGAATACCGCAAAAATATTGTTTGTATGTAATTTTTTGTTTTTTAACATAAGAACAGTAATATACCGTTGGATAGCTAAATACTTGAGAAAAAAATATTATCTAATACACAAGCTTGTAAGAGTTGATGGAGAGTGATGAAAAGGCGATAAAACTAACTGTTTTCAGTTTTCATGAAATAGTACTAAATTTGAAGTAATTAATATCAATGTTAGTTTATAGATTTATGACGACTTTTATGTTAGCAAATTAGTCACAATTCGGTAAGTAATATTGTTTCTAAAATCTTGTGTATTGATTAGAAGAGTATAACTTGCACGATCCTGTAAGGCGGTGGCTACAATTTAAATGGCATCAAATTTATTTCACAGCAACAAGTTGTAACTTTATCCTATTGAAAAAGTGACTGCAGGGGAGAAGATGTAAATAATTCTTTGTATAAAAACATATTTATGAACATATGCTCAATTGGGCAATTGTTTAAAGATTTTGTGTTGTACAGTTGTATGTTATTAACTTGTAATTTAATTATTCTTGTGATGTAATAAAATCGATGTAAAACTTAATGGGCTTCAATATCATGTTGGTTTCATTCTGAAATAGTCTGAAAGCGCTTAAATGTCGGAAATTTCAATTTCCTCATTTTATAGTACCATAAATTTTATAAATTCGAAAAAATAAAACATATGATCTTATTACCTTTAATTTATTAGATAAAAAAAAAAAAAAAAAATGAACGAATTTGTTAACCAACTAATATAGAAAAGAGCAAACATATTTTTAATGTATTTTTTTAACGTAAGAACAGTAACATAGATGTATAATATACCGTTGGAAAGCTAAAGATTTTAGAAAAAAATATTATCTGACTCACAATGTTTTAAAATGTGATACAATGTTTTAAATTATTGTTGTATATAAAAAAATTATATTGTTATACTATTTAATATAAAACATATGTTTCCAACAAAACTAAATATTTTTCTTAAAACCTTTTTGAACTCTATTTATTAGTTCTTAAATTGATTTTAACAAGCTAGGTAAGTGAAAGTCGTGTGTTGCCCGCACTAGATTTTCAATTACAAACCTTTCACTATCTAATATTTCGACATTACCTAAATTTCTCAGGCTTCCTTTAGTTGAAAGAAATGAAATAGTCATATGCGAACATGAATTTGAACAAAGAAGCGATAATACTTACTGAAAATTTTCACAAAATGCAATACGGCTGTCAAATGATAGCGTAGGTATAATCCTATACGTAAAAACTCCTTACCAAACTGAAGCCATACCAAATATTGGATCGAATGTTCATTTTTTCACACCCCCTAAATTGGATCTGTTGTAAACGATTTGCATTCATCCATTGATCAATAATGGCATGAATGATATTTATTAATAAAAATAAAATAAAATAAACTTTATTTACATTTTTACATATTGACAAAAAATTTATAAATGATTTCGGATGAGACATCCTTACAATCATCAAATGTTTGGTTCATTTGGTAGTTATAATCTAATTATCTAATCTATAATTAGTGGTAAAATTAAATTGATATTAACTATGGTAGTAGGAAAAACTAAATAAAAAACCTACATATAAAAAAAAAAAAAAAAAAAAAAAACAGATAACACAATTGATAATAAAAAATTAGAAATTTAGATAAACTAGTTTAAGTTAGCAACACATGTTTAGTTCTTTTATGAGTGTAGCGTTTTAGAGAAGCTTTATTATAGTTACCGATTTCCTTTATTAAAGGATTTTTGGAGACTGGTGTTTTACTGAAGTAAGAAGCTGTTTGAGTATGGACAAAATGTTTAATTGTTGGAAGCTGTAAGTCCTGGAGCATAGATGATATTTTAGTGTAGCGGGGGTAGTTGTTAATTATCCGCATTGATAGATTTTGAATTCTTTCAAGTTTTTGGTAGTTAGTCAAGCAGGTTGAGCTCCAGACTGGCGAGGCGTATGTGATTAACGGGCGAATAACTGATTTGTATATTATTAATTTGTTATGAGAGCTCAAATGGGATTTTTTGTTGAAGTATGGGAACATTTTAAATATTAATTTTTTGGCTTTATCGATTTTTCTATTGATATGGTCTGTGAATGTAAGAGATTTGTCTAGTGTTATGCCTAGGTACTGTACGGATTTTGACCAAGGGATGAGAGCCGAATTTATCTTGATTTGGTGGTTGATTTGTGGGCGACGTTTAGTGAAAAGAATTGCTTCGGATTTGGTGGGATTAATTTTCAATTTCCATTTTATGCAATATTTGTGAAATTTTTTAAAATATTGTTGAAGGCGATTCACTATTGTATCGATGCGATATGATGAGGTATACAATGCTGTATCATCAGCGTATAATGACCTCGTCACAAATGGATGGGCTGGTAAGTCAGAAATGAATAAATTAAATAGGATTGGAGATAGGCAAGAGCCTTGAGGAAGACCCGCTGAGATGGGGAGGATGTCGGAAGTAGATGTGCCAACTTGAATATAAAACTGTCTATTTGTTAAATAGGAGTGAATGATGTGAATCAGGTATGGTGGGAAGTTGAATGAGATTAATTTGTATATGAGCCCGGAGTGCCAAATGGTATCAAATGCTTTTTCGAGGTCTAGAAGGAGCATGCCGGTATGTTTGCGTTCGTTAAAGGCTTTTGTGATGAAGTCAGTAAGTCGTGCTAATTGGTCAATAGTGCAGTGGTGATTTCTAAAACCAAATTGTTCATCTATTAGGAGGTTCTTTACTCTAATGTGCTTGTTAATTCTTTTGAGAATTAGTTTCTCCAGAATTTTAGAAAGTATATTTAGTAGACTTATAGGTCTGTAGTTCGAAACATTACTATGGTCTTTATTCGGTTTTTTTATTACTATAGTTTTGGAAGTTTTCCAGATGATAGGAAAGTAGCTATATCTCAATGTGCAATTAAATACTTTAGTTAAAAAATAAATCGATTTTCGGACTTAGATTTTTAATAACTAAGGAGGGGATGCTGTCATCACCTGGGGCTTTTTTTGGTTTCAATTCTTTAATGATATTTGCGATTTCTTTCGGAGAGATGGAAGAGAAATTAACAATAAAAGGTGATTTTAAATAATCGCGGACGGATTTTAGAATTTTACGGTTGTGGTGATTTGAACCAAGGAGAGAGGTGATTGAATGAGTTGTCTGGAAATGCTTGACTAATAGCTGAGCTTTTTCCTTGTCCAGATATGCGTAGCCGTCGTTATTTTTTAAAGGTGGAATTTTCGGGAACCGCTTAGTTAAATTTTTGTGAATTTTCCACATGTTTTTGTCCCCTGGCTGACAAGATTTCAAAACCGTAGCCCAGTTTTCGTTTTCCAGTCATGGAGACGTTTTTTAATGTAACTGTTTAGTTTATTATAGACTAATTTGGTTTTTGAAATTTTGTTACGCTGGAAATATCTTTTTAATTTATTTTTTAAATATATTAATGCTCTGAGTCGATATGGTAAATTATTATGACAATACGGGTGGTAATATTGTTGTGGAATGGATAAGGACATGGATAATTTTATATGTTCATAAAAAGCGATTAGTGTGGTATCGATTTCTTTCGAATTATTTATGGTTGGGTTTATATTGATTCGGGAATCTAGCTCTTTCCTGAACTTTGGCCAGTCAGCGTCTTTGAGCGAAAATTTGAGTATTTTGGAAATTTTTGGTAAAGGAGATTGTATACGAAAAATCACGGGATTGTGGTCCGAATTTAAACATGGTAAAGCAATAAGAGGTGATAGGTTGTAAATATTTTTTGTAAGAGCCAAATCGATGATGCTAGGTTTGTAATTACGTTGAGTCGGTATATGGGTTGGTTCAGACGGACTGTGTAATTGAATATGGTTTTTTTACGATAAAATTTAGAATTAATTTACCGTTTTTATTTGTTCTGTTACAGTTCCACTGTGTGTGTTTGGCGTTTAGATCGCCAAAAATAATAACTTGTTTATTTAAATTAAATAGTTTACTAATATCTGGGATATTTATTTTATTTGGTGGGATATATACAGATATTACAGTGGTTGACTTTTGTTAATAATTGTATTAATAGCGACGGCTTCGGTAAACATTAAGTCAGGAACGTGTATAAAATGATGCTGAATATCGGACCGCACTAAAAGCATGACCCCCCCTCCAGCTCTACTACGGTCACGTCTGTAAATGACATATCCCGGAAGAGAGAAACGATCAGTTTCAGAAAGACGTGTTTCACAAACAGAGACTAAATGGGGTTGATTATGATTTAAAAATAATTTAAATTCTACATCGTTTCCGCGAATAGTTTGTGCGTTCCACATCATAAGTTTAATTTTACTATTGGCACTAGTCATTAGAATTTTCCGAATGAGTTGTAGCCCCTATTGTAATGTAAACAAGAAAGTATGTTGTAAAAGAGTACGGGATATAAAGATCGCTGATAATTATTATTGTGAAATTGAAGCTAAGGCTAAAGTTGTTCGTACAGCAGCTTATACAATAGGAATTTAGCAAGACACTGTGTATAAACAACTTTACATCGCTAACACTCATAAGAGATTTAAACAAATAAATATTACGAATATTTTTGCATAATAGAATGACCATTAATCCAACATAGAAAGTAATCCTTCTACGAGAATAAAGATTTTTGACATGCCATCTTCGGCGCTTTTTAGTTGTAATAAAATTTTTTTAAAGTTTGTAATTAATTTACTTACATTAAATAAATTGAATATATTTTTTATCTCTTTAAAACAATCAGACATGGTAGGTTCGTTAGAGGTGTTGTTGGCGGTTTTCGGAGAGAATGTGTTTTGAGGCCACGGAGATTTCGGGGTTGGTAGAACTGGAAATTCTTGGTCGGTTTGTTTAAATGTTTTTCGTGGGATAGCTCGAAGTGCTGGATTTTTTTTGCTTAACTGTAATTCGAGATTTCTTTGATATTTCGTACATTCCGTGGAATTTGAAAAATGTTCATCGGAGCAATTACAACATTTGGGTTTGAATCCGTCGATTAATGTATTTGGGCAGTCCTTTGAAAGATGGTCTTCGGCACATTTCAGACATTTTGGATTTTTAAAGCAATTACTGCCACGTGGTTAAATTCTTGACACTTGTAACATTGAGTTAAAGTTTTGTTGGATCTATATTTTTCCCATTTTATTACAATGTTACAACTATAGCGAATGTTATTTAATTTGGCTAGCTGTTCTTTATTGTCTAAAATTACTATTAATATCGGAAGCTTTATAGACCCGTTGGCAGATTTTTTCTCCATTTGGTAGATTTTATGAATGGCTAAACCTTGATTTTGTAGGTCAGTCGAAATTTCTTCAATGGGGAACTGAGGAGGCATACCTTTTAAAATAATTTTAGGTTTCGTTTCACTTTTTGGAGTGAACGTGTGAAAGCCGAGATTGAGATCTTTTAAGAAATTTTTTACAAGTTCAAAGTCTTCACTATTTTGAACATAGATTGTGGTTTTGTTCATATTATATTTTATATTTAAGTCTTTCACTTTTAATTTTAAATTGTTAATAGCACCACTGATATTGTTGTAAGATGAATTTACTATTATGGGGGGATATTGACTTTTGCTCTGTTTTTGACTTATTATGTTTTTTAAGATTTCGGTATCTTCTTCATCTAAATCGGAAAGTATATCATAACTATTGGAGGTTTCAATGTTGAACTCACCTCTTTTACGTTTTGTTGACGTGCTGGCTGTCTGTTCGGCCATAGTTCGTGCTTGGCCCCCGACCGGGGCACTCTTGTTTGTATTTGTTTGATTGGTGAACAATTTGAGTAACAAACAAATGAGAAACACAAAATAAAAGATTTTTCGAAAGAAAAAAGAATGACTGTAATAAAATCACTGACTAAAGGAGAGACTGATTAGACCACTGAACTGTACCCTACGGCTGCTAGACGTGGACTGTTTATTAATAAAATATGGTAAATAAGACAGATCTTTGACAGTTATACTATAGAAATCAAATATCCTATAATATTTTATTTTATTTTAATTTGTGTCGTTGTTATCACTCAGTTCCGCAAATGACCATTAGAGCGATTGGATTCTATGGATAGTATTAGTCATAATGACGTTAAAAATCGCAATAACACTTAAACGTGACTAGCGCACAAAACACGCTGTGGTTCTTTAGAGGTCATTCATTAACAATTTTTACCTTGAAATGATAGTGGTCTCCATGATAATCATTCTTTAACATAAATAGAATTGAGTATCCTATTTAAAAACAATTAAATATTATCTTCAATTCAACACCGTTGATGGGTTCTTAACAAAGCCGACATTGAAACGAAAAGTCATCTTAGACCAAGAAGTAACATATTAATTATATTATAATAGCGGATTTATATGTTATGGTTTTATGTATTTATAAAGTTTATTTATTAAGCAGTTCAAATACCTGAAATAATTACATGCATTTATCAACTGACTAGATGAATTTTATCTTTTGTTTAATACATATTTTCAAGGGAAATATTCCATTTAGTGTACCCTGGGTACATCACCAACACCAAGTCCCTGAAAAATGTCTGTATTTATGTAAGCTGGAAAACGAAAAAGCGTACGAAACTGAAATTTCGTTTTTAAGACTGTATGCCTGGGAGATTAGAACTACTGTTTCATTTAAATCGTAGAACCAGGCGAACCTTAAAACACTCATTTTGATTCTCCCAAAACAGCTCTAACGAGTTTAATTAAACTCACTATATTTGTGTAAAACTGAATGGGCTTAACTTGATGCTTCATCGGGTTTTTAATTCCAAGTTGAGGTATGTTTATATGTTGCCTAAAATGTGTACGCAAAACTATATTTTTCATCTTTATACTACATCATGAATTGAATTTGTGAACATAGCCCTCTCCTTCTAGATTATTTCTGCGTTTTCAGACATTTCTTAAGTTAATGGGCCTCAATCACACGACAACGATCTTGCTGATCCTGACACATCCTCTTCATTTGAACAGGTTTTCCCTCCCTCGTTTGAGCTACTAGCTCCCGTTCTCTGAACGCTAACCTTCTAGGCGCCCTTGGGGATCGCGGAAGAATGGACTAGAGGAATAGAGCTTTTCAAGCTAGGACTTTAGTTCAGATACTCCCATCTAAACCCTTACCTTTCCATTCCACACGAGACCTTCTTCTGTTTCTGTCCAATATAATTAATAATAATTTTATTTATTTGTCTTTAGGGCAATCCCCATACAAATAGAGCTGGCTGGCACAGCACAATTAATAAATTTATCACCAGCAAATATACATTATTAATTACAATACGAATAAATATTTAAAACAAAAACAACAAAACATATATACAGCAATAAGCATAAAGGTGCTATTTCTATAATTTATTTCATCCAACATATACGTAAATAACATAAATTAAATATAAAAATATCAATAAATAATGTAAAAAATAATAGTGCTAAAGCAAATACTAAATCTCTACAAATTACTAACAAGTCCCAAAACCTTTAAGAGTGATTAACATTCTGAGAAGAAATATGTTGAAATCTTATTTTAAGATTTTCTCTGACAAAAATAAATAATGATTTCAGGTCCATTACGGGGGGTTCCGCAAGAATTTCATAAAAGCCATAAATACTCACATAATTTAATACGGGCATAAAACGAGTTCTATTGTCATGGTATGCGGGACATCGAGCAAAAAAATGGAAACAATCTTCCAATGCGTCTTCATCACAAACTGGGCACGGCTTATGTGGGTCCAGACTATACTTCTACGTGCGGGCCGATACTAAAGGAGAAGGTGTACTTTCCCGACAGTCAGATCTGGGCTAAAGTCCTAACATACGCGAAATTGCATCCTAACATTAGATGCACTGTAGCATCGTCCGATTAGCCTTAGCAGCATAAAGTGACGTTTAATAAATAAACAAAATCTTAACCATTTAAGCGTCGTTTTCAGTACGTAATACCCCACAGGCACGGATGCGACCTCCAATCTTACCATCAGAGATGGGCAAAACCGCATTCGGATATACGAATACGAATGCATTCGGGAAGATCGAGTTTTGAAAATACGAATACGATTGCAATCGTATTTCAAAAAAGAATACGAATGCATTCGTATTTCGAAAAAATATACGAATACGTATATACTTACAGATGTAGACAGGTATACGCCCGAATTTCACAGGTATGCAAAGGGATACGGTCATATTCCACTGGTGTGGTCCGTATTCCGCTGGTCTAAAAACTTATACGGGCCTGTGTACAAGTCAATATGTGCGCATTTGCAGGCATGAATTCGAATACGGTCGTATAATATCTTATATTAAAAGACATAAACTTTAATATTTATAATTTTTTTTTTTTAAAATATGATTCAAATATTGTTGAAATAACTTCTTTAAATACGAATATCTATTTATTTACATATATCAACACTCATACAGTTCTCTTCTCTATAATGAAATAATTTAACAAATATTTCTTAAAATTTATTAATTTGTGGAAAATGAAAAACAGTAATGCACTTATAAATTATATTAAAAAAGAAAAGAAATATTATCCTTTTGGTATATTTTTTTTTAGCTTAAAATTTATATTGAAAGTAATTTTCAGTAAATATTTTAACATTTCAAACCAACTATGTGAAAATAAACAATATGCATTCAAGAATAAGTAAAGTTTAAGTGTTAAAGTTTCATCCAGTCTCCCAACAATTTTATTTGTAGGAAAAATCAGTACATTAAAAAGTGATTAATTAATAGTGGTCAATTTGAAATAAATAGTTAATGTTGAAAAAATAACTTTATTTCGTCGGAGATTAAATAAAATAACATAATTATTATATACAATCATAACTAAGGTGATACTTTTTATATTATTTAACATTTTCTGTGAAATCTGTAGCTTTATAACGGTCTATTATGCTTTTCTTATATGCGAATTGAAAAATAATAACCTGGAAAAAGTTTATTTTTACATTTTTTATTTCTCCAGTTAATTTAAGTTTCTTTAATATTTATCCATTTATTCTTAACACTAGCAACAAGAAGTGGTGAGATAATTAAAATAACCAAAATTAACAATACATAAGGTATTTTTTTATTTCATCAGAATAAACTTAAATCTATAGATTTAAAAGTGAATATGTAACAATTAATGATATAAATATTAATAATTGTTTCATATTCATTTTTATTCGCGCTTTACTTCACTTCAATATAACCAATTATTTTTGTTATTATTATTTTTTTTATACTACTTCAATGTTTTAGAATATACTACATTCATTTTCATAGGAAATAGAAACAGGTTCATGAATTATTTTCTAAAAATGCCTCTACGGCAAAGGGTATTATTCCTAGTTTATTGAAGGAATTAGTCCGGGTGGCGGTCATTAAATGAAACAACTGAATAGTTTCAACTATTTTATTGTTTGCCAACGTTTCGACCCCCATTGTGGGTCATCATCAGGGCGTCTGGTAGGCGAATGGAAACTCACTCGTGTTTCCACTCGCCTACCAGACGCCCTGATGATGACCCACAATGGGGGTCGAAACGTTGGCAAACAATAAAATAGTTGAAACTATTCAGTTGTTTCATTTAATGACCGCCACCCGGACTAATTCCTTCAATAATTCTCAACGGTCAACTAATTATATCCACTATTCCTAGTTTAGTTAGTATATTCCTAGTCCATTTAGATTTGTTTACCCTCTGTTGTGAAAATTGTTTAGTTGGTTTTTAATTAATTAAGGGATTTCCTTCTGCTTTTGAGTCTTGCAATACTTCCTAAGAAGTTTGTCACATATTTAGCCTCTTTTAATAGGCTCAAAATCCCAGGGCAGGTATCATGGTAAAATTCCCAATGGTAAAGTTCCCGATGTCCCGTAGTTCTAAGGCGGCTTTATATTATTTCTTATCTTCAAACAAAGTTAACATTAAAAAAAGGATTATACTGAATTTCAATTAAAGCATTTATTTTAGATCAAATTACTAATAAGAATAATTTAATAATAATATAGTATATACAATAAAAACTAAAGTTTTTTGCGGTTATCATCCCTCTCAATTACAGCTTTGAATGTTACATAAGTACTTTTATTAGCGCTTTACTTCACTTCATTATAAAGAATTAATTTTATTATTATTATAACTTTCAATGTTTTGGAATAATAGCAAACTTCTAAACTTAGAAAATAGAAACATAATCATGAAAAGTCAATGAGTCATTCCATACCTGGATTACCTAAACACTACACTGTAAATGCTTAAAATTCAACATTTTACCTATTTTTGAATGCGTGGTGTTTATTTTAACATAGTTGGTTTGAAAAGTTAAAATATTTACTGAACTTTACTTTCAATATCAATTTTAAGCTAAAAAAAAATATATCAAAGAGATAAGGGATATATGTTAATAAATAGATATTCGTATTTAAAGAAATTATTTCAACAATATTTGAATCATATTTTTAAAAAAATTCATAAATATTAAATTTTATGTCTTTTAATATAAGATATTATTGACCGCATCGAATTCACGCCTGCAAATGCGCACATATTGACTTGTACACAGCCCCGTATACGTTTTTAGACCAGTGGAATACGGCCCACACCAGTAGAATATGACGTATCCCTTTGCATACCTGTGATATTCGGGCGTATACCTGTCTACATCTGTGAATATATTCGTATTCGTATTTTTTTTTCGAAATACGAATGCATTCGTATTCCTTTTTGAAATACGATTGCATTCGTATTCGTATTTTCAAAACTCGATCTTCCCGAATGCATTCGTATTCGTATATCCGACTGAGGCACTGCAGCCGCTTGTAGTACCTGGCCTGTATATCTTCCAACTCCTTGATGTGCCTGATAGCCCAGACTGGTGCCGCATAGAGAACACAGCCCAGCATTAGTGACTTATACAGTCTCTGTCTGGCGTCCCAAGATATCATTTTGGTTCTCGCGCAAGTGTTCAGTACCTGTCCAGTTTCTGTCCAATATTTCGCACTATTATTTTATTTTATAAGCAAACTTCCGACTGGAATCCCTGTTTATTCTGAATTGAACTAAGAGTGGATAATCTGCAATTGTGTTCCCAACTTATCTTAATTTAAGATTTTCTCTGACAAAAATAAATAATGATTTCAGGTCCATTACGGGGGGTTCCGCAAGAATTTCATAAAAGCCATAAATACTCACATAATTTAATACGGGCATAAAACGAGTTCTATTGTCATGGTATGCGGGACATCGAGCAAAAAAATGGAAACAATCTTCCAATGCGTCTTCATCACAAACTGGGCACGGCTTATGTGGGTCCAGACTATACTTCTACGTGCGGGCCGATACTAAAGGAGAAGGTGTACTTTCCCGACAGTCAGATCTGGGCTAAAGTCCTAACATACGCGAAATTGCATCCTAACATTAGATGCACTGTAGCATCGTCCGATTAGCCTTAGCAGCATAAAGTGACGTTTAATAAATAAACAAAATCTTAACCATTTAAGCGTCGTTTTCAGTACGTAATACCCCACAGGCACGGATGCGACCTCCAATCTTACCATCAGAGATGGGCAAAACCGCATTCGGATATACGAATACGAATGCATTCGGGAAGATCGAGTTTTGAAAATACGAATACGATTGCAATTGTATTTCAAAAAAGAATACGAATGCATTCGTATTTCGAAAAAATATACGAATACGTATATACTTACAGATGTAGACAGGTATACGCCCGAATTTCACAGGTATGCAAAGGGATACGGTCATATTCCACTGGTGTGGTCCGTATTCCGCTGGTCTAAAAACTTATACGGGCCTGTGTACAAGTCAATATGTGCGCATTTGCAGGCATGAATTCGAATACGGTCGTATAATATCTTATATTAAAAGACATAAACTTTAATATTTATAATTTTTTTTTTTTTAAATATGATTCAAATATTGTTGAAATAACTTCTTTAAATACGAATATCTATTTATTTACATATATCAACACTCATACAGTTCTCTTCTCTATAATGAAATAATTTAACAAATATTTCTTAAAATTTATTAATTTGTGGAAAATGAAAAACAGTAATGCACTTATAAATTATATTAAAAAAGAAAAGAAATATTATCCTTTTGGTATATTTTTTTTTAGCTTAAAATTTATATTGAAAGTAATTTTCAGTAAATATTTTAACATTTCAAACCAACTATGTGAAAATAAACAATATGCATTCAAGAATAAGTAAAGTTTAAGTGTTAAAGTTTCATCCAGTCTCCCAACAATTTTATTTGTAGGAAAAATCAGTACATTAAAAAGTGATTAATTAATAGTGGTCAATTTGAAATAAATAGTTAATGTTGAAAAAATAACTTTATTTCGTCGGAGATTAAATAAAATAACATAATTATTATATACAATCATAACTAAGGTGATACTTTTTATATTATTTAACATTTTCTGTGAAATCTGTAGCTTTATAACGGTCTATTATGCTTTTCTTATATGCGAATTGAAAAATAATAACCTGGAAAAAGTTTATTTTTACATTTTTTATTTCTCCAGTTAATTTAAGTTTCTTTAATATTTATCCATTTATTCTTAACACTAGCAACAAGAAGTGGTGAGATAATTAAAATAACCAAAATTAACAATACATAAGGTATTTTTTTATTTCATCAGAATAAACTTAAATCTATAGATTTAAAAGTGAATATGTAACAATTAATGATATAAATATTAATAATTGTTTCATATTCATTTTTATTCGCGCTTTACTTCACTTCAATATAACCAATTATTTTTGTTATTATTATTTTTTTTATACTACTTCAATGTTTTAGAATATACTACATTCATTTTCATAGGAAATAGAAACAGGTTCATGAATTATTTTCTAAAAATGCCTCTACGGCAAAGGGTATTATTCCTAGTTTATTGAAGGAATTAGTCCGGGTGGCGGTCATTAAATGAAACAACTGAATAGTTTCAACTATTTTATTGTTTGCCAACGTTTCGACCCCCATTGTGGGTCATCATCAGGGCGTCTGGTAGGCGAATGGAAACTCACTCGTGTTTCCACTCGCCTACCAGACGCCCTGATGATGACCCACAATGGGGGTCGAAACGTTGGCAAACAATAAAATAGTTGAAACTATTCAGTTGTTTCATTTAATGACCGCCACCCGGACTAATTCCTTCAATAATTCTCAACGGTCAACTAATTATATCCACTATTCCTAGTTTAGTTAGTATATTCCTAGTCCATTTAGATTTGTTTACCCTCTGTTGTGAAAATTGTTTAGTTGGTTTTTAATTAATTAAGGGATTTCCTTCTGCTTTTGAGTCTTGCAATACTTCCTAAGAAGTTTGTCACATATTTAGCCTCTTTTAATAGGCTCAAAATCCCAGGGCAGGTATCATGGTAAAATTCCCAATGGTAAAGTTCCCGATGTCCCGTAGTTCTAAGGCGGCTTTATATTATTTCTTATCTTCAAACAAAGTTAACATTAAAAAAAGGATTATACTGAATTTCAATTAAAGCATTTATTTTAGATCAAATTACTAATAAGAATAATTTAATAATAATATAGTATATACAATAAAAACTAAAGTTTTTTGCGGTTATCATCCCTCTCAATTACAGCTTTGAATGTTACATAAGTACTTTTATTAGCGCTTTACTTCACTTCATTATAAAGAATTAATTTTATTATTATTATAACTTTCAATGTTTTGGAATAATAGCAAACTTCTAAACTTAGAAAATAGAAACATAATCATGAAAAGTCAATGAGTCATTCCATACCTGGATTACCTAAACACTACACTGTAAATGCTTAAAATTCAACATTTTACCTATTTTTGAATGCGTGGTGTTTATTTTAACATAGTTGGTTTGAAAAGTTAAAATATTTACTGAACTTTACTTTCAATATCAATTTTAAGCTAAAAAAAAATATATCAAAGAGATAAGGGATATATGTTAATAAATAGATATTCGTATTTAAAGAAATTATTTCAACAATATTTGAATCATATTTTTAAAAAAATTCATAAATATTAAATTTTATGTCTTTTAATATAAGATATTATTGACCGCATTCGAATTCACGCCTGCAAATGCGCACATATTGACTTGTACACAGCCCCGTATACGTTTTTAGACCAGTGGAATACGGCCCACACCAGTAGAATATGACGTATCCCTTTGCATACCTGTGATATTCGGGCGTATACCTGTCTACATCTGTGAATATATTCGTATTCGTATTTTTTTTTCGAAATACGAATGCATTCGTATTCCTTTTTGAAATACGATTGCATTCGTATTCGTATTTTCAAAACTCGATCTTCCCGAATGCATTCGTATTCGTATATCCGACTGAGGCACTGCAGCCGCTTGTAGTACCTGGCCTGTATATCTTCCAACTCCTTGATGTGCCTGATAGCCCAGACTGGTGCCGCATAGAGAACACAGCCCAGCATTAGTGACTTATACAGTCTCTGTCTGGCGTCCCAAGATATCATTTTGGTTCTCGCGCAAGTGTTCAGTACCTGTCCAGTTTCTGTCCAATATTTCGCACTATTATTTTATTTTATAAGCAAACTTCCGACTGGAATCCCTGTTTATTCTGAATTGAACTAAGAGTGGATAATCTGCAATTGTGTTCCCAACTTATCTTAATTTAAGATTTTCTCTGACAAAAATAAATAATGATTTCAGGTCCATTACGGGGGGTTCCGCAAGAATTTCATAAAAGCCATAAATACTCACATAATTTAATACGGGCATAAAACGAGTTCTATTGTCATGGTATGCGGGACATCGAGCAAAAAAATGGAAACAATCTTCCAATGCGTCTTCATCACAAACTGGGCACGGCTTATGTGGGTCCAGACTATACTTCTACGTGCGGGCCGATACTAAAGGAGAAGGTGTACTTTCCCGACAGTCAGATCTGGGCTAAAGTCCTAACATACGCGAAATTGCATCCTAACATTAGATGCACTGTAGCATCGTCCGATTAGCCTTAGCAGCATAAAGTGACGTTTAATAAATAAACAAAATCTTAACCATTTAAGCGTCGTTTTCAGTACGTAATACCCCACAGGCACGGATGCGACCTCCAATCTTACCATCAGAGATGGGCAAAACCGCATTCGGATATACGAATACGAATGCATTCGGGAAGATCGAGTTTTGAAAATACGAATACGATTGCAATTGTATTTCAAAAAAGAATACGAATGCATTCGTATTTCGAAAAAATATACGAATACGTATATACTTACAGATGTAGACAGGTATACGCCCGAATTTCACAGGTATGCAAAGGGATACGGTCATATTCCACTGGTGTGGTCCGTATTCCGCTGGTCTAAAAACTTATACGGGCCTGTGTACAAGTCAATATGTGCGCATTTGCAGGCATGAATTCGAATACGGTCGTATAATATCTTATATTAAAAGACATAAACTTTAATATTTATAATTTTTTTTTTTTAAAATATGATTCAAATATTGTTGAAATAACTTCTTTAAATACGAATATCTATTTATTTACATATATCAACACTCATACAGTTCTCTTCTCTATAATGAAATAATTTAACAAATATTTCTTAAAATTTATTAATTTGTGGAAAATGAAAAACAGTAATGCACTTATAAATTATATTAAAAAAGAAAAGAAATATTATCCTTTTGGTATATTTTTTTTTAGCTTAAAATTTATATTGAAAGTAATTTTCAGTAAATATTTTAACATTTCAAACCAACTATGTGAAAATAAACAATATGCATTCAAGAATAAGTAAAGTTTAAGTGTTAAAGTTTCATCCAGTCTCCCAACAATTTTATTTGTAGGAAAAATCAGTACATTAAAAAGTGATTAATTAATAGTGGTCAATTTGAAATAAATAGTTAATGTTGAAAAAATAACTTTATTTCGTCGGAGATTAAATAAAATAACATAATTATTATATACAATCATAACTAAGGTGATACTTTTTATATTATTTAACATTTTCTGTGAAATCTGTAGCTTTATAACGGTCTATTATGCTTTTCTTATATGCGAATTGAAAAATAATAACCTGGAAAAAGTTTATTTTTACATTTTTTATTTCTCCAGTTAATTTAAGTTTCTTTAATATTTATCCATTTATTCTTAACACTAGCAACAAGAAGTGGTGAGATAATTAAAATAACCAAAATTAACAATACATAAGGTATTTTTTTATTTCATCAGAATAAACTTAAATCTATAGATTTAAAAGTGAATATGTAACAATTAATGATATAAATATTAATAATTGTTTCATATTCATTTTTATTCGCGCTTTACTTCACTTCAATATAACCAATTATTTTTGTTATTATTATTTTTTTTATACTACTTCAATGTTTTAGAATATACTACATTCATTTTCATAGGAAATAGAAACAGGTTCATGAATTATTTTCTAAAAATGCCTCTACGGCAAAGGGTATTATTCCTAGTTTATTGAAGGAATTAGTCCGGGTGGCGGTCATTAAATGAAACAACTGAATAGTTTCAACTATTTTATTGTTTGCCAACGTTTCGACCCCCATTGTGGGTCATCATCAGGGCGTCTGGTAGGCGAATGGAAACTCACTCGTGTTTCCACTCGCCTACCAGACGCCCTGATGATGACCCACAATGGGGGTCGAAACGTTGGCAAACAATAAAATAGTTGAAACTATTCAGTTGTTTCATTTAATGACCGCCACCCGGACTAATTCCTTCAATAATTCTCAACGGTCAACTAATTATATCCACTATTCCTAGTTTAGTTAGTATATTCCTAGTCCATTTAGATTTGTTTACCCTCTGTTGTGAAAATTGTTTAGTTGGTTTTTAATTAATTAAGGGATTTCCTTCTGCTTTTGAGTCTTGCAATACTTCCTAAGAAGTTTGTCACATATTTAGCCTCTTTTAATAGGCTCAAAATCCCAGGGCAGGTATCATGGTAAAATTCCCAATGGTAAAGTTCCCGATGTCCCGTAGTTCTAAGGCGGCTTTATATTATTTCTTATCTTCAAACAAAGTTAACATTAAAAAAAGGATTATACTGAATTTCAATTAAAGCATTTATTTTAGATCAAATTACTAATAAGAATAATTTAATAATAATATAGTATATACAATAAAAACTAAAGTTTTTTGCGGTTATCATCCCTCTCAATTACAGCTTTGAATGTTACATAAGTACTTTTATTAGCGCTTTACTTCACTTCATTATAAAGAATTAATTTTATTATTATTATAACTTTCAATGTTTTGGAATAATAGCAAACTTCTAAACTTAGAAAATAGAAACATAATCATGAAAAGTCAATGAGTCATTCCATACCTGGATTACCTAAACACTACACTGTAAATGCTTAAAATTCAACATTTTACCTATTTTTGAATGCGTGGTGTTTATTTTAACATAGTTGGTTTGAAAAGTTAAAATATTTACTGAACTTTACTTTCAATATCAATTTTAAGCTAAAAAAAAATATATCAAAGAGATAAGGGATATATGTTAATAAATAGATATTCGTATTTAAAGAAATTATTTCAACAATATTTGAATCATATTTTTAAAAAAATTCATAAATATTAAATTTTATGTCTTTTAATATAAGATATTATTGACCGCATTCGAATTCACGCCTGCAAATGCGCACATATTGACTTGTACACAGCCCCGTATACGTTTTTAGACCAGTGGAATACGGCCCACACCAGTAGAATATGACGTATCCCTTTGCATACCTGTGATATTCGGGCGTATACCTGTCTACATCTGTGAATATATTCGTATTCGTATTTTTTTTTCGAAATACGAATGCATTCGTATTCCTTTTTGAAATACGATTGCATTCGTATTCGTATTTTCAAAACTCGATCTTCCCGAATGCATTCGTATTCGTATATCCGACTGAGGCACTGCAGCCGCTTGTAGTACCTGGCCTGTATATCTTCCAACTCCTTGATGTGCCTGATAGCCCAGACTGGTGCCGCATAGAGAACACAGCCCAGCATTAGTGACTTATACAGTCTCTGTCTGGCGTCCCAAGATATCATTTTGGTTCTCGCGCAAGTGTTCAGTACCTGTCCAGTTTCTGTCCAATATTTCGCACTATTATTTTATTTTATAAGCAAACTTCCGACTGGAATCCCTGTTTATTCTGAATTGAACTAAGAGTGGATAATCTGCAATTGTGTTCCCAACTTATCTTAATTTAAGATTTTCTCTGACAAAAATAAATAATGATTTCAGGTCCATTACGGGGGGTTCCGCAAGAATTTCATAAAAGCCATAAATACTCACATAATTTAATACGGGCATAAAACGAGTTCTATTGTCATGGTATGCGGGACATCGAGCAAAAAAATGGAAACAATCTTCCAATGCGTCTTCATCACAAACTGGGCACGGCTTATGTGGGTCCAGACTATACTTCTACGTGCGGGCCGATACTAAAGGAGAAGGCGTACTTTCCCGACAGTCAGATCTGGGCTAAAGTCCTAACATACGCGAAATTGCATCCTAACATTAGATGCACTGTAGCATCGTCCGATTAGCCTTAGCAGCATAAAGTGACGTCCAACGAGAAATATAATTTGGAGAGAAAACAATAAAAACAGAGATTAATTTTTTTAGCGTTCAATTATTTTACCAATTACCGGAGGTCCTAAGCCCAAAGCCACAATCTTCACCCGTACTTAAAGAGAAAATGTTTAAAGGAATATTGAACATTTAAAACTATAAAAATGTTTCGAAACACAGAGAGTATGGATTAATTATAGTATTTAGATGAATAATATTGGGTGTATAGTCGACTGTAAAACTATTATAGGTGGAATAGTCAGATCAGTCATTTTGAAAAGTTTTTAATTTTGCCAACGTTTCGCTCAAGCTTGGAGCCATCATCAGGGCTACAACATCAGAACAAAAGAGATACATATTAATATGATAATGAAAATTTTCTTCTGAATGTAGTGACAATGATAACATTTGAAATAAAACAGAAAATATGCCAACATACTTAAATATTATAGATACAAATAATAATAATATGTACATAATCTGATGATGATAAGCATGAACAAATTTTACAGAACTTTAGACTTTAATATAAAAGTAAAAAAAACATATATATATAACGTACCATTACTGAGCCATGTCCAAGCATAAACTGAGGAAACCAAAACATAGGTAGTATGGGGAGAGTTTTTTTCCATTATATAATTTTGTAAAACTTTTTAAAAACAAAGATAAGCTGTAGTATTGACACTTAGAGGGGAAAACCTTCAGGGTTTTTACACGAACCCCTCCCCATACTACCTATGTTTATGGTTTTCCTCAGTTTATGCTTGGACATGGCTCAGTAATGGTACGTTTATATATATATGTTTTTTTTACTTTTATATTAAAGTCTAAAGTTCTGTAAAATTTGTTATGCTTATCATCATCAGATTATGTATCATATTATTATTATTTGTATCTATAATATTTAAGTATGTTGGTATATTTTCTGTTTTATTTCAAATGTTATCATTGTCACTACATTCAGAAGAAAATTTTCATTATCATATTAATATGTATCTCTTTTGTTCTGATGTTTGTAGCCCTGATGATGGCTCACAAGCTTGAGCCGAAACGTTGGCAAAATTAAAAACTTTTCAAAAATGACTGATTCCTGACTATTCCACCTATAATTTAGATGAATAATTAATAGCGATTAGTTTGCCCATTCATACTTTGTTGCCCATTCATAACCAAAAGCTATATAAAGATTTATTATCAATGAAATACGTATAAATTACTTCAAAATCCATCTACTCTTCATTACAGGTTTTTACAAAAAATCAAATTCATCAGATAGATAGACAACGTTTAATAAAATTGTATACAAAACCCAAATTTAATATTTAGTTCGCCATATGTATGTATGTCATTTATTAAAAATATACTATTTATATGGAAACGATTATCATTTTAATACATTAAAATATAATTATAATGTGATAAACATATCCATTTCATCATCTTGATCAGTATGAAAATCTCAATAAAAATACTAAAATATCAAATCGTATTTAATCAAATGTGATGATGAAACGCACTACTTTCTCATACCCCCTTTATAAAATACATTTTCATAAACTTTTTTTGGAGGATAACAATCATTTTTTATGAAAAAATATTTTTATTTAAACATATTTATTGATATTTACAACTGTATTATTATGTACTTATTATACTCCCAAGTTATGGACGTCAGTATTTTTTACAGCTGTATCAATTCATTGTTTGTCTTGAGTGGAGTGTTCAAGTCAATTTGGTTTCCAAGCCCAGTCGAAATACTTCCCAGTTTACTCGTCTTTTGATCAATGAGAAGAAGGGGTTTAGAACAAAACTGGAATGCAAGGATAGTAAAACCTGGCTTTGATCTGAGGAAAGGTCGTTCAGTGATCTGATTATGGTTTGGGAGGAGGAAATTTTAAGAGGTGATAAATATATCCAGGATATCAGATTTTTTTTTTTAGAGATATTGGCCAATATTTGGGATTCATGGGTGAGAGGACAGTATATCTATGGGGAGTCGACAGACTGGAAAGGAGAATAACTCGGGAGTTGGAAGTTCGGCAACCCCACCGTTTTTGTTAAGCATTATTGTCTCCTCCAGCGATAAAGCGCGGTCTGATGTGTAGGTTGTGGGTTAAGGTGGGAGGCCGGAGGCTTGGTTTGGGATTTAGGAGGCGCCTGTCACCGTGGCTGTTGATTCTTGTTGGCGATGATCTCGGAGGAAAGTTTTTTGGTGTGCTCTTTGAGTTCCTTGGCGGTAGTTGTAGTAGGTAGCTGTTGAACGATGATACCTGTTTGTTTCTGAATTTCCGGGAAGTTAGTCAAATCCAAATCAGGTACCTGCGGGCGAATCTTCTGTTCCACTCGTGGTTCCGCTCGGTGGTGTGTCCTCTGCCTAAGAAGATTTTTATATACGCTACAGCCCCTATAGCTAGCCGGATGGCCTTCCCCACAAAGTGCCCACTTTGCAGGCTCATTAGAGGATTTCAGGCATGTATTAGAGGCTTGTGGCCCGGCACACTTAACACACCTAGCAGGGTAATAGCAGTAAGACTTTGTGTGTCCTAAGGTTTGACATCTTGTGCATTGGACGATTATTGTTTTGTAACGAGGCTCTTCAAACCGAACATAGGAATATATCAGCCGTCTTACCTGGAATATCTCCATGTTATTCCTGGCTGCCTCTAAATCCGCGGAAAACAGGGGCAACGCGTATTTTTCTGTGGGGTGTGTTACAGAAGAGATGTTCCTAACGTTATGGCCAATTTCTTCTAGGCCGCTTTTGATGGCTTCAGTAGGATTGGATGAGTGGAGCCCTCTCAAAACTACTCTGTAAGGTATATATTGTTTTAGTTGGTAACAATGGAAATCATTTATTCGTAAAAAGTGTTGAAAGTTTAACTGGTCTATTAGATCAAAAATTTCTTTACCGAATGAGAGGAAATCATTTATATTTGATGCAAATATTGGAGATGGTTCGGGGTCAGAAAATCCTTGTGGTTCCGGGAGCTGGTTTTAATTTTTGGGCGTTGATGACCTGGCTGTTGTACGCCCTAAAACCAAACAAAAACAGTATTTAGTGAAATTGTCTTGTTCAAATGATTTTTAAAGTTGTCCCAGTTAATGTGGCCATTGATTAATGTTGGGGGTGCAGATTTTGTAAAAGGATGGTTTGCTAATTCCAGTAAGACCGGGCTATGATCGGAAGAGAGATTAAACAGAGAGGTGATGTTAGAATGTGGAACCGGTAAGGAGTTAAGAAGTCCATAAGATCGGGTGATTTTGTTTGAGATGTAGGCCGATAAGTAGGTTAAGATGGAGAAATAGTTGATAGTTTTAGATCCTCTATGCATTTTTAAAGCCTTTTTCCACGAGTGCTTGTAACTCGAGAATCCCACCTTGTGTTTTTAGCGTTGAAGTCACCACCCGCTAAGAATGGTTTACCCATTGTTGAGAAAACATTCTTCAGTAAATAACTACTTTGTTCGGAGCAATATACAATGTGATTGTGAGTTGGAATTTCGGAGAGTTCAGTGAGATATTCGTATACTGAAGAGAATGCGTAGGAGCTGCAGGAAACATATGGTGGTTTAATGTCTTGTCCACAATGATTGCAGTACCTCCATGGGCCGAGTGGTCGGGGTGATCTGTTCTGTACGTTTCGTATCCGTGTAGGTTAAACGTCTGTTTGTCAGTCAGGTGAGTTTCTGTAATCAATGCCAAGTTGATGTCATGTTCTTTTAGTCAAAGTTCTAGTTCATTTTTGCGTTGGAGCAGACCATTGGAGTTCCAAAGGAGTATTTTAAGAGAAGGTGGCGAATTTTTATGCATGAGAAGGGTTTAAAATTAAGGTAAACACTAGTTTGTTGAGAAGTTCTAGAATAGGACAAGAGAGATTTAAGCTCGGAAAGGAAAGGTTCTAAAGACGATTTGATAGTAGAAGATACATCAGAAGATAGAGAAGGAAGAGCGGATGGGTTACTCCCTGTTACCGTTGGAGCTGGTTCTTCAGTTTTGTCCAAAGCAGATATATTCTGTCTGAATTTATGGCTTGTATGCTCGATATCTTCTATTTTCTTGGCTGTGGTAGAGTTGGCAATAGAAGGATCGACGACATAGTTTGTCTGGTGTTCTGCTATTTGAGATCCTAATATTTTATTATTAGGCAATTGATTGGCTCGAAGAAATTTTAGATTTTTAAACACAGCACATCCTTTGAAGAATTTATTAGAATTAGAATTTATAATTTAACCTTACATCTTTGAAAAGTTGATCATATTAAATAATATTTGCTGTTGAAAGTACGGAATAAAATGAAAATTAGATAAATAAATAAAAGGATCTGTCTGGTTTATTTGTTGATTTTCCATGAAACTATCATCTACTGAAAATTATTTTGGAATTTAATTGACAGGAAAAAGCTGTATTGACGGGATTTAAATGTTGAGAGAGTTTGGGAGTCCCGGATATAAGAAAGGATGGAGTTCCATAGGGATGAAAATCGGATTTGCAGCATTCAATCGATGGACATTTTATACAGTTCAGAAGGCCGCGAGTGGGTGTTACGGGAACGAACGGAGAATTTGAATTTAAGGAGATCCGAGATGTGAAACGGACACCAGGATTGGATAACTTGGTAGAGGAAGAATGCAAGAAAGTACTTTCTAATTTTTTAATTAGGTGAAGAAATTGTGACGCTCAATTACAGGTGTTTTAAACAAGAATCTTACAACATTCGTTAGTGAACTATTGGTCATAGTAAGGCAAATCAGGCGAGGAAATATTGTTGAGTCCAACATGTGGTTCGTATAAAGGGCTTAAAGTCACCAGAACAACAACTAGATGCCATTATTGCACCTGGATGGAAGGCGTAACGGAAGATGCTGTATCTTAGGGGTCAAGGATTGGAGAACGGTTACTCAATGACGTGCCCACTGGCGGCAGTTGTGGGAGGGGAGGAGGACCAATAATCACCATCATTTGTCTGTCCAATCCTCTTCCAAAATATTAACCTAATAGGATCATGTCATCTATTCATTTTTACTTTTACTTATCTTTATGCGAAATAAGATGGTAAAAAAAATTCTAATTCTAACTCTGAGGAGATATACACGTTTCAGGGATGGTTAGGTGTGTGTAGTGGTAAGTCAACTCGAAAACGAAAAGTTGTGCGTAAGTAAAATTACATATTTAAGGGAATTAAATGCCTGGAAAATTAGTGAAATTTTAAATTCCGCCTCAATCAGCGTAACTTGACACATTATTAGAATTTCCGAGAAAAGGACTCTCACGATTTTGATGGATGTCGAATTAAATGGCCTTTGATTTAATGTTTTATCAGCCTTGGAATAGTGTGATAGGGCTTTAACTATCAATTTTCAAAGTTTCTTCCTCTAAAGTACCATACTTTGGTAAGGGATAGTATTAAAACAATACATAATAGTTTTTTTTTATTATAACTTTATATAAAACTTGAATTTAAGAAGCGGAGAAAGTCAAGTTGTGTGTAGCTACCTCACGAGATTTTATAGTTATAAATCTTATAAGCTCATTATGTGAAATCTGTTTTCCTTAGAAAAATAAACCTTAAGTCAATGAAAAGCAAACCGAAGCCTAAAATTAGTAAATAAAAAAAACAAACGAAGTCATACATATGTACGATATTTATTTATTTAACGTCACTTTATGCTACTATGGCTAATCGGACGATGCTACAGTGGGAGTCCTAAAGTTTGCCTATCCAGGTTTTATTGGAATATGGATCTTTAATGAGTACCTGACATCGCACAGGCTCGGGACTACCTTTTAACGTCCCCTCCGAAGGACGGCGTAACTAAGGATTTTTTACTTTCATTAAAAAATCCTAGGACCACCTGCGGATTTGAACCCGTGACCTTTGGCATAAGAGGCTGTTACGCTAGCCACCCAGCTACAAGTGAACAAGTGATCCCCATATGTACGATAAAAATATAGATACTATCTGAAAAAATTCAATAGAACTTTTTATTAATTTTATATTTTTTCAAGTAAATTGTTTTTTAAGAATATTTTTTCTTAATACGAGTTAAAATCGAATTTTCACTTTATTTGTTTCTGTTTACCCAACTGTTTCGCTATTCTAATATTATCCGGGTCCCGGGTTTGGACCCCGGCTGAGGCAGAATCATATACCCCGCGGGGTATAGGACTCCCCTGGACACAACCAGCATCTATAAAGTGGGTACCCAAAATTGGGGGGAGGACCCGGCTGCTAAGTTTGATCAAGGCCTTATCACCTCCTTACGCGGCCGGTATATAATAATATATATATATATATATAATATATATATAATATATATATACGTTAATGGGAAGAATACGAGTGAGCCTATAAAAGTCGTACTCCGGAATAATTTGAACGTTTGGAGACAAAATAGCAGCATTTTATGACATTTAAGCGTTTTAAACTAATTTACTTAACATACTCATGATTGAGTGAGGCCCTTACAGTATATGAAACTGCCTGTGTCATTACATTCATTGTAAACTTTATCCGTCGACTTTAATAATGCTGTTATTCGATATTTGTAAATGTTTCGGGGCTTCGCTATGTCATTTATTTAAATTTCTCCTTATCTTGGCTGTCATTTCTGTGAACCATTTCAACACTGACAATCATTATTAACCACAAGTCGTTTATTCCAGGCAGTATTTTATCTATACCTCTGCGACCATTGTTGATAAACGTGGGTGGTACGCCGAGTAATCTGTGCCAGGTACTGCCTCACGATGATAAGCTTCACTGACTCATGAGCATGCTTCAGCGTCGCTTTTCATGTTAAAAGAAACCTTTTATAGGTTTTAAATAGTTTTCCTTCCACAATGAAATTCCTTAAGAAATATCATAATAATAACTATGGCTATTAAATGTGTATCACGTAAAATGCTATCAGGTAAAGATATCAGCTTATTACCGTTGATAATAAATTTAAACTTCAATAAAAGTTATATAATCATTCCAGTTCGTTAATACTTAAATCGAGGACCATTTTTTATTAGTATTGAACGATTTTTAATCATAAATAAAGTGTGGTAATAGAATCGATCAAATCATTACCACCGAACTGGTACATATTATATAATTGCTTCCGTTATTTCAAAGCTTAGCATCCTTTTCAATGATGTATAAAATGCATAAATATAATATTTAAATGATAACTAATACATAATAAGTAAGAAGTTATGTAAATGTTGAATGTTGAAAATTGAAGAATCGGATAGAAGGACTTCAAATAAGCAAACTTATATATAGGGCCATCATTTCGGCCTAAATTTACGGCCATCTTCATGGTTGATTGCGGGAGTTTATCCTCAACGGATTAATCTTCGAAGATGGTCTAAAATTTTGGGCGAAACGTCGGCATAATAAATAAGTTTGCTCATTTGGAGTATTTTAATGACTGCATCCCTCAACTTACATCTCTTTATATATATATATATAATATATATATATATATATATAATGTTTATTAAAACTTACTACTGTATTGGTTAGCACCTTATAGTAATTAAGCTGCATGATAAAATACATGAAGAGAGGCCATTGGCAGTACTCTAGTAGGTAAGCTTAACTAGAAGGTCTCAAGGCCATCTTCTTTTCAGACGCCTCAAAGGACTGTCAGGAATGAAAGCAAGAAATGAAACTAATGGGTTACTATGGGAATGGAGTTTTTCATGGAAGGACTGATACTTGGCTTGGGCTAAATCAGCAACATTGATGTGTTTATGGAGCATAATTTTATTACTGACAAAGTAAGGAGCATTATGGATTTTAGGAAGAATTTTGGATTGTAAAGTATTGGATATGGGAAGAATTGGGTGGTTTAGTAGATCTCCGAATTTCCTAATGATGAATACTAAAGTTTATAATACTATATCTTTATTATTATTATTCATTTTTAATGCGTTAATTCCGATAAAGAAGTCTGCCAATTACTATCAAAGGGAAAATAATTTCATGCCAATCCTGAAATGATGTCTATTGTTGAGACCTAGGAAAAACGGGTTAAAGTAGTAAAGCAACTGAGTTAATTGAATAAAGCAAATTACCGATAGTAAAGTAATTAAAACTGTGAAAGAGAGAAAGACGCGCTTAACGGGAGGCGAGCCGATGAGCTTCACCCCTCAACCTAGATCATGACTAGCGACCAACATCTTCATATGTTCCGTCGAAAGTTAGTTTCAGTGGATTGTGCCGCACTACCATTATTTTTATTTATTTTTTTATATAAATTAAGTTGGCATGTCATACATTACTAGTAATAATTTACCACCCGTAATTGGGCTTTGGCCTGTTGGTGGATTCTGTAAAAAATAAATAAATAAAAACTTAGGTGATTGAGGTGTGTCATGCATGTAATATATATATATATATATATATATATATATTTTTTTTTTTTTTTTTTCAAGCTCATAGGAAGTAAGAAAACAAAGACTGCATGAGAGAGGCTGGATGTCTCTAAAATCTGTTATTTACCGTCACATATTTTTTTTTTTTTTTTTTCATGTGTGTTTTGACGGTTGAGCGTATTGCAATATCAGGATATTGTGCGAGCTACAGTCTAAACTAAAATTCATAATAAATAGAAGGGCAATTGACTTAAGCGACGCCACAAAGTCGTTCCAAACGCACTTATTTGGGACAAAAGTCTGCAATTCTCGTTCTAATTAAAATATATCACCCATTTTAAGGGCATTTTGTTTCTTAGTAAATTCACTATCAATGGTATGATTGGCATATTTTTAGCTCATTTTCATATCATGAAAATTTATAAGTTAAGTTGATTATTTCAGAGAAATGTCTGTGTAAATAATTATTCTTGTATAAATCTTTATATATATCTATATTTCCTGCGTTTAACTTTGTTTAGAATAGTACTAAGTTTAAGGAAACTTTGGGTTTCATATTAATTACCGACTTGGTGATTTTTTAAGAATTTTTAAAAAATGTCAAAAAAAATTAAAATTATTTTAAATATATCAATATATACACAACAAAATAAAGTGCAACATACTTTCAAAATTTTAGTTTTGTTTCTAGTTTTCACTGAAAAATTTTCAAAACCGTAAATTGATTTCTACGTTTTCGGTAAAGCTGAACGCATTGTTGGCTATAGAAATTTCTGAAATGGAAAGATCAGAAAAAAATTGACTTATAGGTGATTATTTTGAGGTCTAACTTATTTTTTCCAAATGATAGACCATAATGAAGCGAGATACAATTATAAATGTGTTTTTGTTATTTATTTTCCTCAAATTTAATATTTAAAATTTACCTATTGTAATGTATACAATTAGGAGATTGAAATTTCCGTTTTTGTCTCTTTACTTAAAGTAGTTCAATAAATAGTGAAATAAACTGTTTTTGGAAGACATAGAAACCAACTAATTATTTAACCTGTTTTTATTATAAATTATTATCGCTATTTTAAACCTAGGCGCTGACAATCCAGTTATTACTCCGCTGGGTACTTGTAAGCATTAAAACAAAGATCGATACTATTGAGACGTTTTTATTAATTAAAAATTTAAAACTGTGACTTCTGTTGATCACTAAATTTGTGTTTACATATTAAAATATATTTTATATATATATATATATATATATATATATATATATATATATAATATTTACGTATAATAATATATCATTATAATGAACCAGTATGTCATCAAATATTACCATGGAAACCCGAGATTTTCCAGTAATTTTTTTAATGTGTTTCAACTTCGAAGAAACATTGCATTCGGGTGAGTTCGAGGGAGAGTTTAAAATTTTTCTGGTGACCAATTAGAATAATCAACCCAAAGCAATTGCCGACGATGAATTTAGGCTTAAATTATCACATCCATATCGTGCGGCAGTGGTATTGACTTACTGCTTCAAACATTTACCAAAAAATGACCTGCATTTGCTATGTTTTTGACCTGCTGCTTTTCTAAGGCAGCGGTAGCTTCAAAAACTAGCTTACTTACTATATTTAGTCAATATATAAAGTATATTTAATGATACCATGGATCTCCTTTCCAAAGGTGTCGTGTTTACCAATCCAATAGGTGGCATGCAGGGTAAGATTAAAGTAAACAAGATTCAATTAATACATTACTATAATTATTAATTTACACATATCATTATATTCACATATTGCCTAAAACTCTGATTGAGAATATTGAGGGACATTTTCTCTACTACCTTTGCCATACAATATTACAAATAACAATATACCTTTGAAACACTTAACCGGCTGGCGAAGGTGAAATCAGTCTTAGGTCCCCTTTCTTGGCATCATCCTCCAGCTGCTCTCAGAACCCCGACGGCCACCTCCTCTTCTTGTAGGTGGAACCAGACTCACTCCTCTTGAGGATAAAACTTGACTCACTCCTGGTTCGAGTAAGACTGCCCTACGAATCTTCTATCCCAGACCCATGGGAAACCGGGGGGCCTATTAGAGAATCCAAGGGGGCAAGTACACGCCCTTTGTACTTTTGCCGACTTAGGCTAATCAATATTTATTTAATTATTACCATTATTATACAATCCTAACTCCCCTCAGTATCCTCAATACATTACACATTAAGTATCGGAAGGAACTTATACTCTTAGATGACAACGATAGACTTCATGTTCATGACAAAGAAGTACGAGTTAATATTTTGAATAAAAATGGTTTGGTTTTCATTGAGTTGTTCCACAATGAAACAAGTCATTTCATTAAAAGTATCTTTTGAACGGAAATGTAAATATCGTGAAAACCGAGTTTAAAAATTCATATATTCATAAGTAAAGTAAGTTTGTTCTCAAGATCAACTTTTTATAGAAAGTAATACAATGGCTAAGCTATGTGAGAAAAAATAATCAAATGTGCATCTCTTTTTGTTTATAAACATTTAACTCGCTAAAACTTTTGTTTTTTATATATTTACGAGCATTTTTTAAACCACTTTCTTCACTATTTATACGGTTGTAAAATACTTTCGTAGTGTTTTTTAATGGTGATTTCAATAAGAACTGCAGATTATTGTAAATAGTTTAAATCAAATTATATCCCGTGTAGTAGGGTGAGGGTTGTTTGAATTTCGTCATCAACAGTTGAAAGCTCGGGTCGTCTTTGCGCCTTCCATGCAAAATTTCCGGTTCTGAGCCGAGCAAAACACTTCCTTTTCGTTTTCCTAAGGCATCATCCCCACACACAATGAGCCTCTGCAGCGGATTTTCCTTTTCAGAATTAAAAAATAATTAAATGATGAAAATTTTCTTTTCCATTTTGAGCAAGGAAAATGCCACTTAAAGAAAAGGTTGAAACTGATGCATAAAAGGACCTTAAGTATGTTTTACAATATGTAAAGACTATTGACGAAGTAAAGATGATTTTATGAGGACAGAGGGGATTAGATTGAAATATTGAAAGACGGTACCAACTTATTGTACAAGGCAATGCATAATATCCTCTGTGGACAAAAATGTAAACAACTTCTCTATCTTACTTTTACATATTAAATCAAGCATAATTTTCCTCCATCAAACCTTTATAATTATAATTAACTATATAACTCGTCAATATTAGTCCAAGTTTCGGGCTTTGTCCCATTATCAAGACTTTTTTCTTCATTATTTATTGATATACAATTTTTGTAGCTAACAGCTGCATGCATTTCTAAATGTTGACTGTTGGCTCTACATTTAGATGATTGGATTAGATTAGATTGACCTGTAAGAGTGAGAAGCAAGATGAGATTCGGACTTGGGTGAGCAAAGAGTTAGGCGTCTCATGTTCCTCCAATTCCTTCTCTACTGAGGCTAAGGAAGACAAGGTGTGTTCCAGTGACCCTGAGGACGGCTGTCCTTTCCCCTTACATCACGATCCCACCACTACACCACTACACCACTACACCACTATACAAAAAGGAAATAAAGAGAACGAATGAAGCAAAAAAAGGCCTTTCTAGACCCTCTACCTGCTCTTCCTGCCCGTTCACACTTAAGGTCTCTCTCCTTCATCTTGCCTTCCGATAACATGTCATTGCATTGCAAATTAACTTAAGCCTATTGCGAATGGCTGAAAATGCGTCATCGTTTCATTGTTTATTTATTTAACGCCACTTGATGCTACTGTGATTCAGTGACAGTGCAAGTCCTAAATTTTGCCTAACCAGGTTTAGGATAGAATAGAAAACATTGCATTTTGGGACTGTGTCCCTTAAGAATAACAGTTATAAACTATTGAAATATTTAATATGTCTGGCCAACAGGTAAAATAAACATAATTAATTATTGTTTACAATGGTGAAATAAAGATAAATATTATACAAAAAATAAATATAAAAATCTTCCGAATCTTTTCTTCTGAAAAATATTCTCATGTTGAGGATGTATAGTCGACTGTAGAAACTATTATAGGTGGAAATAATCGAGAGTATTTTTTTAAATATTTTAATTTATCCGACGTTTCGGCTAAAGCTTGTGAGCCATCATCAGGTATTACTGAGCCATGTCCAAGCATAAACTGACAATGAAGTTGAGGTCCCAAGTAGAATGAACTATATTACGGATGTATAGTCGACTGTAGAAACTATTATAGGTGGAAATAATCGAGAGTCAGTATTTTTTTAAATATTTTAATTTATCCGAAGTTTCGGCTCAAGCTTGTGAGCCATCATCAGGTATTACTGAGCCATGTCCAGGTTGAAGTCCAAGTTCAACTTGAGACAGTTTATGCTTGGACATGGCTTAGTAATGCCCTGATGATAGCTCACAAGCTTGAGCCGAAACGTCGGCAAAATTAAAATATTTAAAAAAATACTGACTCCCGATTATTTCTACCCATAATATATAAAAATTTAAGTTGTGTTTTTTACTTTCACTTACTATATATAGTAAGTGGAAGTATTGCGATCGTGAAAATTTTCGAATTCCAGTTTTCAACGGAAATACACGTTTTAGAGTCCCCTGAGTCCAAATAACCAAGTCCCGCAAAAAGGTGTGTGTGTGTGTGTTTTTGTTTATTTATTTAACGTCACTTTATGCTACTATGGCTAATCGGACGATGCTGCAGTGGGAGTCCTAAATTTTGCCTATCCAGGTTTTATTAGGATAGGGATCTTTAACGAGTACCTGACATCGCACAGGCTCGGGACCACCTTTTAACGTCCCCTCCGAAGGACGGCGTAACTAAGGATTTTTTACTCCCATTAAAAACCATCCCTAGGACCACCTGCGAGTGTGTGTGTGTGGTAACTCCCGGGTGGAAACGGTAAGTCCTATGAAACTGAAATTTTATATTTAGGACAACTATACGCTTGAGACGTGATAAAACTTTTTTCATCAAAATGAGCTTACCAGAAGAGGCACTTTATACCATGCATTTTGCACCTTTTTTCGATTTTATCGAAAACGGTTCCGACGATTTTGATTAAACTCGCTATATCGATGTAAAATTTAATGGGCTTTAATATCATGTAGGTTTTATTTGGATAAAAATGGTCTGACAGGGCTTAAATGCCGATAATTTATATTTTCTTCCCCTAAAAGGTACTTTAATTTTGTAGATTCAATAATAATAACTAGATTATCTTGTTAGCGCTGATGAAAAACACGTAAATATATAAATTGAATAAATTCGATACCCAACTAAAGGAGAAAACAGAAAAAATCTTTTTTAATGCAATTTTTCGTTTTTGAACATAAGAGCAGTAATATACATGTATGATATACCGTTGGAAAGCTAAAGATTTTAGAAAAAATATCATCTCATACACAAGCTTTTAAAAGTTAATAGAGAGTGATGAAATGAACATAAAACTAACTGATTATTGAAGATAATAATATAATAGATTTTTTAATAAAACACATGTTTCTATATAAATACAATTTGATTAATTCCTTAATAATTTCACGTATTTTTATCTCTAACTGTATTTGAATATTCTTTCATTGATTTTAAAAATGGAGGTAAGTGAAAGTCGTGTGTTGCCCGCACCAGATTTTTTTTCATTCATTCGATGTTAGATATCTGGAATTGAAATATTAAAATTGCTGATTGTCTATTTGGAATGACAGAGGGTATCGGAGCAGTTTGGATTTGAATGAGGATAAAAAAGTAGTATGGCGAATATGGGTTGGAAGAGAATTCCAGAGAGTATAAGAGCGGGAACCATTAGAAGTTTTAGTCCTCTGAGTAAAGGCCAGAATTGCGCGATATAGTTTCAGCTAATTAGATTGAGGATTTGAATTAAAGGAGACTGTGGGTGTAGGCACAATGCTTGGAGTAGATAGTTTGGTAAAGGTATGTTCCTAGGAAATATTGTCTGCGGTGAAGAGAAGGAGCCCCTTAAACTCGCAATATAAGTGGGTAACATGAAATCTCCTTGAACTGACGAAGACAAATCTTTAAAAGAATATTATATATATATATGTGTGTGTGTGTGTGTGTGTGTGTGTGTGTGTGTGTGTGTGTGTTTGTTTGTGTGTGTGTGTGTGTGTTGAAAACGAATCTTCGTTAAATAATTTCGTTATAGACCGTGGAACCTTGTTTCAGATCAAACAATCATGCTCTTTAAATTTCTTCCGGAACGTGAGCATTGAAAAACTCTCCGTAAACTCGTTTAATAACAATTGAAAAGTTCTTAATCTGTTTGTTTTGAAGCCAAAGGATTCTTCATTATTTATGGTAATAAAAAGGAGTTTGGAAGTAGTATTAAAAGCTTAATTAGCATTGACGTGGGTGTTAATTAGCACTGTGTGATGATGTTATCTTTCAACGGCGCTTAGCGATGGCTAAGCCTAATTAAACACTGAAATTAATAAGATGTTGAAGTAAACGGGCTATTCCATTAACATAAATAAGAATATAATCTCTTCGAGGGAATCTTCGGTGAACAAAATGATTTTTTTAATTACCGATTAATTTTCATCAATGTTAAAATGATACATAATTTTTAGCTTGATTAAAAATCACTTATTTATTAGGTTTTTTCATAGGAAATGTGCATTATTATTATTACAGAAATTCCAAGTAGGACTTAGCAGTTCGGATGCCCGTCATGAATTACTAATAAAATAGTTTTCTATTAGAAATAATAATTAGCTCCATTTATAGTATTTTTTAATATTTATTTTACACGCCTAATTAATTGGTTTTAATTTTCTCTAGTATTACTTTAATGTTTGCAATCTACCATCCTATCTTCACCGATTATCCATTTTTATTGTTATTTCCTTCTTGATATTTAATTAAAAAATATTTGACTCAGTATTTTGGTTTTAGCTTTTAATGCTAAAAAAATTGCAAAAGTTTTTATTTATAATAATAATAATAATAATAATAGGCTTAGCGAACCCGAAGGTTCGATGCCGATACCACCATATTCCGCCTACACAGACTCGTCCAATGTTCACCATTCAAGCCCAAGCCGAGATCAGCCTTAACGCAATCCTCCCATCTACGCTTCGGCCTACCTTTCGGACAACTACCAGTCGGCTCAGCAAATACCAACTTTCTCGGAATCCGCTCGTAATCGAGCCCAACAACTTTACTCGCCCATTTGAGTCTCCGCGATGCAATCAGCTCAATTATATTCACATGATACAAGTGCCGCAATTCCGCGTTGTGCAACCTTCTAAACTCCCCAGTGGCCTCATCTCTCTTCGGACCAAATATTTTACGCAATACCTTATTTTCGAAAACCTTAAGCCGTTGTTCATCCTTCAAAGTAAGCGGCCACGTTTCACATCCGTAAAGAACCGTCGGAAGAATAATAGTTTTATAAATTCTAACCTTTAAGTTATTAGATAGAAGCCGCGAACTAAGTAACTTAGCAACTGAATAATAACACGCATTTTCCACCTTTAACCGGGACTTTATTTCTTCCTGGATTTCATTTTTTCTAGTTATAATTGAACCTAAATACTTGAATTTCTCTACGTGTTCAAAAGTATGCCCTGATACATCAATATCACCAAGATCGACACCGTGTCTGCTACTAATCATATATTTCATATAAAAAAATAATTACTCGAATGTAGCTTGTTTCCATGGTCATATTTGATGACACTTAACAATGAGCGATCATTCAGAGTGATATTACATAAAATCAAGATAGAGTCTATTATAATCTGTAAATAAAAACTTTTTATACAGATTTACAGATTATAATAGACTCTATCTTGATTTTATTTACTATCACTCTGAACGATCGCTCATTGTTAAGTGTCATCAAATATGACCATGGAAACAAGCTACTTTCGAGTAATTTTTTTTTTATTTTGAGTTTAAACTCGGAAACTCGGCATCAAGAAGTAAATTTACCACGTCATTCTGGGAAGTTATTGTTACCAACTGAAACAGTTTCAATATATCCAATTAGGAATATTTAATTTCTCATTTTTTAAAAGAGATGAAACCATCAGCAAAACCTGGTTAATGAACAGAACAACCCCCGAACACCGCAGACTGTGAAGAAATTGAACAAGATGTTTTATGAAACCCTTCCACACCCACCTTATTCGCAATAATTGTCTCTAACAAGTGTACACAGTGTGTTTAGAAATGAAATTTCTTCTGAAAAATTCTTAAAGGTCATCTTTTTAAGATGATTCTCGTGTCAAAAACGTATTTTCTTACTTTTTATAAATGAGCACCTATTAATTTCCAATATATTTTATTTAAATAAAACTCGTTCCAAAAATCACAAATCTTAGACAATTTTCGGGGTCTTGTTCCCATTATCTAGCCTAAAATAAAAACACAAGAAATAAATTAATTAAAAGTTAAAGTTAAACTAACATATTTTTCACACATAAGTATAATTCAATACTTATATAACAATTAAATTTTATTTATATTTCATGGTTAATATTAACATGGCTATCTGGATATATGTCAATTTTTATTTTTGTATATAGGCTCAATGTCTCTATTTGTTTCAAATTGTAGCTTATTATTAAATAATTGTTCTATTTTAAATCCTTTGGTTGGTTCTTTATTATTATTATAATAATGTTTCCTGACTTTTTCTGAAGATATTTTTGTATTTTCTATTATAACATTACATTATTTATATCTGTATAATGTGTGTTTTTTTTGTTTTGTTTTTTATGTATTAGTTTTGTAGTTGAATGTATCATATTTTTTGGTAATATATATAGCATTGGGTCTTTTTCTATTGCTATTAATTTCTGAACTATCATGTATTTCTACTTGTTATCCCCACATTGCCCTGATTTTTTGAGTTCTGGGATTAAAACGTTGAAAACACGTAGAGAAAAATTAGATTTTTTTTTTTTTTTTTTTTTTTATTTCATAAAGTCCAATATTGGGTATGCTTTATTTCCATCTGTTTACTTTTCAGACTCAGGGATTCCAGTCCGTATTTCACTTATTGCCATTTCCCATATTATTGTGATTCCAGCAATCACTCGTCCTATGTTTTCCTTGTTTATAAAGATTTAAATATTATTTATTTTTAAGCCCTTAGCTTTCCATATATTATGTATATTATACATCTGTAATGCTGCTCTTAACCTTGACAAATATTTCTCCTATTTCCTATCCAGTTTATTTATTATTACTATAATGAGACACGGGTAATTATTTGGAATAAACATAATTGAAGATCGTTTAGGGGAAGCTATAATAGACTATTTTAATAAGGATTAGACACAGCTGATATTAAAAACCATACAATCGTACATTGATGAAACAAATCTCATCCAAATACTTTGATCTTTGATTGATTTTTTAATTTTTAAAATCCACATTATAATGTAAGTATTGCGCCTTTAAGTTTTTTTTTCTGTTTTTTTTTTTTTTTTTTGTGAAAAATTGCTGTAATACCTTTAGGATTATACCATATTGTTTTATTTATTTATTGTAATTTACGACTGTATTATATGATTAAAAGCAACTATTAAGTATGAATACATGAGATGAAAATGTCATATGAACGAACTATCCATTCATAGCATTTCAATGATTATTTTACGTCTGAAAGTCCCGTGGCCATCTTCTTTTCAATCGACTAACAGAGAGCTATAAGGGATAAATAGAGATGATAGATTACAGGCAAGTTGATCTGTAAGATGCTAGGTTTGATAATGGTTAAGTAAATTAATTTTTTGTAATTAACTGGAAATTTCGTACGTTTTTCAAAGAAGTAATCGGTATCTATAAACAATTTCTTGTCATTTTGATATTTTATGGAAATCCAGAGTAAGACGCTTGTCAAGATGGATCCCAATGTATACTGATCCCTAATAAAAAATTTGCCTAGCACGCATTTCTGTTTTCGAGGTAAACTTATTGCAACTAACGCACAGACGATTTTTCGGGATTTTTATTCGAACTCAGAAGCATTTTCCTTTATACATTTTATTAATTCAGTGAAGTTAAAAAATGAATAACTATTAATTCTGCCTATTAATTTTATTGTTTAAAGTATAATATCTTTATTGGACTTTAAATAAAAATGCGAATTTTTTAAAATATATTTGAAATTATATATATAACTTAGAGTCAAATGAAATAAGAATAAGAAATCCATTAATATCCTCTGAAAAATATTATTTCTCTATTTTTGTTCTATCCCTTTAATGTATTTTTTCCATATTTCAAAGTAATAACAGTGTGCTCTAAATCAATTTGAAGTACATTTTTTTCCATAAATTCTCTGCAAGCTAAAGCTTCGATGAAATAAGTGGAAAGATTTTATTACCCTTTTTGCCTTTCTGCTTTTTATGGGCTGTTCTGCTTTAGCTTTTGCATTATCTCTTTACACACTTTCACATTAATTTGCACTTCATACATTTTTTTTCCATTTAATGTTAATAAAGTAACGTAAATGTAGTTTCTATCTTTAAATTTAAACATTAGAAAACTTCATGATTTCTATCATAAATATTTACGAAGAGTAAATGTGTTCTAAAATTATAAAACTGTAAGAACTAATATTTAATATTTTATTTTAAGATTGGGTATTGACATTCGTGGATCGTGCTGGCGGTTTTAGCATTATGTATGTTATCTCTTTATCTTACCCACAAAATATGTTGAAAAATCAGAAAGTTTACATTACAAATCCTCGATAATGTTGAAGAATCAGAAAGTTTACATTACAAATCCTCGATAATGTTGAAGAATCAGAAAGTTTACATTACAAATCCTCGATAATGTTGAAGAATCAGAAAGTTTACATTACAAATCCTCGATAATGTTGAAGAATCAGAAAGTTTACATTACAAATCCTCGATAATGTTGAAGAATCAGAAAGTTTACATCACAAATCCTCGATAATGTTGAAGAATCAGAAAGTTTACATTACAAATCCTCGATAATGTTGAAGAATCAGAAAGTTTACATTACAAATCCTCGATAATGTTGAAGAATCAGAAAGTTTACATTACAAATCCTCGATAATGTTGAAGAATCAGAAAGTTTACATTACAAATCCTCGATAATGTTGAAGAATCAGAAAGTTTACATTACAAATCCTCGATAATGTTGAAGAATCAGAAAGTTTACATTACAAATCCTCGATAATGTTGAAGAATCAGAAAGTTTACATCACAAATCCTCGATAATGTTGAAGAATCAGAAAGTTTACATTACAAATCCTCGATAATGTTGAAGAATCAGAAAGTTTACATCACAAATCCTCGATAATGTTGAAGAATCAGAAAGTTTACATTACAAATCCTCGATAATGTTGAAGAATCAGAAAGTTTACATCACAAATCCTCGATAATGTTGAAGAATCAGAAAGTTTACATTACAAATCCTCGATAATGTTGAAGAATCAGAAAGTTTACATTACAAATCCTCGATAATGTTGAAGAATCAGAAAGTTTACATTACAAATCCTCGATAATGTTGAAGAATCAGAAAGTTTACATTACAAATCCTCGATAATGTTGAAGAATCAGAAAGTTTACATTACAAATCCTCGATAATGTTTTATAACATTTCTATCTCTATCTTCTCTATATATTTAAAATGTTGAAACGCGATTCTTGGTTACTGGAATATGAGTAGTAGTATAGGCGTATAATAATATACCGTTGGCACAAGATTATCGAAAACTTAACGTGCAGTAAAATAATTCGTACACGTTAATATAATGTTGTTATAAACTTATTAACATCTCTTCTCCCCTAATGACCTGATCATCCCAAAGCGATAAACTCTAAATCAGACAAAGAGTGCTCTCTGAAAGATAAATAATGCAAACATTCAATAGCAACGGTTCACTTGTCTCTTTACAAGAAAATTAAATAAACATTATTTATATATTTACAATTTTTTTTTTCAATTTCTTCATCACAAATGAGACATCCTTGCAATCAGTGACATGTTTTTCTGGAAATTATAATCCATCAGCCTAAATGACTTTTATGTTATAACTTATTTCTAAAATAATAGTACAGTTGTCGGAAAAAAATATTAGAAAATAAATAAATAAAACCTTTATATAAAAACGGATAAAATAATTGAAACTATAAAATTTATAAACTAAACAAATCAAATTAGTTTAACAAAATATGTTTTGTTCTTTATCAATGTAGCGTTTGAGAGAATATTTTTGTAATTACTTATTCCATTATTAGTGGGTTTGGTGACTGGGGTTTTACTGCTTTGAGAATAGACAAATTGTTTAACTGTAAGGAGCTGCAAGACTTGGAGCATAGGGGATATTTTTGTATAGCCCTGGTAATTATTAATTATACGCATTGATAGGTTTTGGATTCTTTCAAGTTTCTGATAATTAGTCAAAGAGGTTATACTCCACACTGGCGAGGCGTATTTTATGAGTGGGCGGATAACTGATTTATATATTATTATTTTTTCTGAGGACTCAAATGAGATTTTCTGTTAAAGTATGGAATTTTAAATATTATTTTCATTTCATGATTTTAAATTTCATTTCATCATTTTAAATATTATTTTCCTCGCTTTATTAATTTTTCTATTGGTATTTTCAGTCAATGTAAGAGATTTTCTGAAGTTAGGCCTGGGTACTGTACGGATTTTGACCAAGGGATGCGAGCTGAATTTATTTTGATTTGAATGAACAATATTTGGTGGGATTCATCTCCAACTTTCATTTTATGGAATATTTGTTAAACTTCTTAAATTATTGTTGTAGGCGATTAACTATTATATCAAAGCAATATGAGGAAGTATACAATGCCGTGTAATTGGCGTATAAGTACCTTATTACAGATGCGTGGGTCGGTATCTCGGAAATGAACAAATTAAATAGTAATGGAGATAAACATGTCCTAACAATAACCTTGGGGAAGACCCGCTGAAGTCCGTTTATAATATTTTTATGCTTTCTTAACAATTTTTATTTCGTATGTACTTAGCAAAAACCATTGACAAAGCAAAGTATATGAAAACGTTGAAGAAGAATGACAAACACAAATTTAACAAAATATAAATTAGTCCTCGAGCACTTAAATCCAAGCAAATAACGACATTTGGTCCAGAAATTGTATCTGCGTGACCGAGATTCTGAATCTTACAAAGTTTACTGTTATATCTCTGAAGAGAGTGGGGGTATAAACAAGTACCGTTAATCTTACACGTTTGTTTCCAACTCATTTCCGTTTCCACTGATTTCACCTTCATAAAAAAAGAAAAAAAAAAAACCTGCCTTGGCGTCCTCTGATTCTACGGCCGGGAACGTGTTAACGCTAACTCATATTTAATTAAGGTAGCATCAGTCCACTACGTCCATCCACTAGGCGCTTACTCTTCGACTTCAGGTCAGTCCTTTCATAGATGTTCCCAGGCAATTAGGTGTTTAGGAAAATATGCTTATCAATGAATTCGTAACATCCATTTTTGCTTTCCGTAATTTTGATTTTGTTCTAGCATCACCACTCATGTCTCTTATGGATATAATCACGACGACCTAAAATAAACAATAGACTATTGATAAATGTAGTGGATAAACTATAAATGGATACAATAAATGACGGCAATACTTCCTAGAAACCTACCTTTATCAATACTTTGGACCAAAAAAACCCTCTATGTAAACAACATGTTATGTACAACAACTCTCCTATGTCCATTCCATCTACAAAAGATCCCAGCCCTTGATCCTGCTCCTTCCGTCTCACAAAACTGCTTTCTTTAAATATTCCGCGCCTCTTCATTTTGGAATTCCTTACCCATGTCGATTCGTACATTCAAATTCTTATCTTCCTTCAAGCACCAGCTGTTTATCCATCGCCATGAACAGTTATCTTCCTTCAGTCTATCTGCCTTTATAAGTTTGTCTATATATCCTCTTTATTTTTATTAAATTTGTATCTTATTTTATTCACTGTTTTAGTGTATCTTATATTATTTGTAATTCTTTAAAGTAGCAATATTACCTAGTATATAAATGAATTCATAATATGTAATATAATTTGTTATACATTAAATGATGTATATAATATTATAAAAATTTTATGGCCAGAAGATAAATCTTAAATTGTACATTTCTATTATTCTTAGGTGACTATGAATAAAAAAATTCACATTTTAGAATACCATGTTTTCGCTTTCTAAAGAGCTTTGGGGTTTGGTCAGTGAGAAACTATAACTTACCAATTGCATCGTATATCCAATTAGTCTCTATACTATTTTTGAATGAATTTATCTGCCCGTCTGTTTATTCATTAATTAAATCACTGAGAGATGTAACTCTATGTAAACATCCATGTTGTATTGTTGTTTTCAAAAGAGTAGCAACCGATGTATGCAGTATGAAGAATACAGAGAGTGGCAAAGTAGAAATAGAGAATATGATCTTTAAGAAAGAGAATGCAATGAAAAATTGCGCTATTAATATTGTAATTGCTTTCTTAGAATTTTAATTCACACTCAGACAGTTTCAAATCAAAGAGCTACAGTCAACTAATGTAACTATTTGATTTTAAGGAGCTTTGGTCTAGTGAATATAGCACTGTTCTATTTACTCCAGGTCCCGGGTTCCAATCCCGGCTGTGGTAGAATTTATTTATTCCGCTAAGGGCCTAAACTAAGGCCATTCGAGGGTCGTAGAGGTACAGGTTTTTTTTTTTTATCACAAATGACATATCATTTTGAGCTTTACAGAAAAAAATCATACTTAAAAACGGGCGGTGGCCTAGAAAGTATCTATATCTCTTTGAACCCAAGATTCTTCATGAGTTTTACAAGTATAGGCTTTATGGAAATAATAAGAAAGTGAGATTGATCGGTACAATTTGTAAACAGCTATTATGATTTATTTTTGTAAATAAACATCGATGTACAAGGAGACATAAATACTTCTTGTAGGGATGTAAAAGTACAGTTTTATTATTTTTTTATACGAGCACATAAAGAAAAAAAAATTGTATTCTACATTTCTGATCTAACATATTTTTAAATATATATATATATATATATATATATATATATATATATATATATTTATTTTTTTTTTTTTTTTTTTTTTTTTTTTTTTTTTTTTTTTTTTTTTTTTTTTTTTTGATCACCTCTACCTCACCTTTGAAGGCTATATGGGGGTTTCTCGGCCAGGGGGTGACGGCCGGAAATAAATGCGGAGATAAAAGCCCCCCGGCACCGGGACGCGAACTCGTGATTATTTAGTTTCATGTTTTGGACGTCTGTGGTTGCAAGGCAACGCGCGCTAACCCACTCAGCCACCCCGCCCCCCATATTCATAAAGTTTACTCCATGTGATTTGTTCGAATCAAATGTTTTTTCTTATCTCAACGTAATGGATTCAAATGGCTTATGGCCTCCATAAATTTAGATACTTCATTTGTTAAATTTTGTGTACGCGACTCATTCTTCAGATTCCTAATTTGATAAATAAAAATTATTTGTGTTTAAATGTAATCATGACATCAAGTCTGCACTATTTTGTTTAAGGAATATTAAGTCCCAGAACCCAAGTAGTTACTTTTTTTTTTTCTTTTCAATTTATTCTATACTGATATGTACGCCTTTTAAGTCGTCATGATATATTTAGTAATTATAGGTGCATTAGTTTTAACTAACGCTAGAAAAGTTACATAAGTCTGCCACTAATCCAGAAGTACATAGTTGGCCCTATCCTGAGGATTTTTGGATGATGGAATGAGATATTGAAATTCGTTATTTTATTTTATTTATTGAAATTCATTATTTTAGGAAGGTTATTAATTCTCAATAACGTAGCTTATACCAAATCCCATCTTATATAAAATATGCCATTAATCTTAAAACCTATACTGTTATAATAAGGATTTTTAAATAATTGAAGAATTATACTCTCCTCGATTTCAACGACTTCAACACTTACAAGACAGACGCCGTAACCTTCCACTTAACTACAAAAGGCTCATTTACATAACCATCATAAGGCCTATCTTGACTTACTGAGTTGGGCTTTGGGGCTCCACTAAACCACCCACTTCTTTTCGTATTCAATCCTTACAGTTGAAAATCCTTCGTAAAATCCTCAATGCTCCTTGCTTTATCACGAATTAATGAACGATCTTAATGTTCCATATGTTGCTCTTTTGGCCTAAAACCCATCACCAAAATTTCCATGACCAACTCATTCTCTCTAGCACATTAGTTTCAATCCTTGCTTCCTCTTTAATTTCTTATAATATAAAAGAAGATCGCCCGCCAGACATTCTGATTTAGGATATTTTTTGAAGTGCTAGCAATGGTGTGAATTGAAGTGTCTCTACATGAGTATCATGTCTTTGTTTAATTAGACTTACATTTATTAATTAATACAGATGTAAATTTCAATAAATATACACCATCCTAAAGAAATTCTCTATCTAATAAACTAATTGAAGTAGTTTCTTTATTTTTTTGCTCTAAATATATTTTGGATCACCGGTTCTATTATACTGATTATCTTGTCTCTAAAAAAAAAAAAAAAAATATGAAAAAAATCAGGTATCTTTTATGATCTTTAAAGAGAAGGGAATGTTTACCTATCCTAGTTACCCCATAGTACATTTAGGAGAATCAGCACTAGTATATTTTAAACTCAGCCATATTCTTTCTTTTGTATTTTATTATTATAATTTTTCCTCTTTTTTGATCTCACCTCATCTAGTGAATTAGTTTTAGTTAGATGCGGTGAAATTGTATGAACAATCTCTGGATATGTTTTAATCTAGTAGTAGGCGAGAAGATAGAACCAACGAAGTCCAAGGCGAGATAGGAAATGTAGTACTGGGCCCGTGGTCGTTCACCTCGCTCGAGGCCATTTTACCTAACGCTGGAGACTCCAGCCTACATGGAGACTCCGGCCTACAGATGTCAAACAGCTATTGCTGTTTTTTGTTGTTGAAAAAACAGCCATATTTTTAATTAAAATTATCCTTGTTCTGTATAGGTCAAATATACCAGAAGCATGGATTCTTAGCTTCCTGATTCGTAGCGTAACCGAAGGGTCCGGACTTCCCCTCTAAATTGTAACTCCAACTTGTTCTAATCTGTAACCAAATATTGCATAAACTTATTGTTACGTTATTAAAATTGAAAAAAAAAGTATACATGTTAATGTTAATGCATTTTATAGCCAATTACTGAAAATGTTGATTTATCTGGTGTTTGTATACATATATATATATATGCATAAGTATATATATACATACATACACACACACACACACATATATATATATATATATATATATATATATATATATATATATATATATATATATATATATATAATTTGTTTTTTTCAAATTCCAAAAGACATTAATTTTATTTCATAATTTACAACATTTCGGCTTCTAGGGTGTCAATGATACTATATTTATTCCAGATATGTTTCACCGCTTCATGAGCAGTATCGTCTGTTTTCACTCACTACCTAACACCTCATTGGCCATCATACAGGGCTACCATGCACCAATGTCTTTCATGCAAGATAATAAACAAATTAAACATCCATTAAAATTCGTTTCATTTTGTTAATTATAAATAATTGGAATCAAAACAAAATGGGTAAATATGTAAAAATAAGGAATTTGATAACCAACTGTAGCAAAAAATAACAGAAATATATCTTCTTTTTTTTTCTTCGGACTATAGAATAGTAATATATCGTTAGAAGGCTAAAGGTTTTAAAAAGAATGTGAACTCACAAACTTATAGAAGGTAATTGATAGTGACAAAAAAGACATAAATGTAAGTGATTTTTTAAGATAATAATTTATATTTTTATATTAATTAGTCTAAACTAATTTTCATCTTTAATTATCTTGACAAATCTAAAATTAATTCTAAGTTGTAAGGTAAGTGAATCGCGCGTGTCTTTCTCCCTCTTTCCATACTCATATATTTTTCCGTTACATACCCTGACATATAATTGTTAGTTTAATATTACATTATTTTAAAATTTGAAATTATTTTTTTATTCATACTGTTTCTCTTTTTTAATGACTATGTTCTTTTTATATATTACCTATGCTCTTAACTATGTTTTTAATATATTACCGTCATATATCATTTCAAAACTTTTTCATATTTAAAATTTTAATTGTTCACATATTTTTCCTTTTTCATTTTTTCATCTGCTTAGTCTCTCTTTATATATTCTTATTGCAATATTATCATCTCAATTCTGTTTACTTCCATACTTTATAACTATCATCTTAATTTTGTTTATTTCCATACTTTATAACTGTCATCTTATTATCATTTTACATTTAATTTTATTTATGTTCCCATATTATATTACTGTCATAATATTATTATATACCTAACGCATCATTAAGTCTGTAATAACATTAATTGTTATCTTGGTTCTTTTAGCCCTGATGAAGGCCTACAATGTAGGCCAAAACGTCGGCAAAACAGCAGTTGTTTTAAATGTGTGTTTCTATTTTATGACCGCACCCCCAAACATCTTCCTCATATAATGAAGAATGAGTATTTCAATAAATATCTATCTTGTTCAAGTATTCAATTTTTAGTTATTTTCATTCATTTAACGTCATTTTATGCAACCATGGCCATCATCGGACGATATTTAACTAAAGTCCTTAATTTTGTAAATACAGGTTTAATTAGAATGGGTATCTTTAACGAATACCTGACAGGACAGACTCCGGACCACCATTTTAGGTTCCCTTTGAAGGTCGGCATAAGGAAGGGTTTTACACTACCTTTAAAAATTCTAATGATGGAATTTAGTTGGCCGTTGAGATTATTAGATGAGGAAGATGGTTGGGGGTGCGGTCCTCAGAAAGAAACACACATTAAAAAGTAGTACTTATTTTAATTGTGTGCCGACGTTTCGACCCACATTGTTGGCCTTCGTCCGGACCAAGAGAACAACCCATGTAATTGTAAACTTAATAATACGTTAGATATATAATATAATAATATGGTGACATAATATAATATAATAATAAAATTAAATGTAAAATGATAATAAGATGACAGTTATAAATTATGGAAGTAAACGAAATTAAGATGATAATATTTCAATAAGAATATTTAAAGAGAAACTAAGCAAATTATTAAATTTTAAAATAACGAATATGTGAACAATTCAATTTTTTAAATATGAACAATTTTGAAGTAATATTTGACGGTAATATATAAAAAAAAAATAGTAAAGAACATAATCATTGGAAACGAGAAACAATTTGAATGAGTTTTATTATTTATTTTTATTTTTATTTTAAAGTAATGTAATATTAAACTAACAATTATATGTGAGGATATATAATGGAAAAATATAGAATAGAGAAAAAGGGAGGAAGAAATAAGCGGTGAAAGGAGATCATAATCAATAAGAAAGAAAATACATACTGATTCTGAGACGGTGTCTAAAGAAGTGATATTGTTTGCTGTTAAAAACGCTAAAAAAATAAAAAATCCTAGAACCATCTGCCAGGTTCAACATTAAATTTTAATTATTTATTATTTTGCTGATTGAAGTAAATTCCTATAGTCTGTTTTATTTCCATTTCGTCAACTAGGTCATTTGAAGATAAAGAGTTTCGTCGAGGTATTTCGCAAGTAATGTACGTGATGCGGTGTAGCCAAATAAAAATATAAATATACATCTAATATTTTGGGTATAGGGGGTCCTTGCCATAGAAATAGAATAGAATCAAGTTTATTAATGAGCTGTTACATTTAGGACCAACTGGTCCTCTAACATAAACAGCAATTGTATATACATTTATAATTAACCTTGACTCACGTATTTTACGTCAGTAATTAATATACATATAATTTTATTTGATATTTAAAACATTTTCAGAATAAAATAAAACATCAACATTTAGATAAAAATAAAAATAAATAAACTTAAAAGGGAATTTTAACTTTGCATTATTCTTTAAGCATAAACCTTCCTAATACTCTTATATACACTATATACATTACAGATTTTAATAACACAAAATTTAAATACCTTATTTGCCTAATATTTATATCCTTTTAACATAATAATATAATGTTTTTAAAACTGAAATTATTCCTCATTTATTGTTTCTCTTATATCTCTTTAATTGTTTCAAGTGTGATTTAAATTTATTTTTTTATTGAACTTATTAAATGTTAAATGATAGTAAGTTAGAAATGATAGTATAAAGGGGTCCGCGAAAATTTTTAGTTGGGAACAACTGTTCTAAACTAAGTCCAAGCTCAGATATCCTTTAACAAACCATCGTTCATGAATGATTTTCTTGAAATATCATCAAATCATTATCTTCTGTTTTAGTCATTCCATCGTGATGATCGTTTCATCCCAATGCGGATTTTCTTATGCATTGGCTAATCTTTGAAATTATTGAAGATGACAGATAGGCAGGGGACAAAAGTGAGATGGTTGGGGGCGTTGAGAGGACGGGAACAATCCTAGGAGGTGGCTATAGAATTGAATAGCTTGTCATCGCATAGCCAGCCACTTAACCGGACAAAGTGTTTTCATATCCTTTATCCTCTACCCCTACCTGTTCCGCTACTGCTCCCTCACTGTCCCAATTACCTATCTTTTTGTCACCCGAGATGGAAATCATTATTTGGCACTTTTTGGGAATCTTATTAATGATATTAAATATTTATGTAACTATTGGGTAGGAAAATAATTTCGTCGCGTTTTTTAATATTTCAATTTAATCCTCGCTGTGCTTATAAAATCATGGTCACTAATGTTAACATATTCTGAAAAAGGATTAGTTAAGGTGCTTTTATGCATTAGTTTTAACCGATATTCCTTATCTTTTAGGAAAATGGAAGAGAAAAAAAATTCATTTTCTTCATTTAATGATTTTTTTTTTAATTTCCGAAAAGAAAAATCCACTGCACAAAAGGTTAACTAATATTGCAGTGTATAGAATAGAATAGAAAATAATTTTTATTCTGGGAATGGGCCCCTTGAGTATAACAGGATTGTACAGTTGAAATATACTACATGTCTAGCAACAGACAGAAGGAACATAATTGATTACTATAAATATATATATATATATATATATATATATATAATATATATATATATATATATATATATATATACATATCTCTTCTTCTTCTTATCTTACCTCTCTAACGCACAGAGTGTGAGGGGGTCGCTTGTAGAGGCTGATCCAGGCATTCCTATTCCGAGCCATTTCCCCTGCTGATCTCCAATCTATATCTTTTTTTCTGCAGGCCTTCCTGATCTCATCCTCCCAAGTCTTCCTAGGTCTTGCTCTTGGTCTCCTTCCCTCTACTTTCAGCTCATACGTTGCTTTTGCCACGCGATCCTCCGACATTCTTGAGACATGGCCGTACCATCTTAGCTGAATTTCTTCAACAATATCCTCGGCCGATCTGACATCAAGGTTGGATCTTATTATGGTATTTCTTACTCTATGTATACTACTATTTTTGTATGTTTGGAGACCTCTCTTTTGCCTATAAATCCCTTCTCAAGAGATAGGAAACACCTTCCGACAGGCTTTATTCTTTCCTTTATGTCTTCGTCCACCCAGCCCTGCTCATTTAGATGTGCGCCCAGATACTTAAAGCTCTTTACGTGCTCAATTTTTTTCAGCCCCTAGCCTGATGACTCGTCCAATTCGGTTCTCTCTCCTTCCTATCCTCATTGTTTTCGTTTTACGGGCATTTATTTCGATGTTTATGGGGTTAAGTGCTTCCTGGAGGACGCGAAGATTATTGAACTGGAGATCCCTTCCATTATTGGCTAATACGAAGATGTCATCAGCATATGCGAGCATAGTGAGGTGGGTAGGCGATAGATTCAGTTTCCTAAGCAGTAGGGTCTCATTCTCGACTTGGCTTTCTTTAGAGCTCCATCTAGGAATATTATGAACAACAGTGGATATATATATATATACATACATATATATATATATATATATATATAAAAATTCTTCTTCGAAAATATTGTGTTGAACAAAATTAAAAATAGATTAATAGATAACAGACTTCGAGAAAGTTGAGGAGCGGACAAGAAAGGAACAATCAAAAGTATCAGTCTTAAGGGTAGGCAAGTAAAGGTCGGAATAGTGCGATCTTGTTCCAAGTGAGTGGACTGAATATTTAAATTGTAGGAGACTGTGGATGTATAAAGGGTGTTGGGAGTTAATGATTTGGTAAAGGTATGATCCTAGGAGATATTGTCGACGAATTGGGGAAGGAGCCACTTTAACTCGCCGTAAAAATGGGTCACATGAGGCCTCTTTGGAGTGCTGAGGGCAAACAGTACAATGAACAAACAGTACTCCTCTTTTATAGTATGATGTCAATAATATAAAAATCACAATTTTTAAGCGTCTTTTTGGGATAGTAAAAGGTATTGGAAAAGTTGGGATTTGAATGAGGAGAGAGAAGCAGCAGGGCGGATTTGAGTAGGTAGAGAATTCGAGAAAGTAGAGGAGCGGACAAGAAAGGAACAATCAAAAGTATCAGTCTTAAGGGTAGGCAAGTAAAGGTCGGAATAGTGCGATCTTGTTCCAAGTGAGTGGACTGAATATTTAAATTGTAGGAGACTGTGGATGTATAGAGGGTGTTGGGAGTTAATGATTTGGTAAAGGTATGATCCTAGGAGATATTGTCGACGAATTGGGGGAAGGAGCCACTTTAACTCGCCGTAAAAATGGGTCACATGAGACCTCTTTGGAGTACTGAGGTCAAATCTTAAAAATATGATTATGATTCGTTTTAGTATGTCCTCAAACACAAGATGGTGATGGTGCCTTAGCTTTGATCAGTTCAGAACCGGAAATTGTGCCATGGGAGACGCTAAGCCAACCTTCAACTCTTGATGATGGCCATATTCCACAAAATAATAAAAATATTGCGTGGAAAAAAATAAATACTTGAAAATGAAAAAATACTTTGCTCTTGTCTCCTACAGTCGGCTATCAAAATCTTTAATATTGTATTTATATCCATCTTCTATCAACACTAACTACATGGAACGGTTATTTGTTTCAAATCAACAAAATGAGATGTAATTTTGAATATTAGGTATTTAAACCCCGTCAGGCTATTCCAAGAAGAATAAAACATACATAATAATAAACCCCCCTAAATTTTACATCAATATGGTGAGTTTAACCAAAATCTAAACAGCCGTTTTTGAGAAAACCATTAATAGTGCAAAATGCATGGTATTAAGTGGCTCTTCTAGTCAGTCAATTTTAGTGAAAAAGTTGCTGTAATACACCAAATTCATACTTGTCTCAAATATGAAATTTCAGTATCCTACGACTTTTCGCTTTTTAGCTAGACTTATCACCATTTTAACACACATACATTGTCATTTGGGAATCCAAGACATGTGGATTCCCGTCGAGCACTCGAATACGAAAAGGTTAACGATCGCAAAACTTTCCCTTAAGATATATTTAGTATATAGGTAAGTGAAAGTAAAAATTAATAATTGCCTTGATCTTTCCCTTTTAGCCTGGATTATAGCTCCAACAATGGTTGACAACAGTCTTTTATTTTCGAATGGTTCCAGTAGCCCCATTGCTTATTCCAATTTGTCCTGTCATTTCCTGCCTCAATTCTATAGCCTTTGGGGACATTCATCAACCTTCTAACCTTATAATTTAGATTTTTTTTTTTTTTTCAATTGCATAATTATTTAAGAGATTTATAATGTGTTATAACCAGAGTATGAAAATAAGTGGTTGAGTTTTATACCTTTTATTCCTTTGAAGCTGTTTTTAACTAATACAACTATTATAAATTAATGTTTCTTATCAATTACGTACTATATACGAATTTGAAATTTATGTATGTATTTATGATTAATTCAGTTATGAAGTAGTGATCAAGTTGTGATTATCGCACAATTTTGTGTAATGCTCACTCTATTACAAGGAGACTATTTTTTATTTATTTTTTTCGTACGGGGCAGAAGATTTAGTCAGAGTCGATACGGTCAAATACCTGTGCCTCTAATTACTTAAAGGTTTAAATCGCACAAAATAAATATATGAGACTGATTAGCTCTTTTCCAAGACGAGCCACGATAATACACATGCATGAGGTTTTAAATATTTCCCAAATCCAAAAATATGTTATGAATGTATTATTCGGAACAATCTCATCTTTTTATTTCAGCGAAGTTGAGCAGCAGATCCAATTTGGAATTTCCTCCCTATTTTTTACCATAACATTTATAAACTATGATATATATATATATATATATATATATATATATATATATATATATATATATATATATATATATATATATATATATAACACATATAAACTATGAACACTGTAACGTTTCGAGGTACTTCTTATGCCTCATCTTCAGATCTTTAAAAATCATATATATTTCCATATTATATCATAATATAGGTCATATAATAATGTAATATTATTCCTATATAGCCCCTGTATATGAATTATCCTGTCAATCTGTTAAAATAATCTATTATTTCACCATCACATAATAATTCTTTTAACATTTTGCTGCCAAACAATTGCAACTATCAAGCATAGTTAGACTTAGTTACATAACGTTACAGTGTTATAATCATAGTTTATATATGTTATGGTAAAAAAAAAAATATAAATAAAAAGAAGAGATTGTTCCGAATAATACATTCATAATTAAAATTACTCTTCAATAATAATAATTGATATAAAAAATATTTTATAAAAATATCTATCGATTTCTTTTACTCCTGCCACAACAGCACAATAAACACAAAGTTATGCGCAAAATAATCCGAGCTGCAAAAAGTATAAACATAAAAGATTGAAACATGTTGTACTTTAAGTTTGTTCTCATTTTTTACTTATCTTTTAATGTTATTCTCATTTAATTTTAGCAGTGTACTTCTGGAACTTTATTATCTTTATTAATTTAAGTTTCTTTTATTTTAACTGATGTATATCATGTAACACTATTACTTTATATTTACTAATTTAAGTTTTATTTTAATTTTCTCTAAAATGAGGTTGTTTTTTTTTAAATTTGTTTTCCCCTGATTTATGTAAATTTATTTATTTATTAAAATTGGAACAATTTTAAATTTAAAAAAGGTAATGATTTAACAATGTTCTATTATATTACGTCCCTTGTACATTTGATAAAAAAAAAAAAAAATCTTTCTATTCTATTTAGACAGAGTGATGTCAAGTTCGATGTATTTAATGGGCTCATTAAAGGTATAATCTCATTTTGGTGTCAAAAAAAAAAGAAATCAATATACAAATTTTTTACATACACATGAGATAAAAAGTAAAGGTTGTGAATTTAATCGTGAAAATTTTAGAATTTAAACGAGAATGCACTTTTTTAGGGTCCCCTGAATACAAATGGCCAAGTTCCCCAAACATTTTATAAAACTGAAATTTTATTTTCAAGATAAGATATGCCTGGATAACAAGTTCTTCACCAAAATTCACTGCACAGAATTTCCACTTCATACCGTGCATTTTGTACCTTTTTACCACTTTCCCCAAAAGGGCTCCATTTATTTTGGTTAAACTAACTATATTTTTGAAACACTAAATAGTCTGTAACTTCACCGTTTTATTTTTATTGAAACAGTAAGTTAGCTTACAAGGCAATTTTTTAAAATCTCATCCTCTAAAGTACTCTTAATTATGTTGATTAGAAATTACCGATCATATCTTTTTATTAACATTGATAACAATTGAGAAAATGTGATATATAGAAGAATTTGACTTTCAACTAAAGTAGAAATATTTTCAAAGGTTAATTTTTTTTTATTAATTGAAATAAGAGTAAAAATATATAATATTTCGGTGGAATGGTAAAGATTTTAGAAAAAAAGTTATCTAAAATCCAGTGTTGTAGGGAGTGATGGAGAGTCGCGAAAAGGACATAAACGTAAGTGAATGTTGGTGATAATAATTTATATCCTTATATTATTTAATATAAAATAAATGTTTCAATTTAAAAAATATAATTATTTTTTAAACGTTAAGCATATTTAACACCTCATCTTAAAAGGGGATTTAAGTAAGTGATGTGTTGCAACTATGACCATGCAAATACACCAAATACGAACCTCGTAATTGAAGAAGGTGGTAAGTACGTGGTTCATTTTATTATTTAAACTGACATTAAAAAGGAAATTATGACTGGAATCAAATTTAAACACTTTCAGGAATAGGTTATTTTGGAAAAAAAAAAAAAAAAAATATGGAATCAAGTGATAAAAAATAAAGGCCCAAATTTAGAAGAAGATAAGTTCAATACGTGGCTAAATATCATTATTTTTAAAATAAAAGAAAAAACAGATTGGTTCGAATTCGTAGTTTTCCTTAGTGTATTCAAAATACACCATGATTAGACAAATCTTCTGATATTCATCATGGTACAAATTGTAATTTTAAGTTGGGAGTTGTGTATGATATACGATTATAGGTGTAGGCCGGTCGGACTAATGAAAATAACAGATAAACAACTAAAATAAGTTATTAGGATAAAAATTAAGATGCGTCTAGACAGTGTTTTGAAAAAATTGCTTATATTTTATATTAATATTATCCAATGTTTATTTAATACACTTGACCCCCTGACAAAAATCCTGCCTATGAATATACCCAATGAATATTCTGTATCCAAAAATGAAATATGCATACTATACTAAAATAATAGCATGTACGTCGAGGACGTAAATAATCGAAATAGGCTAAAATGGTTATAGCAATTACAATACATTAATGTCTGATTATTTCAGATATTACAATGATATTACTTGATATTTATTTGAGATATTACATCTCCCGCTTGGAGTATTTGCAGCGAATGCAGATTTAATAATAGTTGCAGGTGCATCAGCTATTTTCACGCCCTAGTAGCTTACCAAGTTGCAACCTCTGTAGTCCTCAGCGGCGCTTGTCCAGTTTAACATGATACTAATTGATACCATTATTTTGTTTCCTAAATCGAATATATTTGTTTTAATATGTTATTTTATTATTTAATAAAATGTTCACTTAAAAAAAAATTCTGGTTCGGGCAACACGATACTTTCACTTACTTTGGGTCTTTAAATCTATTTACAGTATAAGCTTGTTTCACATTTACTGAATGTATTTTAAAATACAGTTGTAAATATCAATAAATATATATACAAAAAAAAATCCATTTAAGAACTATTCACTAAACTCAAAGTTGAAAAATGTAGAGAATTTTATTCAGATTCGTTGGAAATATTGGGTTGATGCAAAATTAAGGCAGGTTTTTAGTAGGTATTGTAAATACGCCATATCTTTACTTTAACCATATATATTTAATCAAAATAATTTCCATCTGAATCAATGCACTTTTGCCAACGTTCAACAAGCTTTCTTATTCCACCAGAAAAAAAATCCGAATCCCTGGACTCAATGAAATCACGAAAAGAATTTTCAATGTCGTCCTGGTTTTGAAAATTTTTCTCCCTCAAAAAGTTGTCCAGATGCCTGAAAAAGTGGAAGTCTGTAGGAGAGAGGTCAGGTGAATAAGGCGGATGTTGGAGAACTTCGTAGCCCAACTCGTGCAGTCGTCGAAGCGTTGGTTGTGCAACGTGTGGTCTGGCGTTATCGTGGAGCAGGATCGGCCCCTTCCGATTCATCAATGCTGGGCAAAGACGTTGCAATTTTTGAGTTCCGAGTTCCGCCGCCATTTCTCGTGTGGTTTTGGTTGGGTCTTCTTCCACTTTTGACCTCAGCTGGTCGTTGTCCAGAGCAAGATGACGGCCCCGACCTTCCTTGTCTTCGAGGTCGAAATCTCCTCTGCGAAACTTCTGGAACCAACGCTGCACCGTGCACTCATTAATAGCCCCCTGACCCCACACTTCATTAATATTACGAGCCGTTTGCGCAGCGCTGCGCCCTAATTTAAATTCGTAAAAATAAATTTGACGAAAATCGCACTTTGACATTTTCGATTCAAGACCTTTGAACACACTGAACAAAACGATTTTACTAAACAAATTCATGGTGAAAGAGAGGGTATTAGATAAGGTTTGTTTTGGTAAAATAATGATCAATGTTAGGATTAGCTTTGTTTACACAATTGGAATTAAGATATTGCAATAGAGGAAACCTGCATTAATTTTGCATCAACCCAATATATGATTTAGATTAAATAATATAAGAACAATAAATCCTTATGTACAATAATCAGTAATACGTTTCTGCCCTTTTCTTCACTTAACATAATCTTTCACAAATTTATATGTAAGCTAGTATTTTTTCTAAAATCTTTAGCTTTCCTACGGTTTATTATACATATATAAAACTATTATTGTGGGCAAAAAAAACAAACAAAATGTTTGCTCATTTCTCCTTTAATTGGTTATCAAATTCGTCCAACTTCTATATTTAGCAGCTTTGTATCAATGCTAATAAGATGTATGGTTAATTTTCTGGAGTCTATGAAATTAAAAGTACATTAATAATAATAATAATTTATTTATTTATTCTGGGACGAGTCCCTTTAGAATAATACATATGAAAGTAAATAAAGTCTTAGATGCCTTTCAGTAATAATAGAAGGAAAAAAAATACAGTGATAAAGTAAAAAATAAATACAAAAGACAAAGATAACATAGAAAACCATTATGATGGTACTAATGATTGAGAGAAAAAATTAAATAAAAAATACACACACACACACATATATTGAATAGACGGGATTTAAAGGTTGGAAGGGTATTAGAGTTACGGATATTAGATGGGATAGAGATCCATACGAAAGAGGATCGGATAATAAAAGATCTGTCAAAAGCTACGGTTTGATGGGGCGGAATATACGAATCAGAAGGCCGCGCATGAGTGTTGCGGGAATGAATCGAGTATTTGAATATTAGGAGATCAGAGATGGACGGCGGGATCGAAATTTGTTGTTTAAGACTACAAAAAAACTGAAATTTCTTATTCAAGACTACTATACGCCCGAGATGGTACAGCAACTTTTTCTTCAAAATCAGCGAAACAGAAGAACTGTTTTATTACATGCATTTTGCACATTTTTACGATTTTATCGACAACGGCTCTAACGATTTTGATTAAACTCACCGTCTCGATGTAACATTTAATGAACTTTAATATCATACAGGTTTTATTCTAATTGAAATAATCGGACAGGGCTTAAATGCCTATCTTTTAAATTTTCTTTTTCTAAAGTACCTTTAATTTTTTAGATTCGAAAAAATTTACCTTATTTTGTTAGCATCTATAAAAATCGGGTAAATATACAAGTTGAATGAGTTTGATTACCAACGAGAAGTGAAAATAGCCAAAATATTTTTTGATGTATTTTTTTGAACGTGAGAATACAATTATCAAGGTATAATATACCGTTGGAAGTTAAGATTTTCGGAGAAAAAATTATATACACAAATTAAATATTATACACAAAGTTGTATAAGGTAATGGAGAGTGATGAATAGCGGATAAAACTAGCTGTTGTAGATAATAGATAACGTTATTTAATGAATCAGATGTTTTCATCGAAACTCAATGTAAATCTTTAACCTTTATTTCAACTCTTGCTTTATATAAAAGTTTTTAAAGTGATTTTAACGACGGGGCCAAGTGAAAGTGGTGTGTTGTTTACACCAGATTTGTTTTATAATTCCAAGCAGATTCAAATCCCGTTATACATTAACATGAACAGGCTTGAACTAAATATAATAATTAGCTGACATACAATAGCATGCCATAAAAAACAATTTATTAAGAAGATTCAACCAGAGGAATAGATGAGGAAGCTATAAAAGGCTGATGAGAGGACAGAAATAGAAAATAAAGTTAGTTACCATAATTGCACCCGGTTTAGTTCATACTTTATTTTTATTATTTTATGGCTATTCAGATTTTTATGTAATATACTTTTTAACTGATAGGCATGTTTTTTTTTTTTTTTTAAATTATCCCTTTTCTTTTTATTAAAGCCATTGAGAATATAAGACTCTTTTCATTCAAAACGTCTCTTATCATCTTATTGCTTATGTTTAACCATTTATTCAATTATACACAATTTAAATAATCAACTCAAAACATAACTGTTAAACAAACCGAAAGTGAAGCACAATAACAATAACAATTAAAAATATGGACTTTCACTTACCTCAATTATCATATCAGATTTAATAACTTTTTACTGACGTGGCAGATGAAAAAAACTTAAAGAATTACATAAAGTTTCTATGGAAAACTTTATTTTAGGTTAATTATATAACAATAGACATCATTGTTTACTCATTTTATTATCTCACAGTATTTCAATCAGCATAAAACTCATCGTATTAAATTTTAATAGATACAGCGACTTTAAATTTAAATCGTTTAGCGTTTTCGAAAAATCGTTAAATAGGTGAAATACGTTGTATAAGTGGGTCCTCTGTTCCCGGTGTTACTAAAAAGTCCCCGGACATTCGACATAAAGCTTCTAAATTTGAAATTTCAGTTTAACACTTTCTTTACGAGATAGATTTACCGCTACAACTTCAAAATCTTGCGCTACTCCTCAGTACAAAACGTCTCATAAAGTTTCAAATTCGATCGAAAATATCCCTTACTATAATTTATATTAAGGTTAGTGAAGTAAAAACTTTTGTGTATGTGTAAGTCTAACTTAAAAAGGATAAGTTTATAAACCTAAAATTTCATATTTTTCAGTTATTGCTAACATATTACAGAACTTTCTCAAGAAAATCGGCATTCAGAAGAATTTCTCTTGAAAAATCTAATCCGAAATTTTCACAAACTAAATAGCTTCCGAACATCTTTTCATATACGAAAGTAATAATATATAATACTCTTTAGCATCATTTTAGCTTGACAAATGAGACTAAGGTCACCGAAAATATAATAACACACACACACACAACAAACAATATATATAACATATTATAAATTATATATATATAAAAATATATAATATATATATATATATATAATATAGGTACTCTTCAATCAGTGAAATATAATTTGTTTACAAACAATTGAACAAATAATACATGATAAATAGTGATCATTTAAAAGTGACAGGATTTACACGTGAAATATATATAATAAATTAATATATAATTATGTCTCCAACAAGATGCTGAGGAACGGACGCTTGCATCATGCTCGAAATTTTAAAAATCATTGTCGACTTACCAGGTATAAGGCGGATCTCAAAGAAATGTTATATCTGCAATCAACATTTTAGAAGAATTTGTAAGTATATACAATAGTAATGTTACCAACCAAATCTCAGTACCATGCGATGAAGCTAACTTTTACCGAACAACACTTCTTCCGACGTAACAAAATACGTAACTATTAACAAGGAAATCCATCTACAAAGCATTAAAACTCCTTAGAAGTCTAATGATAAAATAGAAACTATAGAGGAATTTAAACTAGTAAATCAAAATAGTTGGAATACCATTCAGAAAGGTTAGACAAATGAAACGGTTACTTATTAGTTCAAACCCGAAACAAATTGATTTCAAAAAAATAGAAACGTCGGAGAAAATCAAACAAGGTGTATTATAAATAAATAGAAAGAGAATGCCGGAGAGTAATAGTAAAAAAATGAACCGAAATAACCCTTACGAACATTTTGATTATTTGGTAGCCCAAAATGTAGGAGTGGAAAAAGAAAAGTCGTCCGTCTTCATTCTAAACTCCAAGAAAGGAAGCAAGGCACGCTGTCCGGAGGTGGATGCAGCGACCAAACTCTTCTTATAACCGCATCAGCTTGGGTACCAAAGGTCCGCGTGAACTATTTAGGTGAAAAGTGCTCAATGCCTTAAGTTTCACGCAAGCGCAAAGACTGGGGTGAAGCCGCCTGCTCAAAATGCGGAGATAAAACCCATCGAGCGACTGCACCTCCAGTACCTCAAGTGCATCGCTGATGAGCTTCAACAAGGGCCCGAGGACAGGACGGCCGGAAGAACGGACCCTCAGCTACGACAAACTGTCTTCCTACATCTTAGAGTACAAAATTTTTCAATACGACTATACCATACACTGACTAAATATTAATTTTCTTAATTTACAGACATACAATCCAAATAATTTCAAATTAATACAATTTTTTGTGAAATACGAGACAGTTTACATGTACAAGCCAAGCACGACATTGCAAATCACGACTTTTATTGATTTCACATAGAAAACGTTATATTTAATTCGAACTTACACACGCGATGGGAAAGTTTTAGGTTATAATAATTATCGGGTATATCAAACATATGATGGGAAGCCTAGAGCCGCTCTTGTAATATTAAACAAAGATATAGATGGCTGTTTGATAACACAATACTCAAACGCTGATATGGTTCTTGTTGAAATATCATATGGAAATTATAGGTTATTAGTAATTAGTGGATATTTTGACATCAATAGAGATATAAATACTGATATGTTAATAATAGAGACGATTCTGTCAAACTTTAAAGAAGAAAAAATTATTATTGGAATCGATTCTAATAGTCGTTCTAAATTTTGGTTCGACAATCAAACGAATGAAAGAGGGGAAATATTGGAGGCTTTTACTCTTACAAAGGATTTGATTCTATTTAATCTTGAATCAGACCTGACCATATTCGAAAGTCCGAATGGCAAAAGTAATATTGATCTAACTCTTGCCAATACTACTTTTACGAAAGATTTTAGAATGAACAATTGGAAAATATCTAAAGAAACAAATTTTTCGGATCATAATTGCTTAACGTTCGAAATTGTATTAAATAATAAAAACATAGGTCTTAGTGCAAGTCCAATTCACTCTCTTTACCGCACTGATAACGCAGATTGGGAACTATTTAAAATTAATTGTCATATCAATTTGGAAAAACAATTTTTAAATTCGGGTAATAACAGCATTGAATCGGAAGAACTAGAACAGCAAATAATCCTAAATTTTCAGGAAATAAAAACTAAGACTATCGCTAAGAAAATAACCATGGTTTTAATTAAAGCGAGCAATATGACATTCAAGAAAACTAGAGGGAAACATCTAAAAAATTCGCATCGGACAGTTCCATGGTGGAATGACAATCAAGCCAATTAACGAAAACAAACGAACAAACTCAGAAAACTATACCAGCGGACAGTTAATGATGCACAACTTAGATAATTAAGGAAAAGCAATTATTTAGACATGGAACGGACCTAGTGTGCCTAAAAATAGGCATGGAACATGTATATAAACAAAAAATTAATAAACTCTCCTTCTTTGGGGTTACCATAGGAGGAAAAGATAAAAAATATATAATTATATATAAATATATATATATATATATATATATATATATATATATATATATATATATGTTTTGTATATATTTCTCTGTGTCGGGTTTCATATTCGTTGGCAGTTGACGTCATTTACGGTTAACGTGTGTGACAAATTGCCTCAGAAGAACGTTTTTATATATATTTTTTTCCGAATGGGGAATGTATTTGAAACTGTACAAAATATAATAAGGCTGATTTTATGTCATTAATTATTATCGAGTGTCATTCCTTTTAAATATTGTCAGGGATATATAAGTTGTTATATATTTATAACGATTTTTGAAGATAATAATTTATATTATTATTTTTTTATTTATTCTATCACAGCTTCCGCTGGCATTAGCACCTAAGTCAAGGGTGAGGCTAGTTAACCTTAAACCTTAATGTTCATTACTTTCCTAACAATACTCGCAGTACCGAGTAACACAGCTTTCTGCATCTCATCCAGAATGTTAAGGGGAAGATCTAGATCCTTTATTGAATTAACAGTCATCTCTGGGATGAAGCGATTAGTTGAGATGATCAACAGCAGCACTCTCACTTTGTTGAGCTTCTACAATTGCTTCAGCTCTTCACTCAGATCCTGATATTTTCGAAACTTTTCTGCGACTACCTTATAAAGCTTGTCATCTGATGGCATCCCTATCTCGATGTTCTTTGCATATATTTTCTTCCTTTAACATTAGTGAAATATCAGGCTTATGCGAAATTGTGTGATCAGAAAAAATTGCCTGGTCCTAATACAGCTTGGCGTGCTGTCTATCAATCACTGGATGTATTTATAATATTATTATTATTAAAATAAATATTTCCATGAAAACAATACTATATCTTTTATCAAGTTCATTTGGATCTTGATTATAAACAGGGAGGTAAATAAAAGTTTTGAAACTCCCTCTCAAGTTAGGACAATATATGGCGGCGACCTGCTGATAGCATTCTGGAGTTGGCAAAAATAGCCACAAAGCCCACATACCGGACTATTTCCCCTCAATAGCATTAGCTATACCAGGAAGATTATTTAAACAAAGCGAAACAGTTGAGTGATTATAGAATGTGTAATCCTCTTGGAAAAAGAACTCTCATTCGTCTACTCAATAGCTTTCATTACTACCGTTTAACTTTTAAGAGTTTTTTATGCCAGTTATTAAAGTGCCAATGCTTAGTATCATATATTGGGGGAGATGACTCCCTCAAGAGATGAACAAGTTGTATGAGTCATATTATGTAACTCCTTTAATGAAATTCCCTAGCGAAACCTCCCCAACCGGTCCTCATAAAGTCCCGTTAGTTCAATGAGCACTTTTTCCGAATGGACAGAATGTGAAAGCAACATATGTGTCAATTTTCGATCGGTCGCCATATATTTAACTTGAAATATAAACATCAGCTGAATAGTTACGAAAATCTAATACAAAACTGCCCAAACTCTATAAACCCCAATGATTAATTTCGTAGTCATATTCAACCGTTTTTCGTATGGTATTTGTTTTTTGTTTTTTTTGCTGGATACATTTTTGTATGGAAAATTTATGAAATGATTGCAGAAATATTGAACTTTATTAATATGTCAAAGGGCAGGAGTAAATCTTCTATCTGAGGACTAACAATAAATCTACTGCCTTAGAATAACTAATAGATCGTAACTTCAGTTTCGTTGGAAATATATGATTTAGATTAAATAATATGACAATTCCAAATTGTTATGTACAATAATTATAAATATATTTCTGCCCTTTTCGTCACTTGACATTACCTTTCATAAATTTATAAATAAGATAATATGTTTTCTAAAATCATTAGCTTCCCAACGGTTTATTATGCATATATAATACTATTCATATGGGTAAAAAAAAAAAAATAACAATAAGAAAAATGTTTGCTCATTTCTCCTTTAGTTAGTTTTCAAATTCTTCCAACTTCTTTATTTAGCAGGTTTGTATCAATACTAATAAGATGATATGGTTAATTTTTTTTGAATTTATGGAATTAAAAGTACTTTCGAGAAAGATATTTATAAAGATTGGCGTTCAAGTCCCATCAGGCTATTCCAATCAGAATGAGACCTACATGATAATAAAGCCCATTAAATTTTACATGGATATAGCGAGTTTGATCAATATCGTTATGGCCGCTTTGTTTTATATGACCAGTGTTGAAAATGTTTATCTGACCTATAGTCTCATACTCAACAGGCTATTGGTCATCTTCCTTTCTCGTGAGGTCTAATATCGGCACCCACAATATATCTAGACATTTATGACACAAATATATATTTCTTTTTACCCTTTTTTTTACTTTCACTTACTATATATAGTAAGGAAAAGTATTGCGATCGTGAAAATTTTCGAATTCCAGTTTTCATCGGAAATACACATTTTAGGGTCCCCCGAGTCCAAATCACCAAGTCCCGCAAAAAGGTCTGTGTGTGCGTGTGTGTGGTAACTCCCGGGCGGAAACGGTAAGTCCTATGAAACTGAAATTTCATATTTAAGACAAATATACGCCCGAGAGGTTACAAAACCTTTTTCATCAAAACGAGCTTACCAGAGAGCCACTTTATACCATGCATTTTGTACCTTTTTTCTATTTTCTTTGAAAACGGTTTTCCGACGATTTTGATTAAACTCGTTATATCGATGTAAAATTTAATGGGCTTTAATATCATGTAGGTTTCATTCTGATTAAAATGGTCTGGCAGGGCCATTAGGGCCTAAAAGCCGATATTTTCTCTAAAGTACCTTTAATTTTGCTGATTCTATAAAAATAACTATATTATCTTATTACCACTGACGAAAAACAGCTAAATATGCAAGTTGAGCGGATTTGAAAAGCAGCTAAAGAAGAAAACTGAAAAAATATTTTTTTAATGCAATTTTTTGTTTTGTAATTTTTTGAGAACAGTAATATACATGTATGATATACCGTTGGAAAGCTAAACATTATACTCAACCTTTTAAAAGATAATAGAGAGTAATGAAAAGAAGATAAAACTAACTGATTATTTTAGATGATAATATGATAGATTTTTTAATAAAACACTTGTTTCTACATAAATTCGATTTAATTAATTCTTTAATATTGTAGTTTCGCGTATTTTTATCTGGACTGTCTTTGAAAATTCTGTCATTGATTTTAATAATGGAGGTAAGTGAAAGTAGTGTGTTGCCCGCGCCAGATTTTCAATTCTTGTCCCTTCGTATCCTTCATTTAAAAGCTTATTGAATAATGATTTTTTTCTTAAATCCGGAAAAAATAAATCCTAACGATAGAGGAGTTATGTCTTCTTGAAACGTCCGCATATTGTTAGAAATATTCAAATTTAATTTTCTCTACTTTTATTTGGTACCAGTTATTTTTCTGTGCGTGGACATGAAGTAGATATATTGGGTAACAGCAAACAACATAAAATTTGATTTCTCTCCTTAACCGCTGAGAATGGGACTATGGGTCATAGAAACTTTTTTGTTCGACTCAATGCCTAGTATCTGCTCTTACAATATGACTAGACATTTATGCGACGCCCTGTATAGATGACGATCGGGTTGGGTTCATGGTATTTATTGACTATTTTCTCAGATAAAATGATTCCAGCAAAGAAATGTTGATGTTTTAGGTCTCCGAAAGTTTTTAACTATTATGGTAATTACCTCTTATTCTTCTCTATAATAAAAAACATTCTTGTTAGGTGTTGACACAGATGTGCCGTCAAATTTAGGTACAAGGTAGTATTGACATGATGTATTCACATTAACATTTTACAGAATTTTCTAGTCAAAACTCATTTAAAAATTATTAATGATATTAAATCAAAACCATTCATCAAACGAAATCCAGAAATATCAAACAATGCAGAAATGATTATAGGCGTATATCCTTTAATTGATTACATTTTCTGGGAAAATATTACGGATTGGATTTTTTTTCTGGAGATATTTTTGAATCGAAAATTTATCTATAAAATAGTTTTTTAAGTTTCAAACTGATTGACCGAGGTGTTTGTTTTAACCAGACGCACAGTGGTTCCAAATGCACTTTCGGCACAAAACTCTCCCCTGATCGTTCTGTTTATTATAAATCAGTAGTTCCAAAGTCATTTTGTTCCTAAGGAAATTCACTTTTGATAGTAGGATAAGCAAAATTTTAACTCATTTTCGATTCGTAAAAATATATACGACTGTAACTTAATTACAAGTATTTCACTATACCAACTTTTCTTGATGGATGAGAAAAATATATTTGAGGACGGAGAAGAAACCGCTTGGCACCAATGCATCCGAGGTATTATATGTCACTTTCGGTACTCTAAATTGTGTTTCAAAGCATAATTCTCTTATTTTTCAAAATTAATTCTATTTGATTTGTCATACTGTTTTAACAATTTAATTTAGATATCACATCAAATTGGATATATTAAATGAAAGGAAAAAAAAAAAAAGAAATGGCCTGAACAATCAAATTTGCAGTTGTATCTCGCTTCGGGGCTGTTCTTTACTTTGATTTTACATTCGAGAACATTATGTTAGACATTTAAATAATTGTCTATGACAAATTTTTCTGGTCTTTCCTTGGAAAAAAAAAATCGTCATGTAACGTACGCTTTATCGGAAGCTCATGTCACAGTGCTAAAATTGGTATTGTAGCAATGACAACCTCAAGAAATATATATTATTGTATCCAACATGATCTTTAAATTATTTTTTTCTCTCACACTTCGTCTTATCGACCTTAAATGCCAACTTCTTCTGGTACTTTTGATTGCACTGACGTTAGTACCACTGGACTAAAAACTTGGAGAAATGTAGAGTTTTTACATATTTTAGGCTCTAAAAGGCATGAATGAGTTATTCATTTGAAGATCGATAATAATTTCAATGACTCAGGAAATAAAAAACTGCTTGGAAATTTCGTCGTAACAGAAAACCTCAAGTCCCTCCTTCGATATCAAGTTACTGGTGTTTTTTTTAACCTTGTGGTTTCAGGGCCTTCCAAAACTCAAAGGATATTTTTATATTAGTATTAAATGAAGGTATAATGAAATATTTGGATTTAAACCAAACATTTATTAATCCATCCATGAATCAGAGATTCATTAGGGAAAACCTTTGTTGATTTTGTTATAAAGTTTTGTTCTACTGGTTTTACTGTTACCTTTTTATTTATTTTTTTCACCAGCCATAATGAGGGTTTTGAATTTAATAATAATAATTTCTTTATTTATTCTGGGACAAGTCCCTTTAGAATAATACAATATACAATAATGAGAGAATTACTGTGTTAGAGTAAGATTTAAAAAAAGAAATATACAATGCATAATAAGTAAAAAATAAACAATAAGAGAAATGATAAAAAATAAAAATAAATAAAAGTGATGATTGAAGAATATAATAAATAAATAATAATCATGTTTCCATACATAACCTAGACTAAAAAATAAAATAAAATTAATTACTTAATTAATTAAAAAAATACAAAATTAAGAAACACTGTTTGGACTGTCGAGACTGTTTGGAAATTGAATGGACAGGAGGTAATGGAATAGACGAGATTTAAACGTCGTAAGGGTTGTAGAATTACGGATATCAGGAGGAATAGAGTTCCATATGGAAGAGGATCGGATAATGAAAGATCTGTCGAAAGTTGCGGTTCGATGGGGAGCAATATACAAATCAGAAGGGTGTTGCGGGAATGGATTGAGGATTTGAATAATAAGAGATCAGAGATGTATGATGGACGGCGGGATCGGATAACTTGATAGAGGAAGGAAGCCAGGAAATATTTTCGACGGTAGGAAGAATAAAGCCACTTCAACTCTTCGTAGAAACGAGTTACAGAGGTGTCCCTGGAGATCCCAAAGATGAATCGAATGAAGCAATTAAATAACCGTTTTAGTTTTCCTTTAAAACCTCCAGAAACACCCCCATACACCGTACAGCAATAGTCAAAGTGGATTAGGATTAGGAATGATGATTAGGCGTTTTTAACTGCGCGGTTTTTTACGCCATATACTAATTGTTTGGAAAATTAGGTGGTATGAATTTTATTTTAACAATCAAAAATGTTTTCCCTTTATAAAATTGAAGTTATATAACTTGCATACAGATTAAGTAAAAATATACATATACATATATATACACACACACACACATACACACACACACACAATACACACACACACACACATACACACACACACACATACATATCATACAACACACTACACACACACACACACATATACATTTTTTTTTTTTTTAATTTATTTATTTTATGTTATTTTTTATTTATTTATTTTATTTATTTATTTTTTATTTTTTATTTTATTTATTTATTTTATTTATTTATTTTATTTATTTATTTTTTATTTATTTATTTTTTATTTTATTTATTTATTTTTTTATTTTATATATATATATATATATATATATATATATTTTTTTTTTTTTTTTTTTTATTTTTTTTTATTTTTTATTTTTATTTTATTTTTTTTTTTTTTTCTAGAATACGTTACTTATAAGTACTACAATTGTAAAACAGAACAATGTTAGCCATTAAGCCACCTAGAGGCTAGAGCGCTTTAATTAATTTGGTTTCTTTTAGGAATCTGATCAGTCTGGTAATGACATCCTCGCAGTCCAAAAGTGACTCTTTGAGAGCTCGGCCAAGCTTGTACTCCTGCATAAGACTTTCGTAATCCGGGCATTCCTCTATGATATGTTTGACGGTTATGGTTGTCTGACATCTATTGCATATTGGTTGTGGGTCTTTCGTGATGAGATGAATATGAGTGGGTCTTGAGTGGCCTATTCTTAATCTTGTTAGAGCAGTTTCTTCTCTCCGTGTTGCTCTCACTGAAGTCTTCCATCGGTGTGTATCTGGTTTTATCTCCTTTAGCTTGTTATTATCTACGGTGTCCCACATCCTTTGCCAATCAGCTTTAGTATCCGAGCGTAACCATATTTTAATGTCGGCTTTAATGGCAACTGGAACGATATCTTGTTTACTAAGTGCGGCTTCTTTTGCTGATTTGTCAGCTATCTCGTTGTATTTAATCCCCACGTGGGAAGGGGTCCAGAGGAATCCGACATCTTTTTTGAGTGTTTTTGAGGATATTTAGATATTCGTGGATTTTGGTGACTAATGGGTGATCGCTGTATAGTTCCAGTAGGCTTTGTAGTGCTGGGAGAGAGTCACTGCAAAGTATATATCTGTCTCCCTCTTTTGACATTATATGGTGAAGTGCATATGATAGAGCAGAAAGTTCAGCTGTGAAGATGCTGCAATGAGGTGGTAGTTTATATTTAAAAGTTTGTTCAGATGTAACAACTGCCGAGCCAATATTGTCGTTCATTTTGGAGCCATCCGTATAGAGAAAAGTTGCGTTTCTATTCTTATTTATTATATCTTGGAATTTCTCATGTATTATATAAGGTGGTGTGGTTTTCTTCCTGAATCGGAGTAGCGTCATATTGATTCGTGGTACTGCATAGATCCATGGTGGGGTTAGGGTTTCTGGGTTTCGTATATATATTTGATCTATTTCTTCTATATCTCATTGATAAGGGTGTTGGTTTTGATGGGTTGTTGCTGTAAAGTTGTTGATATTTCGGTCTAAATGCGTATTGGAAAGCTGGGTTTGTTGGTTGTGTTGCAAGGTTTGTTAAGTACTTTATGGCTAGTTGATGTCTCCGAAATGTAAGGGATGGTATACTGGATTCAGCGCATAAGCTAAGGATCGGACTCGTTCTAAAGGCTCCTGTTGCTATCCTTATTCCGTTGTGGTGTACTGTATCGAGCTGTGTGAGGAGACTAAATCTTGCAGAGGCATATATGTGACTTGCGTAATCCAGCTTTGATCGTATTATAGATTGGTATATTTCGAGTAATCTCGATCTGTCCGCTCCCCAGCTAGTGCCAGCTAGTACTTTCATTACATTTAATCGTTGTGAGCAGTTATCCTTCAGTTTCATGATATGCTTTTTCCATGTAAGTTTCGAATCGACTGCTAATCCTAAGAAGGTACAGTGGTCATGGAAATTTAATGCTTTATTGTATAAAGTAATTGTTGGAGGAGTGCTAGGTTGTTTTTTCCGGGAGGAGAGTACGCATTTTGTCTTTTCTGTTGAAAAAGTGAGACCATTATCTTGTGACCAGGTTTGTAATTTGTTCAAAATAGACTGGATTATGGCCTTGGTTCGAGAAGTATCCGTATATTGTATGAGTATGGCGAGGTCATCTACATAAAGGCATGATTTGAGTGATCGATGGGTGAGTGCATCTTGTACTGAGTTGATGGCAATGAGAAAAAGTGTTCCGCTAAGGACGCTTCCTTGTGGGATTCCATTTTCTAAGATTGTTTTCCTGGAAAGTTGGTCTGCTATGCGTACTTGTATGGACCTTTTCTTAAGAAAATTCTGGATGAAACGAGGTAGAGCTCCTCTGAATCCCCAGTCATATAATTGTTTTAATATGGATGGTCGCCAAACGGTGTCATATGCTTTGTCCACATCAAAGAAAATACCTAAGCATTCACGTTTCCTAATGAAGGTATTTAATATTTCGGCTTCAAGTGCAGTGAGATGATCAACAGTTGACCTTCCTTTTCTTTGCCCGCATTGAATGTCTGCCAGAAGGTTGTTCTTTTCGATGTACCATAGAAGACGCTTATTTATAATTTTTTCCATTAGTTTGCAAAGGCAGCATGTTAGAGATACAGGTTGGTAATTTTTTAGTTCTAATTTGTTCTTTCCTGGCTTTAGGATAGGTATGACTATGGATTCTTGCCATTTTTCTGGTAGTTCACCTTCTAGCCATATCCTGTTAAAAAATCTGAGTAAGTATTTCTTTTGATTTGCCGGGATATTTTTGATCATGGAATTGTGGATATAGTCTGGTCCCATAGCGGACATTTTTAAGGAAGATATAGCCGTATCCAGTTCCCATTCGGTGATCGGTAAGTTGTACGTTTCATTATTATAGTCTCTGTTAATGTCAAATTGTATTGGTTGTTGCTGGTTAATTTTTTGTCGAAACTGTAGGTTATAGTTCATTGAGGACGATATTTCTTCGTAGTGTTCTGCGAATCTCTCAGCTAATATTGTAGGGTCATATATAATATTTCCTTCTATTTCGAGTGTCGGCTGTTCATTAGAATATTTTCCTCTGAAGCATTAATTTTTCTCCATACTGTGCGAATGGGTGTGTTTGCATTTATGTTAGTAACAAAGTTGTTCCAGGATTCTTTTTTCTTGTTTCTAATTAGGTTCCGAGATTGGGCTCTCCATTTTTTAAAGTTGATAAGGTTTTCTGTCGATGGGCATTTTCGGAATTTATTGAAGGCTTGGTTTCGTTTTTTGATTACCTTTTTGCAGTCATTGTCAAACCAAGGTGGTTTCGGAATGGATAATGATGGGTTTGATTTTGGGATGAGGCTTCTGCTGCTTCTAATATTTGCTGAGTGATATAGCTATTGTTCTTATCTATATTTTCTTCTTCACGTTCCAGATTAATTTTCTTTTGAAAAATATCCCAGTTAGCTTTATTGACAGCCCACTGCCAAGGTCGTCTTCCATCACTATTTCTGCCAATCATTTTCTTAAGATAGGGAAATGGTCAGAATTGTGAGGGTCGTGTAGTACTTTCCATTCGAAAAGATTGTAAAGGTTTGGGAACAAAGGGTTAAATCTATAGCGGTAAGCGTCCCAGTTCTAGGACATAGATGTGTCATTGTTCCTGTGTTAAGCAGCAACAAATCAAAATTATCCTGTATGCGTTTAATACGTTTCCTCGTGAGTTATTGTTTCTGTTTCCCCAGCTGGTGTGAGATGCATTTACATCTCCGAGGATAATGAAAGGTTGAGGAAGTTTATTGATAAGTCGTGTTAATTCATATTCATTAATAGGTTCAGTAGGCGGCAGATAAATGTTGCAAATATGTATTTTTATTGTTGTATGAACTATTGTGGTAGTTGCTTGAATGGAAGTGTCTATATTTATCTTCTTTGCTATCAATCGGTTGTGTATTGCCGTTAAAACTCCTCCACAGGCACGGTTATCAGTTACTTTGTCCGTTCGGAATATTTTATAGTTTTTAATATTAAATACACGGCTCGGTTTTAGATGTGTTTCATGGAGGCATATTAATTCAGGTTGGTGTTCAGATATGAGAAGCTTTAATTCTTCATGTTGAGAGGTCGTGCCATTAAGGTTCCATTGCATAATGTTCATATATTTATCCATATTTGTGATCTTTGGAGTAATTATATGTGAGCAAAAATACTAACATTAGGACAGTAAAAAGTATTTCTTCCCCCCTCCTCATTTCAATTAATTTAAATGTTTTTTTATAGATTGTAGTATTTGCAAAATTTTCTGAAATAATGTAAATTTTTGATAGTGAAAACGCAATAAATACGTAAGTCCTTGATTCTCTATAGATATATAAATAGTTATGTATTGCTTGATAATAATAATCCCCCATAAGTAGACTATAAAATATATGTTTATACAACAATAAAATGACTCTATATAACAACATTCTATAAAATAATAAAATGTGATATAATAAGAAGATGCTATGAAATAACAAAATGCCATAAAATAACATAATATAAAATCACGACATGCATAAAATAAGAAGACGTACAAGGTGATAAAAGATATATTCCCATAAGCATTTACACTCATATACTTACTTATAGATGTATTATTATAAGCACAAATACGCACGTATACAGACACATAAGTAATCATGATTCTAGACATGTACAGCTTTGCATTAAAAAGTACATAGATTTTCGCGTTTGCGTTCAAATACTCATGTCCGCAAAATTTAGAAATTATTAAAAATATTAATAGAACAAGGGAAACATATTTTTCCAGAGTTAATGTACAATATTGTTTATTTTGCTTATAATTGATTAAAGGTGGGTGGTGGTGTTTGTTGTCTACAGTAGTATTGAATGAAGCGTTATTGTTTATTGTTATGTCTGATAAGAATGAATAGATACATTGGTAGCTGTAAATATTGTTGTTATTGTTATTGTTAGTGGTGTATTGGTTAGTTTCCTTTAATTTATGTCTATTAGTATTTATGCGAAAATATTTGAAGCAACAAAAATATATTTCTATTGTAGGGTAGTGGATAGTGGTATAATATTTTATTTTAAAGTGTTTTTTATATACGTGAATCCTTATTAATTCTATATTGTTATTAGTCATTAAGTTTTTTTAGTTTTCCGGTTTCCCTGTTTTTTGTTATTAACAACAGTAAATTCTCTCTCAGTGCTCTCGTCTACAGTCATCGATGCACCTTCAGCCTTATCAGATGGTGGAGGTGGAGGGGGGCCGTCGCTCCTATGCTTGGAACTACTAGGTGTAGGCTCGGCCGGTAGGTTCGCTGGCGGCGCGTCCGCTGGGAGAGTGGGGAGGAGGGGAGGAGGATGAGGAGGGAGGGGAGGAGGGGAGGGAGTGGGATTAGGGGGGAGGTGAGTTTCGGGATTTGCTAAAGTATTTAGGTTTTCAATGTTGTTTTCTCCAATAATATCTAATGAAACGGTTTGAGTGCCGATATCTTTTTTTTCCGTATTGTAAGATTTTGTTTTCGCAATTTCAGAAAATGATTTTTTAAATGTTGATGGATTTTGTTCTTTGTATATTTTTTTTGCTTCATTTAGGGATATTTTATTAACAGATTGAATCGATTTGATTTCTTTTTCCATAATGAAAATAGGACACGTACGGTCTAGCGCATGGTGCTCTCCGTAACAGTTGGCACACCTGGGCGGCCGAATGCACTTAACATCTCCGTGTTTGTTTTCCCCGCATTGTATACATTTAGGCGTTTGCTTGCAATCCCTAGTAGGATGATTGAAACCTAAACAATTGAAACATCTGTATGGTGGGGGATTATATGGAGTACCTTGACCGTATAATAGCCTATTTTAATTCTTCAGGGATTCTCGGTATGGGAATGTTATGATGTAAGAGTTGGTTAATATTTCGTTTCCATTCTTTTTAATTTTTATTCTTGTTATATCCATTATTTCAGTAGATAATTCGTTTTTAATTTCTTCAATTTCAAGAAATTGAAGGTCATGACATCTAATCACACCTTTGCTAAAATTCAAAGTATTATGGGGGGTTACCTGTATGGGGAACTGGCCCCCGAAGTTTTTACATTTCAGTAACTCTTCCGATTGTTTCCCACTTTTTGTTTCAATAAGTAGTGTTCCATTTTTTAGTTTTTTAATCATTTTTAAGTCACCTACCAAATTTGATAGAAATTTATTAATAAAGAACGGGGATACTTTTTGAGAATTTTGTTCATCCTCTCTTTCTAAAATTAGAAAGGAGGGACAAATTTGAGAATTCGCATTCTCGGGTATTAATTTAATTCTCCCTCGCGGTCTTTTTCGTTTAGCCTTTGGGCTGTTAAGATCTATGGGATCACTCATAGAAAAAGTAAATAATATGTAATTGAAAACTAAAAGAAACTATCACTCACACAAAAATAAAATAATAATAGTAAAAGAGAAATGAAGAATAGAGAAAATAAATATATAATTATCCTTATAATTCGTAAAAAGAAAATCTAATTTAAAGAAAACATAGAAATAGAAGAAAAGAAGAAAGAAAGTTTTAGTCTTATCTGAAACTCGAGCTCCACGTCTTCTCTCTTCCAATGCTGAAACCAGACTCTAGTCAAAGTGGAGAAATATCAGGAAGGAGATTAGAAGCTTACGGGTTTCGAGAGGAAAGAAGTTACGGAGTCCATTTGATCGCTTTAAAGTGATAAAGGAGCGGCGGGAGATGTCAGAAATGTGTTTTTTTCCAGGAGAGGTTTTGGTCGAAGGTGATTCCAAGGTTTTTGATAGATTGATGGAATTGTATCGGATTATTATTCAGAAAAAGGGTAGGAATTGGAAGGAGATTTTTAAGGAGGGAACTGGAACCTATTACAATAGCCTTAGTCTTTTCGGCATTCAGCTTTAGTTTGTTATCCATAGATTACTGACTAATTCTATTTAAATCATTTTGTAGCTTTTTGGCTGCTAGAAATAGATCCGAAGGTGGGAAGGACAGGTAAATTTGGAAATCATCGGCATACAAATGATATTGGGAGTGATCAATACGGAGAGGAAGGTCATTTATGTAAACAGCAAATAGGGTGGGAGGCAGTGATGAGCCCTGTGGAACACCACATGATAGAGGACAGTCATGAAAGGAGGTTGGCCTGGAACCACTACGGACTGGGAACGTTCGGAAAGGAAGGATTGGAACCATCGCAGAGCACTATTGGATAAAGGAAGATTTCCAAGTTGGTAAGGAGAATGTTGTGATCAACGGTGTCGAAAGCTTTGGAAAAATCTAGAAGAATGAGGACTGTTAGTTGTTGGTGTTCCATGGCGGTTTGAAGGTCCTGAGTTATTTTAAGGAGAGCGGATTGAGTAGAATACCCAGTTCGGAAGCCAGATTGTAGAGGATTCAAGAGGAAATTTTCTTCGAGGAAATTTGAAAGCTGGGTTTGCACAAGGCGTTCCAGTGGCTTGGAGAGATTAGACAGGAGTGATATAGGTCTTAAGTCAAGCGGAGAGGAAGGGTTAGTAATTTTATTTAATGGTCTGATAGAGCGGTTTTCCAAGAAGTAGGAAATATGGAATATTGTAAGGAAAAATTGTAGACATGATAGAAAATAGGTAAAAGAACCGGAAGACAGGATTTCATTAATTTTACGGGAATGTTGTCAGGTCCATGATCATTGGTGTAGGATTTTAGGAAGGTGGTTAGTAATTTATCATTTGAGATGTGAGAAAAAAAGAAGCTATTTGGGTCAAATCTATGATGTTCGAAATCGGTAGAGGATGAAGAGTTAGGAGCAAAGGAAACGAAATGATTATTGAGATCATCAGTTGTGACAGGGATTGAATTGAGGTTATTTGATTCTGGAAGAGATAATTTACGCAATATTTTCCATTTTGATTTGGGATCAGGAGCATTGGAAAGGGCGGTATGGATATGGAGAGATTTAGCTCGCCGAACTGCAGCCTGGGTCTCAGGCTAAAACTTTAAAAAAATAAAACTTTTAAAATAACAAGGAGACAAACTAAAAGCTCTCATGCAAAAACTAGTCGGAAGGCTTACTCACTATTACCGCCGCGAAGCCATCGGATTTCCGACACCTAACTCGTCTTCCACTAAACCAGAAATACTTTATGTTTGTGGTTACTTTTTTTTGCCCGGCTAACCAGTAGAGGTGTCGATTGGCGGGTGTCATCGCTTCGCTCACGTAAACCCGATTCGAGTAATTTTCTCCCCAGCCTAGAAAAATCTCTTTTCACCCTTCTTAGCCGCTCTAACTCGTCTCTCGTCGTCTGGCGAACGTATCGCACAATAATAGGTCCCTGAGTCCCTTCCTGTTTCGGCCTGAGCCGCGCGGCGTCAGCTGAACACCGAGGCTCGCGCCGACGCTCATTATTGCGCCCACCACAGTCTCTACCTTATTTCTAAGGTATTCCACAGCTGGGTTTGTTCTGCGTAGATTAGACGGCTCTCTAAATCAATCTCTTTTAACTTTAGGGTGTTAATTTCGACTGTTAATATTTCCATTTTCTACTTTTGTTCCTCCAGGAGATTTTCTATTTTTAACAATCTCTCCATATTTTCAAAAGATATATCATTAAGTTTTTCTAGTGTTTCTTTAATTATTTTTAACTCGTCGATTCCCTGTAGCCGTGGTTTCATCTCCCTGACTACCAGGATCAGTGGCTGGTAATGTTTGCGAAGCTGAGTCGCAATCGTGGCATACCCATTCAACAAAACAAATAGTATTTAAAATCTATAACTCAATAGTTATCAATATCATATTCTAAAATTTGTTTCTAAACTATCTGATTTTAAATTGTACTTAAAATTTTTTTTCATATTGCACAAATATAGGTCATTTATATCATAATCATTTTAGTTATATACGTCACATACATAATAATAATTTCGGCATTTATTGCTAAAAAATTTTTTTCAATATCACATGAATTGTCTTAAATTGTTACTAGTATGTAAATGTAAAATAATTCTCGTTTTTTTGTAGATATGATTATGATATTAAATTGTTTTTTATTTTAATTGGTAAATCTGAAGATGAGGCATAAAATACCTCGAAACGTAATTATAGATTTATTTATGTAAAAATAAATAAAAATATAATAAATAAACAAGAGAAAATTCCAATGTTTTATTCATTAAAAGTATAATCTTCATTACTAGTAATTGATATTAAAATTTACAACTATGTTTGGTTATTCGTAAAGTAAATATGAACAAAGATAAATTTTCTTGGAGCAAACGTTTTAAAGAAACTACTCAATGTTAAGAGTTCAATTAGAATTCCAAGTCAGAAGTGGCCTTCTTATTTCAGACATCTCAGAAGATTATCAGGAATCAAAGAGGAAACAAGGATGAAACTAATGAGTGAGGGTGGGAAGGGTGTGTATCATGGAAGGAATAACAATGATGGATGGGTTTATTCCTCACGAAGTAAGGATTTTGGCTTGTAAGAATTAGATTCGTGAAGAATTCGAAGGTGGAGCCTCAATGCTCAACTCCGTAAGTCAAGATAGGCCTTATGATAGTCATGTAAATGAGCCTTTTGTAGTTAAAGTGGAAGGTTTGTGCGTCTCTCTAGTAAGTTTTGAAATAGGCGGAATCGGCGAGCTCTGCGGCAGATGTATATAAATTTACTTATTTTTTTCCGATTTTCGTCATTAACCACACACCTACACTAACTTCTGCAATAAATAAATGCTGACGAAATATATGACTTAAAAATATAGCTTACAGCTTATATTATATACAGCTTAACAATATAGGAGTCTCCTCCACCTTCCACCTTCAGCAAAATAAAATATTTATATATATATATATATATATATATATATATATATATATATATATATATATATATATATATATATATACATATACAGAGTTTCTTATTTATAAATTATAATAGCTTTATTTATTTCTTGAGTAGAAGAAGGTCCCTTAAAACTTCTGAGAGTTCTGGAACTTAAAAATATTATTTCACTTCAATTATTTCTATAATAGAATTCTAAATGATTCTAAAATTGTCATTTTTAAAATAAACTGAGGTTTCATTTTCCTGATATTGATAATAATAAACATAATTTTATTTATATTTGGGATGAAAACGAATACTTGATAATTAATACCTTGTTCAAATTATTTAAACTTAAAACTTTAGATTAAATTACTTTCAACTTCAGAACTAAAATTGTAAATAATATTATGAATGTACTAGACTTGTTAATTAGCCAACTTTGGCTATATCTATTTTTTCAGTAATAAATATGAAAAATAAATAAATGAAATAAGAATAACATAAATTAACTCTAGGCACATACCAACATCAATACATATACAATCAATATTATTTACTCCAATATTAATGATGTAAAAATAATTATTGCTTTTTTTTTTAAATTACCTAAAATTATTTCGAATTGCACGATTTTTGAAAATAATGTGAAAAATTGAGTTTTATAACCTTCAATGTTTAGGATCTTATTAAATCATGTTGATCAAATTAATAATAGTTAAAAAGGTAATTAAAAGCTGAGTACATCAATTATTGATGAATGAAATTAATTTTATGCTACCTTTTAATAACATATAACTATCAGATCTGATATGTTATCATTAATAAATATTTTGAAACTGAAGATATTCTCTATGGAAGAAATTAAATGCAAGTCCTTCTTTCAAATTTCTAGTTAACATAATTATTAATAATAAATACATCAATAATTCTATAAAAACTTAAAAGATGTCTTCTGAATATTAGAGGAAATATAGAACACAAGCAAAGTTTAATGTGCATTTAGAAAAATAATTAATTCATTCGTGATAAAATACTAATAACTGTTGGAAGAAAAAAAGGGAAATTAAATTAATAAATCAAAGTCTGGGTTCTAAAGCAGCTATTCTGAGAACTAACACCACTTTATTAGAAATTATAAAAATGTCCGATCGTATTGTGGGTGCAGGCTCTAGACTTCAAGTCAACAAAAAAGTTCATATTACCCATAGCAGGGTTCTCAAGGGTTCGGGAGAAAGATCAAATTTTGAGTTTTTTCCTATAATCTATAGTTTTTTATCAGAAAAACTCAAATATTTCTACTTACTCGATCTGCACGCACTGAAAAATAAGTGAATGAAAAAAGATAAAATTTCCCAGAGAGTTAAGAATTGGAACCCTCCAAAGAGAAAAAAGTAAGTGTCGCACAACACATTAATTTTCTATGAATACATTCAAATTTCACTCACCCAAAATTATTCATTATTCGTGAAAAAAACAGCTTCAAACGTGTAAATATTTTAAATGTTCTTCCTCTAAACTACCTTTAATTTTGTACATTTCAAAAGACTATCTATATGATCTTAATGACATTGATGAAGGACGGCTAAATATACAAGTTGGATGAATTTGATGACCAACTAAAGGATAAATGAGAAAACTATATTTTTAATGCAATTTTTGTTTTTTGTTTTTTTTTTTACATTAAGAACAGTAATATACACGTATAATACAGAAAAAATATTATCTGGTGCTCAAAGTTGTCAAAGGTGACGGTGAATGTAGTTTTATTATTTAATCTAAATCATATGTCTCCAACGAAAATAAATACACGTTTTATTAAAATCAACGTATAATATTTTTCAAATTGATGTATATTTAATAGTTTTTAAATTGATATCAACAGTCGAGGTAAGTGAAAGTCGTGTGTTGCCCGCACCAGATTTTTTTATTTTATAATTCGTGCACCTAGTAGCTTTCTAAAGGTTTGCTTTTTGATACTCGGAAGAAAGGAGAAATAGCTCGAGGTAGCTAAATACTAAGAGAGGCGAGGTGAGTAAAGTATCGTTTGCCCGCCCGCTACTGACGCCTTAGAACCGGTCCACCGCCCAGCTTCGCCAAATAACTACTTCCTAGGCTCATCCTTCCTACCTAACTAACCAGCTGCCTCTAGCCTTCCTCTCTTAATATCTAGGCACATCGATATTCAACTTGATAGAGAAATTTCGGGAATAATGTCGAGAGAATTCAAAGGAAGTCTGTTATCTTGAGCCTTGTTTGTACTAGGAAGGTAGTGAGTATGCGTCACTTAGAGGGTATATCTTACATTTTTAGCCATTAAAGAGCTTTATTACTGCTCAGATTTGAAACAAACATTCTACGGAAATCATTATTGACTTATTTTGGATCATAAATACACTAAATTAATTATCGATCTTTATTATTTTTTTATTTGGCGAGGTTTTTTACAACTTAGTTGTTTCTCTTTCCTAAATTATTTTGCCACTTCTTTCAGTGGAACCAGTCTCCCTCTCGAAGACCCTGGCAGCCATGCCTTCCTCCACATCCTGTAACCATCTCTCCTGGGTCTTCCCCTCTTTCGCCATTCCATAGGTTGTTAGAAAATGGTCATCTTTAGCCATCGCTCCTCTGTCATTCTTTATAAATGTCCATACCATTTTAGCCTTTTTATATCTATTTTATTAAATATTTTTTTCTTCTTAGACATTCCGCTAATAGTTTGGAACATACTGTAATCTAGATGTGGCACAAGAGCGCCTCCAAAAGTCTATCTCCAATGATATTATTCTTGCCTCTTCCTTTTTGGTAATCACCCATGTTTCTGTTGCATTCATTGTGACGCTCCCCAAAAAGGAATGTTATAGCCTTTGTTTTGGTTTGGTGACTCACCAAAACTTGTGCTTGCTCCATTATACAGAATTCTGGGTTCCAATTATCCGCCTCCCTCTCCTAATTTTTTCCAAGATGTCCTTGGAAGAGCTGCCATCCTCAGTTATCCATCTGCCAAGATATTTAAACTCCTTTACCCTTTCCGATTCCTAATTTTCCAGGGATAAGGCTTCTATATTCCCATTAAATGTCATGTGCTTTTCTTTACTTACCTCTAGACACCATGCTCTATACTCATACAGGAGCTTTCTTAGCATGTAGTTGGCATCTTTATCGTCGTTCGCTATTATCATCTGATCTTCAGCAAATTGCAGGGTATAAAGGCATTTATTGCTTATCATTATACCCATCCCGATGTATTTCTTCTTCCATATCTTCAGAACCACTTCAATACAGAGATTGATTAGCAGTGGAGATAGAGAGCTTTATTATATACCTTATTTGAGCCCTTTATTAATCGGGAAGTGGTTCGTTAGCCTATTTCTCATTTTTATTCTCGCTCTAGCACCATTAAACCGGCTTTTGATGGCATTAATTAAATAATTTCTTATCCCTATATTTTTAAGGAATCCCACAGTCTGCACATGGAACCGTATCATATACTTTCTGCAAATCTATGAAAACCATGTGTATCGATCTTTATAATAGCATAAATATTTCCCGAGTCACCAGGAAATCCATATCCATCCTTAAACAGCTCCGATTCCGCGACTCTTTTTCGAGAAGTACCCGTCAACTCTTAGTATCCTCCATCATACACCCCACTTTGACTTGGAACGCCTAGTGTATGGAGGACTCAGTGGCGAAAACGAGATTATTCTAAAAATACTGATGAATAGGTTTATAAGATTTATGTACGGCCTACCCAGACGGTCACACGTCTTTCACTGGTATTCTGGTAAAAGGTGGCTTGTAATGATTCCCGAAGAAAATACCTACATCTTCTTATTCCAATCTTTTAGAGCCAGAAAACCTTGCTATGTCTTTGACCTCCAAACCCCGCGGTACGTACACACCTAAACACAAGATCTCAACTTAGCAATTTATATTTACCCTCTCATAGAACTGTTTTTTTTGAAAAGTCCTTTATTATCCGTGCTTCCAGACTTTGGAACTCTTTACCCATCTCCCTCCGTAAAATGTCATCTCTAATAACATCCACCTGCTCCAAAATCTATTTTCTGCAGACATGTGATAAGTCTTGACTTAGGTAAAGATAAATAAACTCATTGGATGGTGTTATCTGTTTTTATTTGTATCTTATATTTACTTTAACTTAATATAATTTACTATTTGACTAAATAATCATATAATAAATGAAGCCATACAAATTTGTCTTCCTCTGTTCAGTGTATATTATTCTTATGGGACGGAATGTCCCAGAATAAAAATTATTTTTCATTTCGCCAGGTTTTTCCCCATTTTTGGGTACCAACTTTATATGTACTGGGTGTGCCAATCTCTGCTTAACCCCAAGATGGTCTGTATACCTTAAGATCGCCTATCAGCTGAAATAGCAGAATAAATAATATTGTGTCACTGCCGGGTTTCGAACCCAGGACAGTAAACTAGTGCTCTATTCACTAGACCGCGCCACTTCTGGGGCATGGATATATTGGGCAGAAAAGTTAGATAAGAAAATGGACGTTCACCAGTTTTGTAAATGAAAATTTAGAAAATAGCTATTTAAGCCCTTTCGTATCATTTCAATCAGAATGATCCCTATACAATCTTGTATGCCGCACAAATGTAATATACCTTGACTTTATAATACACGACTAAATTCTTTCGAAGATATTCTGGTGTTTTTGGTTTTTTTTTTTGTGTGTCTGTTATTTATTTTTACTTTATATAATTTAATAATCAACTAGTTGACTGGATGATCATTTAATAATGAAGCCAGACAAATTGGACTTCTTCTCTTCATTGTACATTATTCTTAGTGGCGGAAATGTGCCAGAATATAATTGCTTTTCATATAATTTATTTTGTTTACTTGATGTAAGTTGTAAATTTCAACAAAAAATATATTTAAAAAAAAATGTCATATGACATGAACTCCTACCCTCCTAGCTAATAAGTTCTAGCCTAAAGAAGGCCTTAGAGTTATTGATGTATTCCCAGGTAAAATTATGACAACCTTTGGGGAGATAAATAACTCAGGTTTTATTATTAAAACACGAAATACAGAGTTTCTAATTATTACTGTTCTTTATTTTTATTTGTTGAAATTAACAATAAAGGTAAACGTGAAGTATGAATACATGACTATTTCAAGTTAGAAGGAACGATATTCCGGCTGTCCCTGTTGAAGAGAGCCTATACCTAGGCCTTCATTTTTATAAACGTCTTACTTCAAATCCTTATATAAAACTGAAACGACTAGAAACCGCCCGACGTTTTCAGATACTTTAACTCTTACTTGACAAAGGCTCAAACTCACAAAAGCTTCCACTTAACAACAAAAGGAACACTTGACTATCATAAACCGAAATGAACTTACGGGGTGGGATTGTGGGGCTGTGACCATCGAATTCTTCTCGTATCTAATCCTTACAATCCAAAATCCTTCGTAAAACTCTCCTTACTTTGTGACGAATAAACTCGTCCCATAAAGACCTCAATGTTCCTCATATTGATGGTTTGGCTCGAACCAGGTATCATTCATTTCATGACAAAATCCATTTTCACTCTAACTGATGAGTTTCAATCCTTGGTTCCTCATTAATTTCTGATAATGTTTCTAGGTTTCTGAAAAGTAGAAGATGAGTCCAAGATCTTCTTGTCTATAATATTTTTAAAGCGCTGCCAATGTGACGAGTTTCTCTATTTTACTTACTAGTTTATCGCTCCTTCCGCTCTAGACATTCTCAGTCCTCCAAATCACGCAACTACCTTTACTTGAGTAGTCTTTTCTCGAGTTTCTGTTGGTCAGTAGTGGAAGGGTCGTATCTTCTTGATATAATACCCGATCGTTTTGTTTAGAACTTGTTAAAATTAAGTAAACGACACAATACCTCATGAAGTGTGGTAAAACAATTTTCGAAAAACCATTCAATATGAAAAATCTGGAAGGTTGTGCCAGACAAACCTAATGATTTCAAAATTAACTATAGGGACTACTTAGACAGAAAAGAATTTGAAAAACGCATGAAGATAATAAAGGTTCTGGTGGGAGATAAGCTGCTGGCAGTAAATGGTCTGGAGAAAGGAAAGCACTTTAGTAAAAAAGAATTAAACACCAACGGAAAAGGTAGAGAGAAGAGAAGATAGTAAGAAATAAAAGGTAGAGACAAGAGAAGATAGTAAGAAATAAAAGGTAGAGAGAAGAGAAGATAGTAAGAAATAAAAGGTAGAGAGAAGAGAAGATGATAGCAATATGATCAAAACCTAGGGCAAAAAAGTTGTTAAACTCACACTTTAATTTTAATTATTCCGAAAGTACGGGTGAACATTGTACATTTTTAAGAAAAGGTGTTTTCATTGTCATCTAAAAACTTCCGTTGAGCAAACATTTTCTTAAAAATTCAAATGAAACTTTTTCAAAAAGTTAATAACTTTTTTTCGACTCTTGTTTCAGAGCGTATGGCATCCCAATTTCATTGCATGGGCATAGGCAGAGAGGAGCATGATAAATAAAATAATTGAAAATAAAATAATATTAGGATAAAAGGTATGGTTATAAATTGTATATAAGAGTACTTGCAACCAGGCTCTTAATTATCTGAAACATAGATTCAAAATTAAAATGTGGTAATGAATTTGTGGAAGAATTAAGAACCATTTTATTAATCATGATTATATGTTTCTTCTGGAAAAGTTCACATAATTTTTAATTTTTTAATTTGTACTTACAGAGACAGTGTTTAGAAAAAAAAAAATTGTTAACTTACTTGCCTCTTCCAAACGTTGACCTTCCTCTTAACTACAAAACGCTCATCTAGATAACTATCATAAGACCAATCTGGACTACGGAGTTGAGCTTTAGGGCTCTACTATTAAATAATAAGTAATAAATAAATTCTTTATTATCCTGGGACAATTCCCTTTAAAATAAAATTTACAAAATATATAAGTGGGCTTCAGAGTCTTAGAGTCATATAAACAAGTTAACTAAAACTAATTGGAAATAGACATATGATTATAAAATGAAATAGAGCCTTATTTACAATTCTGTTATGACTGATTGGTTAGGAGATGAATAAATCAGCGGGATTTGAAGGTTAGAAGAGAGTTGGAGTGACGGATAGAAAGAGGAATAGAATTCCATAAGGTTGAGGATCGGATAAGAAACGATCTGTCGAATTGTGCAGAACGGTGGGCCGTAGTGTATAAATCTGAAGGCCTAATGCGTGTATAACGGGAATGGACGGAGGATATGAATTTTAAGAAATCGAAAATATATGATGGACGGCGGGCTTGGATAACTTGGTAAAGGAATGATGCCAGGAAATAACTGTGGCGATTGAAAGGGTAAAGCCATCTCAACGGAGGTGTACCTCGGGACCCCGAACATAAATCGAATGAAGCAATTGATTAAGGGTTTTATTCTTATTACATTAAATCCTGAAATACTTACCGTATCCAAGCCTTGCAATCCAAAATCCTCAACAACCTCGCATAAATTGATTCATAATGACCTTAATGTTCGTTATGTTGCTGATATTACCTGAACCAGGTATCATTCCTTTCATGACAAACTCCATTCCCACTCCAACCCTCTTGCAGATCCTAGTTCTATCCTTTCTTTTACTTAGATTCCTGATAATCCTCAGCGGTGTCTGAAAGGCCGCGAGACCTTCTGATTTAGAACGTTTTATTGAGTACTACCAATGAGTAGTTTCTCCACATGTGTATCATGTATTTGTTTTATATTCTACTCACATTTACTAGACATATTAATTTGAATACAGTTCTATATTTTTATAAACATACATTGAAAACTGATCATAATAAAATAAAATACTATGGTCTAGAAGTTCTAAATGTGAAACATGATAATATTTACCCATTTCTTCCTGCAGAATGAAGACGACGGAATGAAGAGAATCGGTTTCTCCTGTAGCTAACTATTCCAGCATTACAGATGTTTTTATCTCCCCATGCGAGGTTTGGAATGCAAACAAGCTGGGTGATAAACATGGACGTATCCTGGAAAAAGTAAACAACCTTAAAGTATTCGGTTAACTCACAATTCCGACTTTTTTTCCAACTATTGTACAATTCATTTCTATTCCCAATGTTGGACGTGATGTTAAATGCTATGGAAATTACTTGTTCGTCCGCGTATTCTCTTACATTGATTTCAATCGACATTATAAGTTATAAACGATATCGTTGTAAGTCGATTGATGTAGGTTTGGTTACAAGAGTAACGAAAAACTTTTTTTTTTAAATATCACCACAAACGTTCATAATTTCCAATATATTACAAAAATCGTATTCACTTCATTAATATCAGAGCTATTTGAGCATATGGAATCCAGCTTTTGGACCCTACTGCACCACCTAATTCCTTCAACAATCAAAATCATTTTAAAAAATCGTGAAAGCCCCTTATTTAAAAAATAAAATAAAAACATCCATATTGACCTTAATATCTCATTTGTTAGGTCAGACCTAGCCTGAAATAGATGAACCTCTTTCAATTCCAAACTCCCTCACAAACCCACTTATCCGTAACCTGACACTGATAAATGGAATAAAAATTTAAATCTGAATAAAAAATAGTCCTCAAACAAGACAAGAAACTAATAGTTGATACCGATCACTACAACACTTACTTGACAAACGTCATCTTCATTCCACTTCCTTACATATTCCTGTTAACCCTCCGAGGCGAATTATTATAAGGTTTTCTTGGATGTTATCCACTGAATACAGTCATAATTCTTTGGTGGGTAGTTCATTCATAAGCTATTTTCATGTCTTGTATTCATTCTACACATTTAAATTTTGATTAAATTTAAAATAAAAATTGTGATTTAATACAGTTGAATCACATTAAAAAAACAAACACAAAAGGCATCTTTTTAAAAACATTAAATTATTCAGATATAATTGTGAAAGAAACCATCAAGTACCGATTCGACTTCATATTTCCTTAACGGGCTTTTCGTCCATTTCAAATATATATATATATATTTTTTTTTTTTTTTGTATTTATTTATTAAGAATACAATACATCAAAGCTGAAAGCTTTTTGTTGGGGAGTCAGCCGTGCATAGTAATATACAATTATCTATTAACATCCATGATTGAACAATGAAAAAAAACACAATAAAAGAAAAAAATAATAATTAGTCAAACACAACAAATAATCACCATATTATACCTAAATACGAAATAACTAATGCCTATTTAATATTTATTCACACTAAAAATTAATAATGTTTATATAAACAAATACAATCCTATTATTCATAAAAATTTCTTCATCCTTCTTTTTCCTATTCACAGTTATTTGTTACTATTATTTCTAATTTTTAAACAAGTTACTATGTAAAAATATATATTATTTAACTTATCTATGGAATAACTATTTAAAATTGATGACATTTGAAATTGAGTACTTTCAGTTTGATGTATTGATTAATATAGTGGTGTCGGTAAAGCTGATATAACTGATAGTTTAACAGAAAATTTATCTTTTCATCCTTTCCTCAATTACAATATTTACATATTACATTGTTGAAGGCAAATTTTTTATGATTTATATAAAACACAGGTAGTTTTCCTTTTAAATGCCAATCTGACTTGACATATAGCTCTGATTTTGTTAATAAAAGGTTATAATTTGAATTAATTATTTTATCAATATTTTTCGAGATTAGATTCTTTTGAAAAGAAAAATATATTCCTCTTGTTTATGCTTAATTAATTTGATAAATGAATAAAAGTAATACTGCATAAATCGTGATGAATTTATTTAATTGAAATAAAGGACGAAGACGAACGCTTTGCCGTTCGTCCTCGCTTCCAATGAAGTGTAGAACATGGAGTAGAACCAGACGCATCTCGTGTGCCTGTAGCTACAGTAAACCCTCGTTTTAACGAACTCCAAGGGACCGAAAAGAATTCTCTCTTCGTTCTAAAAGAATTCGTTATATCCGAAAAATATATTATATGTCGGTATAAATTCAGGTGGTTAAAAAGAAATATTTTCAATACAGTATTCGCTTTCAGGCACATATTTATTTTGAAATACTATGTATACTATGCACCATGAACATATATCTTTCTTATTTCACACTTTACATAATACTTTGAGATTGACATAAACCATTATTCAAAATACAAAACTTAAAAAGGAACTTACAATGTCAAAATCACAGCAATTCATATAAAGTTGAATGATAATTTTTTTTGTTTTCACATGCCGATGAAGACGCAACGGAGGCATCGATTTTATCTTCATTAGCGATAATCGTTGATAGAGGAGATTTTGATATCCCGTATTTTTCCGCAATTTTCGATTTCGAATTAATTTTTGTATCTACTTCTTGGAGAATCGCCAACCTGGTATTCAAATCAATTGATTTTCTCTTGACCTCGTAGAAAACTCGAATTAAAGCAAGTAATAAAATCAATAAAAACATGCTGAAACACTAGAAACTTGAAGCTGTCACAGACTGTGAATCACAGAATTGAGCTGAATAGAAGGAAGAGGTAAGGATTTGGACAGAAAGGCGCCGCTCTTTACTGGGAATCTAGACGTTTCTTAGTTTTCTTCTTCTTTATTTTTCGTAATAACCAAACAAATTCAATTCTGAGGTCCACAAAAGTAGTTCGTTAATTCGTTATAAGAGAATATTTCGTTATAAACGAGGAGAAAGCATAGTTTTCTATTAATTTTTCAAAGGACCGTAACGATAGTTCGTTATAAACGGGTGTTCGTTATAACTGTGTTCGTTAAAAAGAGGGTTTACTTATCTGTATGTGCAAAATGTTATTAAAAGTAACAAAACATTTAAAGTTTGTTAATGACATAACATGCAATCTTCACAAACGTAAAAATGTTGCTTCAATCTGTAACCGACTATAAATAGAAATGATGAAGAATGCAAATCATTCCAGGAACGCTTCTAGGCACTTAGTGTGCTCATAAATACGTGAAACCCGCGGCAGCATATGTAGTAGTTTTTTTTGTTTTGTTTTTCATAGATGGAATGAACAAAAAGGAAAAAAGATCTCTACATTAACGAGTGATTCCATTTCCTCAAATGTCCTATTAAACATATACAAGCGTTTAAGATTTAGTAGAAATCTACTGAGCGCGACACCCGACTTACCTTCATTGTTCAAATCAGGGAAAGAACTGTTATATGTTTAAGAGAATAAAAAATAAAATAATTCAATATCTATTGATGCCAACATTCTCTCTTCTCTCAGAATAATATAAAAATTGAAATAGTTATAATAAAAAAATCACTCAAGTGTATACTCACTCATGTTTTTTTCAATTTTTTAGCAATCCACTAGTATACATCCTTATACATTATACATACTTTTATATCTACTATTCTATTTTCACTAAAAAGAAAAAATTGATTTGGAATAATATTTCATTTTTTTAGTAAAGCGAATAATACATTCTATCTTACTCCTCGGCCCTAAGTATAGTCGTAGTGAGATTACATCCTCACGATCCATAAAGAAAAAAATATATAATAAAATTAAATTAAACATAATTTAATTTAATTTCAATAATTTAAAGGGAAAAAATCTGTCGCGTAACACAAGTCTTTCCCTGGTTAAAATCAATTTTAGAACCAATGAATCATGCTAAAGAGAGATACAATTTATTAAATAATAAGCGATACTCCCCAACATAATGGCTTGCTATCTACACAGCTAACTTTTTTATAATTTATTGTACTATTTTTAATATACCATACACATACAATAAATAAGAGATTGATATTTTTTCCCCCTTCATCATTAACTTTTTTTAAATTATTTTTCTCCTTTTATCCTTTTTTTTTCTCTTTTTCTCGATTATCTCTCAGATTAATTCAATTTTATCTATATAAATGTGTATAAAAAAAAATTAAAAAATTAATTGAATCAGATGGATATATTTAATTTATATTAAATTACATTGATATAATTAACAACTGCTTAAGTTTACTACTTTGTTTGTTGGATAACAGTTTTTACAGAAACATTTAGCTTTCCTAAGTTTTATTATAGACCTTTGACCGAGTCTGGCTCCCGGGATTGCTTTACAAGCTCCGTCTATTCCTCCCTCCTACCTATTTTCTTATTATCCAGTCCTACCTCGCTGATAGATCATTCAAAATAAATCACAATAGTTCCTATTCCTCCCTGTTTTCTCAATCTGCTGGTGTTCCTCAAGGCAGCATCCAAGGACCCGTTCTTTATACAGCTGATATCCCAACCCATCCTAACACATTCCTTTCTACCTATGCTGATGACACGTGTGTGCTATCAGTAGATAATGATCCAATTACTGCCTCCCACACTCTTCAATCCCACATCCGAGACCTTGAAGTATGGTGCCCGAATTGGAGGATTAAAATTAATTCTAACAAATCCCACCAGATAGCCTTTACTCTTAGTCGTAAACCAATGACTTCCTGCCCTACAGTATCCTTTAATGACATTCCACTAGCCCCTGTTGAACAGATTCGATACCTAGGACTCCACCTTGACAAATGTCTAACTTGGAATCCCCATACAAGACTTAAACGACAAGAAACTGCCCGACGTTTTCGACTACTTCAACACTTACTGGACAAACGCTCCAAACTTCCACTTAATTACAAAAGACTCACTTATATGACCATCATAAGACCGATATGGACTTACGGAGTAGAGCTATGGGGCTCTACTAAACCATCGAATTCCTCTCGTATCCAATCCTTACAATCCAAAATCCTTCGGAAAATCCTCAATGCTCCTTATTTTGTCACAAACACACTCATTCATAGAGACCTTAATATTCCATATGTTGCTGACTTAGCCCGAACCAGGTACCATTCCTTCCATGAAAAACTTCATTCCAACTACAATCCATTAGTTTCAATCCTTGCTTCCTCTTCAATCCCTGATAATCCTCCGAGGCGTCTGAAAAGAAGATGGCCACGGGACCTTCTAGTTTAGAGTGTTTTTAGAGTGCTGCCACTGGGTAGTGTCTCTACATGTATTTCATGACAGTTGTACATATTACCATCACATTTACTAGATGTATTTTTATTTAATACAGTTGTAAATATCAATAAAAATGTTAAAAAAAAAAAAAGTTTTATTTTTACATAAATATTCTTATCATTAATGTATATATATATATATATATATATATATATATATATATATATATATATATATAATTAAATAATCTCCAACCTTTAACTCCTCCGGGGTGAAGATAGGGCAATACACCTGGATTGCTAGATTTATAATATTTTGACCATGGTTGGTATCGTACTTGATAGCTAGTTACAACTGGTGATAGTTTTGGTACATTAGAGTCAGATAAAATCATTTCAGGTGCTGTGGGATTAATTAAATTTGTCTTTTTATACAAATAAAAATAACAAAATACACAAGATGTTACAAGGATTATAGAAATTAAACTATAAAACCATTCATTAGAAATAAAAGGAATAAATGAAGTTTCCATGAAGCGAGGTGAAGAAATATTAACATTTTCCATAAGTTCTAGTCTAAAAGATTTGTACAAAGGTTTAGATTTAAAATATAAATTATGAATAAAAGTTTTGTTAAAATTAGAAATACAATCATCATAACTAACACTAATAATTCCTCTCAGATCGTTCGCAATATGTGGTAGTTCCAGGCAAACCTCCTTCCAGAACTTTATCTCTATCCTGTGGTGTTCCTCAAGGCTCATCACTGTCTCCCACTTTATTTTCTATTTACATTAATGACCTTCCTCTCCATATTCATCACTCCCAATATCATATCTATGCTGATGACTTCAAAATTTACCAAACCTTCGCTCCTTCGGACCTATCACTAGCAATCGAAAAGCTTCAAGACGATCTCAACCGAATTAGTTCTTGGGCAGCCGACAACAAGCTAAAACTAAATGTAGAGAAAACTAAAGCTATCGTGATAGGATCCCATCCTCTCCTTAAAAACCTTCCACCAATCCCAACACTGTTTCTCAATGATAATCCAATAAAGTTTCACCAAACCGTTAAAAACCTAGGACTCACCCTCGATCAAACCTTATCCTGGAAAAACCATATCTTCGAAATCTCTCGTCGCACATTTTCCACCTTAAAACACCTAAATTACCTTCGTCGCCTTCTTCCTTTAGAAACCCGCAGGCTTTTGGTTAGTTCCTTAATATTCCCCCATTTTGACTACTGCTGTGCGGTGTATGGGGGTGTCTCTGGGGAGCTCAAGGCAAAACTAAAACGATTATTCAACTGCTTTATCCGCTTCATCTTTGGGATACCCAGGGACACCTCTGTAACCCGATTCTACGAAGAGTTGAAGTGGCTTTTACCCCTCCTACCGTTGTAAGTACTTCCTGTCTTCCTTTCTCTTCCAAGTTCTCCAATCCCGCCGTCCGTCTTACATATCAGATATGTTCCTTTTCAAATCCTCAGTCCACTCTCGCCACACGGCCTTTGGACATGTACATAAGCCCCATCGAACTGCAGCTTTCGACAGATCTTTCCTAATTCGATCTTCAACCTTATGGAACTCTATTCCTTCTTACATCCGTGACTCCAATAATCTTCCTACATTCAAATCTCGCCTGTTCAATCATCTCCTGTCTCTCCAATTTTCGAAGAATCCTAATTAGTTTTCTAATTTCAATTAAAATTAATAACAAAACAGATAGAAACGTTAATATACCTATTATATTTTATGTTATCTTGTGTTTTGCACTTATTATAATATTAGCATATTGTTAAAAAAAAACAAAAAAAAAACACTGTTATGATTTTTTAATGAAAGTTGTATATATGTTCATATTTCATATTATGTTTATTATCTAGTTTAGTTTTCAATATTATTATTTGAGGCTGCTTTTTAATCCATTGCTTGTAATTTCTATTGTTTCTTTGTATTGTTTTTGTATACTCTAAGACCTTAAAGTTTTTATTTTAATTTTCTTGTTATGTTATTCTAAAGGGACTAGTCCCAGAATAAATAAAGATTTAATTATTATTATTATTATTATTATTATTATTATTAAGAGCTACTTGTGGTAAAAATATTGAATCATTATGTTAATTATCAAGTTTGGAAATATTATAAGTAAGATACATTTTTATATAAATCATTAAACATAATATTAGTAGTACAGTTTGTATAAGTGCAGTAATTAAAACTAGAATTATTAATAATATTTAGAATACACTTATTAGATGTTTCTTTTAAATTTTTACAATAGTATTCACTATTAAAAATGTAATCAGCATGGAAATAAGTATTATCTTTCTTAATAACTAGTTGTTGATCTAATTCTAAGTTTTTTAAAGTCTATCTAGTTCTAATAAAAATTGTTAGCTTACATTGGTACTAGAATTATTAAAAATATAATAGTATAATGTTATATAATGGTATGAGATTGCTCATGAGTTTAATATAGAATTATAATGCATAAAATTATTAACAAATACATAAATTAATAAATACATGAAATGTACAATTATGATAAGAACAATAGATTTAATATTTCCTTATATAATTTTAATGTTCCTCGAAAATAATTTAATGCTAGAGGGTATGTGGTTGTTTATAACATTTATCATTATATTTGAATCAATTATTCTGAATCTGAAATATGAAAATAAGATTTCTTCTTTTTATTAGGACGTTTTATATTATTAACATGTTCTTTGTTAATTTTTAATTTATTATATAGATTTTTATTTTTGCTTTTAACTTTAGGAGTTATTACATAAATAGTGTCTTCGTGCAATTCTGGTGATTCTTCTCTATTTTCGTTAGGTTTATCAGTTCGCTTTTTTTTTTTCATTAGTTATTTTATCATGTACCATTTTTTGTAATTTATTTAAATGAGTAAAGTAATCATGTATATAACTTTCTTGTATATCTTCGGTTTCATAATTATTTTCAAATTTGCCAAATGTAATTTCATTAGGTGTTAGTTTTAGACTTTGATTAAGTGAATTATTGCAATTACACTTGTTTGTACAATTCTATCAAATTTATATTGCTTATGTGAATTAGCGTTAAGCCTTAAGATTTCTGTAAAAGTGGCATGACATTTATTAAGTGTTCCAAGTGAGTTAGAATGATTAGTACTTGTATAATGAATTTATATTTTTAGAGATTTACAAAATTGTTTAATTAGCATATTATCGAATTATTTTCCTTGATCACAAATTATTCGTTCCGGTGGGGGATATAACATGTAATATTTTTCTAAAGATAGACATAGCATTTTTAGAGTTGATAATTTGTACATATAAGCGCTTAGAAAAGGTATATATACTTGTGGATATAATATTTTTATCATAAATGTTATTTACTCAGTATAATACTGAACATTTTTTAATATTTCCTATACCAGTAAACATTTTTAATATTCTTACATGAAATCAAAAATGTATATATTATGTTTTATTTATTTTATTTTATTTATTTTTTTTTTAAACTAATATAGTACTAAATATAGAACAAATTATAAAGAAACACAAAACATAAATTATTAAACACGAAATATAATAACAAGAGTATAACAGACTCTTAACAATTGTTAATTTTTTTAATTATTCTGAGGTAACAATATGTTACAATGCCAATAATATTTTTTATGAACCAGTGACTATTTTTTAAAAGAAATGTTATAACTAATTATTAATTTTGTTGACTTATAAAAATTGACATATAAAAACAATATAAAATAAAGTTTTTCTGAATTGGTTCTACCAAATTTTATCTGTAATAAAATATAAATCCAATTAAAAATGAAATCAATTTAAATAATCATAACCTACTAAATATTGTTAATTTATTTTAATTTCACAATAAGGTTTCAGTAATGTGGTATGAAACATTGAATTAGCAATAAACACAATTCCGATCAAAAACCTTTGTAGTAAATCAATTATAAACAATCCATAATCCCTTTTTAATTTTTTTCTCTTATATTTGAAATTTAAATATCTACTCTTTAATATTAGAATCAAATATTCTGTGTAATCTTTACAACAAAAATTATCACTGAAATCATTTTCCAAATCATTCAAATTTTTAAATTCAAGTTATTTTTCTTTCTTATTAATTGATCTATTATCAAATTAGTTTCACATGAGTTACTTGACACAATAGTACTCATATTATCTTCAATTTTATTTTTTAAACATTCCGCTTCTTTTTCTATCTTATACTTTTTTATATCACTTTTTTGAATATCTATTTCTGTTTTTAAATCTTTTTTTATTTGTTCACCGTTTTCAGCTACTATTCGAATTAACTTATTCCTACTATCGTTATTAAGATGCTCATGTCTTATAACGTTTTTAATTTCTAATTTGTTATCCATTAAATGACATTCGTTTGTTTTCTTACAATTGGAATGATCAAATTTAAATACGGTATCACCGATCACTATGTGATTATCTAAGATACCAAAATCTTTCATTGTCTCATAACCAAGTAAGAAATCATATTAATCATTTACTGGGTAAACTAAAAATTCTATTTTAATATCTTTACCTAAGGATTTTTTCATATTTAAGTCTACTTTATATTGACCCTCGCCTATTCCTGTTGGAGTAGAAATAAAAAATGGTTGCTCAATTACTTTAAAATTATACTCTTTAATTATCCTTGGATGAACATAATTTTTAGATGCTCCTGAATCTATAAGCCAAATTTTATCAGAAAAATCTTTTATACTAGGTAACTTTTTAGTATCATTCAAGTGATAAATTGGTTTAGCATTATTCTTAATATTAGTAGTGGGATTAGAATTAGTTTTAAAATTATTATTATTATTAGTAGTAGTATTACTATCTAAATTAATTGTTGCATTTACGTTTCGTTCTCGTATGTTTGTTCTATTGGCGGTGGATCGTTGTTGTGTAAGCCTCCGGATAAAAAAATCATTGAACCGAGAAGTTAATTTATAGATTTCTTCTTTAAGAGATTGATTTTCTTGTTTCAAATGTGATATTTCATCATTTTCAATATGATGAGCTTTGTCGGATACTGTTCTCATAGAAACGTTTCTGGCTTTTCTAATTTTTCGAAATTATGTTGTTGACGAAATTGTCCTGAATTGGGTTTGTTAAAGAATCTTTGTTGGTCTTGTTGGTTCCATTGTGTATTATGTTGTCTTTGACAGTTATTTTGAGGTTGATAATTGTCAGTGTAATTAAAGTTTTGTCTAGGTTGGTAATATTGTTGAGGTCGAAAGTTATGCTTTTGATTATTATATTGTGAGTTATGATATTCTTGTCTAAGTCTTTGAAAGTGTTGTGGTTTTAGTTGGAACTTATTTTGAGTTGGTTTTTGATTAGAAAAGTTATTTCGTTGTGTTTTCCTAACGCCATATAATTGGTAAACTACTGTAGAAAATGTATTTTTCAATGAATTTTTGATATCTTCTAAATTGTTATAAATTATATGTGTAAACTGTCTAGTCAAGACTAGGTGTAAATTAAGAACAGCGGTTGTTGAAATTGTTTTATCATAAATTTTTAGAATATCTGTTTCATTTTCCGTATATAATTTTGTTACTAAGTCTCTACGTTTTTCAATTAATCTATTTATGTAATCTATGGGATGTTCGTTATATGATGATTTAGTATCTAAGATTTCTTTTAATATTAATTCGGTACTTCGCGAGTATAAAATTGTTTCTTTAAATAACTAATTAATTGTTTAACATCATCGAATTCTTTATCATAACAAAGATCTTCTGGTTCTCCTGTTAACTTTGATAATGCTTGTATAAGAATAGATTTTTGATTTGTTAGTCTGTAACCATTATTTGTCTGACAAAGTTCTTCAGTTAAATATTCTAAATTTGAAATATATTTAATTAATTTTTGTGGATGTCCGTCGTAAACCGGGACAATCTTAAAGTCACTAGCATTAATTCTAATATCAGGATTCATTGTTAAATTATTTGATAAATCAGGAATATTTCTTAAATCGTTTAACCTGTCACTAAGAGACATTTAAAATCATAAATCTATAATAATTTGTAAGTCTATAATAATAAAATTAAAATAAATCTATATTAAAATGATAAAAGATAAATCTATATTAATTAAATCTAACTTAGTAGCTTGTCTTCTTCAACTAAGAGGTTTCTTCTAAGTTTTATTAAGGCTGAGTTGATTATTAATGTTTCTTTGACTTGAGTAAGATCTTAAGAGATCATCAATATTCTTTTTTATTCAAGAGTTTGATGAACAAGTTCCACAGTGACAACTTGAAATTATGATGAAGAAATTCAGAAACAGTTACTAAAAAGCAAGTGTTGTATACCTTAGTCTTCTATATGAAGAAATTCCTCGATGAATTCTTGATTGAAGTTCTAAGTCTGAAGTCTTCTAAGAATAAGCCCTCAAGTCCCAATTTGGGCGCAAATTAAATAATCTTCAACACTAAATCACTTTTTAAAAAGGACTTTATTGACAAAAGACAGCTAAAATAATAACTAATCTAATTACATACTATCTTACTCCTAGAATGAATGGCTGGAATGGCTCCCATGAATTATTCTCACGCCTTCTTATAGAAACTGAAACGGGAAATGACTCAGTGCTGACATTGCACTAGCCTGTACCTTTAACTATATATATATATATATATATATATATATATATATATATATATATATATATATATATATAATAATATATATATATTACATACATACTACTCGTATATACATATAAACATATGCATTTTTTTTTTTTTTTTTTTTTTGGCCAGGGATAATTCTAATTTTTCTTATTCATTAATGTTATTCTTAAGGAACATTGTACCAGAATAAAGTTGTTTTGTTTTTTCATTCATAATGGCGGAAAAAAAAAAAATTAACCCAAACAAATATTTCTGCTGCTTTCAGTCAGTTGTAAATATTTGTAATATTTTTAAATAATATATTTTATGTTATTAAAGTCTGTAATGTATATGGCTTATATAAGAGTATTAAAAGCATTTATGTGAAAAGAATAATGGAGAGTTTAATTTCCTTTTATGTTTATTCATTTTAATTTTAATCTTAGGTTAGATGTTTTATTTTATTCTGATGATGTTGTAAACATCAAAAAGTATTGATATAAGGAATATATGTATAGTATTTACTGACGTGAAAGACCTGACTCAAGGTTAAATACAAATGTATATAAAATCCCTGTTCATCGTAAGAGAGGACCAGTTTGGTCCTAAATGTAGCAGGTCAATAATAAACTATTCTATTTAGTTGGTGAGCAAATTCTTTCATATACACCCATTTTTTATCAATGCCAACAACAGGAAATGGTAAGATTGCAAATCAACAAAATTAAATGTACCTATAGAGTAAGAAACAGAAAAATTGGTATATGAGCACTGTCAAACTATTTAATAAGAATAAAACCTGCTTGAAATTAAATCCTATTAAATTTTACATAAATATAGATGGTTTAATGGTTTAGTTTAATTAGATGGTTTCAAATTGGTTTGTTCTCTTTTGGTTTATCGATTTAGGTTAAATTATTTTAGTAGCATCCTAGGCGTATAATTTTTTTTATATATAAATTTATCAATTGCACAATCACAGACCTTTTTGCCGGACTTGGTTATTCAGACCCACAAAACTCTGAAACGTATTTCCGTTATTAAAATATTAAAATTCCTAAATTTTCACACTTACTTTATAGTTCATATATATGTAAGTTAATGTAAAAATAAATAAATGAAGCTTTATCTATGAGAAAATAGAATTTCATGATATTCTGGATAATTGAGGACTATCATAGTTACACATGGTCAAATTCACGAAAGGATTTTAACAGTTTTTCGAATGACAACAAATAGACCAGGAAATTAGTCTGCGTGGCGGTCAGAGAAGGAAAACCTATGAAATATTTAAATTATTTGTTGTTTTGCCTACGTTTCTACCCACATTGTAGGTCATCATCTGGGCTCCTTCAGGAATGGCAGCTAGGAAAATACTTCTAAGAAATTAGGACAGACTGGAGTCTTTTCCTATTTGCCTTTCCTCAAGGAGACATGATAATGTACAATGAGGGCCGAAACGTTGGCAAAACAATTAATATTTCTGATTATTTCGATGTTTTTCTTTTTCTGAACGCCACTCGGACTAATTTCCTCTTGAACTATCAACGCTCAACTACTGATATTTATTAAGTTGTTTTTTTAAAATAATATTCAATTGCAGGTCTTTTAGTGAACTGACAGTTTCTTATCCCATGACGGGATGAATCGTCAATATTTTCAGTAGGAATTCATGAGTTCAAACAATAGTAACTCAGATACATAAAGGTCTTTAGAAGCTTTTGTTTTTCTTCGTTTTTATTGCTTTAAGCAATATAAGACACTGGAAACTATAAAAATTGTCAAACCTATTATATGACAAATCCAAAATCAAAAATAACAAACTCTTAATTCAATGACCTGTTTTTGACCTTTGTTTTTTTAATCAATATTCACAACGTTACATATCAATATAACAAGTAAAGAAGCTATCCAGTAGTAGCACTTCAATGTTTATTTTATTAACAGGTCTCGAGGCCACCGTCTTTTGAGAAGCCTCGGGAGATTATCAGAAATAGATAGAGATGAAAGGTTACGGATAATTTTGTACGGGGTAGTAGTTAGGAATTTTCAAAAGAGGCATACCTCTTTCGGACTAAGTCTGCAACTATAATTGGATGATCTTATTAGTGGCAACGTAATGAGCATTCAGGATTTTTCAATGGAAAGGTTGGATGTGTGAGGAACCTGATAGTTGAGTGGATCCCCATAGCTCAATGCCATAAGTCCAAATAGGCCTGATAATGGTTATATAAATGACTTTTTGGTTGTAAATAGGGAGTTTTATCGTTTGTGACGTAATTGTTGGAATAATCGGTATCTATGAGCAGTTTCCTGTCGTTTCAGTCTAGTATGAGGATTCCATGTTAGACATTGGTCAAGTTGGAGTCCTAAGTACCGGATCTGTTAAACAAAAGGGAATGTGATATTGTTAAAGGATACAGTGGGGCTGGAGGTCATAGGTTTACGACGTAGAGTGAAAGTGATTTTGTGATGTTTTTTTAATACTCCTGTTTTGATAATATTCTTCAATGGCTGATACTCTTAGACTTAAACTTGACGAAAAAATGCAGATTATTAAGATTTTTTTTTTTAAATTAATCAGTAAAACTAGATTGTCGAATACACACTCCATTACCACTTTGCTAAATCAAACGTAAGGGATTCTCAAGTCTTTTAATTCTTTATTATTCCTGGGGACTGATAGGTCGTTGGGCATTAGAACAGGAAATAGTGAAAGTGGACATTCAACTTTAGAACCAGACCTACGATTTTCGCAAAAGGTGATAGTTTGCGCAACTTTTATACTTTTACGTAAGTTGTATTTTGACATTTACTTTTTGTTGTAATGAAATGAATATTATAGGAAGAAATGGAATCAGTAAAAAAGAAGATTTTGGTCAAAATATAAGGTTTTATATCTCTTGCCTTTGGAGTAGTTATACATCACAGTTAACTAATAAAATACATCATCGTGCAAGACACTTAATAATATTGAAATTTTAAGGAAATTAAACCGTCAAAGGCAGGATTCTCTAAACCTCAAATTAAACATGGCTAAAACTATTTTATACCTGTTAGTTCAGGTGCTTACACAAACCTTTGTTTATACTGAATATCTGGATTTTGGCTTTTTGTTTGGCCAGCTTTTGAAGGTTACGAATATGATAAAGAGATTTAGTTTTATATCCGAAACCGACATGCAATCAATTATGTACTTTAAGTAAGATAAATAATATCAATATGTACAACAAAATAATATGGTAAGGTCAAGTTGGAGGCTGCTCTTTAACTTCCCCACTATTTTATTTAGTTATGATGCACTACCTTTCACCTATGTAATTATGCAAGTACAAATATAGTTTCTTTGAAAATAATCAGTCTCATAATTATAACATCAAAATTACATAACAATACAAAATCTTTAATTACTATAAATAAAATTTATGAAATTGCTAATAATCTATAAAAAGATTAACGTCACATTCATAAATAATAGAAAAAACATATTAAACATGAAACTAAAAGAATAAATAAAAATAATTCCACAAAAAACATGAATAGCTCGAATAACATCCATAGTAATATCAAGTAATCAACAAGCAATATTCTAGTAACAGTGGTTTTATATTCACCTTGATTTTTTACCGATATTGTTATTTGAATCGAAAACGGAAAGTCTAATCAAATATATTATTATAGAATTTAAATGAAAATAATGTCAACTATTTCTTTAAAAATCTTTATTAGAGTATTTAAAATCATATACCCTACATACACAATGCTGTAAATGAAGCAAACCTAGGTTATAGTTTCTTATTAATTAACCAAAGACAAAATAAATATATCAACTTCCTAAATTTTAAATAAAAAATAATAATAAACTACAACAAATTTATTATATAGTAATATATGTTTAGTTCCTTTACGGAGATACTATAAATATATACTTAGATAGAACTATTTTATTTCTATTTTATCTACAATTGGATAAGCAGTTACTTAAAATCTCATGCGCGGGAAAAATAATTACCTAAAACGCAAGTCAGCTCTTTTCTTCTTTAAATGCTTCAATAATCCTCACCTTATATATTTACCCATTTTTTATCAATGCTAACAACATGAAATGGTTAACTTTTTCTGATCTACAAAATTAAAGGTACATTCGTTTATTTATTTTTGGCATTACTTTCCTGCAAGAACCTATGCTTCTCTTCTCTATTATCCCCTACCCCATATCGATAATTCTATCATAAAGGTAACGTATTCTAAAATACTTCAGAGAGAGAAAATTTTGGCATTTAAGAACGGCGGAAACCTATAACATATTAATTTGACATCAATATAGCAAGTTTAGTGAAAATCGTTAAAGCTGTTTAGCAGAAAATCTGGGGGAAAAACGGTCCGAAATGCATGCTATAAAATGGCTCTTGAGGCTCAACGGTTTTGGTGATAAAGATTCTGAAATATCGCTTGCATATAATTTTGTTAAATATGAATTTGCAGTTCCCAAGGACTGTTTTCGAGCAAGGCTTACTGCATACACACACACAGACCATTTCGCGGGACTTTCATTTGGACTCAGGGGAACCTAAAACGTTTATATCCGTTGAAAACTCGAATTAAAAAAAATTCGCAAATACTCCCGCTCACCATATATTTCATAAATAGCTAAGGCAATATATAATATATTATTTATAATGTTGATGGAGTTGGGCAAAAGATCATTTACAGGATAAACTTGCTACTCATTTAAATACTTACGGTTTTAACAGATAATATAAATTGAGTTTAATATGCAATGATTCTGCTCAAACAATAAACATAAAATTCATAGTGGTGGAGATTGAAGCTTGAATTTTTCTCCTAAACGAAAATTATAATATCCATTATCTCTATAATTGAACACAGCTAAGTTTAGATTGAGCTAGCTCTTTATCGTATGCTTCTCGTTAACCGTTTGTACAACCACATTAAAAATCAGATAGCGAAATTTCTAGAGAAGAAGTGTTATCAATAATAGTTTTGACTGGATGCCGATGAGTCAACGAGATCTGTGGATATCTTAGCATTTAGTAGCCCATAAAAAGGAAGCACTAGCAGTACATTTAGATTTATGTATGAACCAAACGATCGGGAACAAGCCAATTAAATCCAGGAAGAATAAGAAAATATTTGTGCTAAACCTTTTCCCGATCTGCAAGAGAGTTTAGCGAAAGATTACATAGGCTGGATTAGTCAATGCCTCCATAAATTTCATTATTTGTATTATGGCTTTGTACATTTTTTCTAACGCTATCTCTATCTTTTTTTTTTTGGCTTTTTAAAATTGTCTTTCAGATTTATCCAGCATTTTGTGTGTTCAGAGTATTTGAGCCAAGTTGAGCAGCCTTCGATTGGATTCGAGATTAATCTATCTCTTAGTAGAGTTTTAATTGTGTAGTGCGAATTCGTCGATGAAGTGTAGTAGATCTTGATCTTAGATTTTCAATTGTATTATTTCCAGATCGGCTGCATAAGCTATGCACTTTTTTTTTTTTTTTTTAATAAAAAGTCATTAAAATTTTCAACAATTGACGTGGAGATGTATTCTCATACAAAAGACTCTGCTACGTTTATAATTATGCTCAAAGATTAAATAATGTAGATAAATATAAATCAGAACAAACAAAACAAATAAAAGTGAAACACTAGCAAAAGAAATGAAAAGAGAAGTTTGTGTAAAACAGAGATAAATGCTTTAGTGAATATTATGCTGCCCGAATATAGTAATTTGCTTACAGAGCATACTTAATCAGTCTATATTATTGGATTCTAACATAAGTTCGTAGCCTTTTTGCTGGTTATTTCAAGAAAAACTTGAGATTATTTTAAATATATTTAATCAATCATATAAAACCCATTTTGATCGATTACATGTTGCCTTCTTTCAGACAATTTTGGAATTTGGTCATCATCAAAAACTAAAGGATGAGCCGAGCGCTTTGCGTCTTCCAAGTCAAAATTTCCGGTTCTGAACAGAGCAAAACACTTATCGACGGTACTTTCTCCTAAGGCATCCACGTCACTGCGAATTTTGTTAACCGTCTGTGCAGTGGTTTTTCCTTTTCGGAAATAAAAAATCGTTAAACGAGGAAAATTAATTTTACTTCTCTTCCATTTTAAGCAAGCAAAATACCATTTTTTTAAAATTTATTTATAGTAATTTACAACTGTATTAAAGAACACAAAAAGTAAATATGAGGAATGAAAAAAAAAAAAAGTCATGAAAATGTCTTGAGAAAGAACTACCCAGTGGTAGCACTTCACTAACTATTTTAACTCAGTAGGTCCGTAAATGTTGTAGTAATCGGTTTCTTCGAGCAGTTTCTTGTCGTTTCAGTCTTGTGTGAGGATTTTCATATACTTAAAGTCGAAAAAACTTTTAAGTTAATTTAAATAAAAAGTGTTCAGTTTCGTTGGAAACCTATGATCTAAAAATAAAAAATATAAATATATCAAATCGTTACGAATTATAATCAGTAATAAGTTTATGCCCTATTCTTCACTTTACAATACCTTTTACAACTTTGTGTATAAAATAATATTTCTTCTAAAATATTTCTCTTTCCGGAGGTATATTATACGTCTATATTACTGCATTTTATTAGAGTTTATTAGAGCCCCAAAGCTTGATTCCATATGTCCAGATAGGTATGATAAGAGTGAATCAAAGGAGTCTTTTGTAATATACTGGAAGTATTGAACGTTTGTCTAGTAAGTGTTGTAGTAATCGATATCTTCGAGCAGTTTCTTGTCGTTTCAGTCTTGTATGAGGATTCCAAGTAAGGCGCTTGTCAAGATGGAGACCTAGGTATCGGATTTGCTCAACAGGAGTAAGGGTAATGTTAATTAAGGATACTGGGGGGAGGGGGGGCAGGAACTCACCGGTTTGCGACGAAGGGTAAAGGTGATTTGGTGGGATTTGTTGGAGTTTATTTTAATCCTCCAATTTTGACACCATTCTTCAATGGCTGTGATGTGGGACTGAAGGGTTTGGGATGCAGTAGATGGATCATTATGGACGGATAAGACACACGGGTCATCAGCATAAGTATTGAGGACAGTGCGAGGATGGAGTGGAATGTCAGCTGTATAAAGGGAGTAGAGGATGGGACCAAAGATACTACCTTGAGGCACTCCAGTAGATAGGGAAAATATGGATGAGTAGGTTAACCTAGGATGAAAAGTTATGGTTAACCTTAAAGGTTTGGCCAGTAAGGTAGGAACGCATTAATAGGAAATATGTAGGGGTGAGGAATTGACGGAGTTTGTAAAGCAGTCCCTGGTGCCAAACAAAATACCATTTAAAGATATGGAATCTCGGTTAAAAATGATTTATAAAAGCTCCTAAACTAATCATTTTTTAGAATTATGTAAACATTATTGGCGAAGTGAACATGATATTATAAAGACAGACAGGATTAAATTGAAATATTGAAAAACAGTACCAACTTATTTTACAGCCGAATAGATAATAATTAACTAATGCTTCTTCATCCTTCTTCGAGATTATTAAATATTTATTACATGTTTCTCAAACAACAAAAACAAAAAAATGTCTGCACACCTACCTAATAATTATAGAATTAGCTAATAAACCAAAGCAACAAAAAGGATTTGTAATATAGGCTAATTGGTAAATTACATAAAGGCTGAGAATAAATTATGTATATTCTAGTAAGATAAATAATTAAATAATAGTAAAAATGTTAACGATAAAATAATTTAAAATATACAGACAAATAAAAAGCTAAATAGCGAGATTCACTAGAGAATGTCTTTCAGAAGTCTTGGCTTGAGCCTTGGAGATTTCGTTCTAACCATAATCTTGTAGGCTACTGCACCCCTAACTGCTGGTAGATCTAAGATTTGAAACACTATTGTTCGGTTTTAAATTTGGATTCCGTTATAATCGGTAGGATTTCTAAAAGACTTGAGGCAGGAGGCATTGCCAACCAATTTTGCACTCTGCTTAGCCATGGCAAGCTTAGCGGTGTCTCCGCTTTTCTTATATTCTACCTTTGTAACGAAACTGTTCCCGATTCAACTAGACCTATCACTGAGATTCAGAAGGTGTATTTTTTCGGTGCAGGTAGAGGGGTGATTATTTTACTTGGAAAGGAAAAAGTTTGAATATCCAATCCAGCATTTAGCAGGCTTATTATACTATAATAACTCCCGAGTATTGGTTCTAGTAGGGATGTAGTATATATTAATGAAATATGAAAATACAATACACGTTTTAGGGGCCCCTGAGTCCAAATGACCAAGCCCCGACAAATGATGTGTATGTGCTAAGTATTGCTCAAATACTAAAAGCCGTAAGAAACTGAAAATTTATATTTAACACAGGTATATGCCTGGGATATTATAGCAACTTTTTCACCAAAATTGATTGAACTGAAAAGCTACTTGATACCAAATATGTTGCACCTATTTACGATTTTCTCAAAAACAGTTTTAACAATTTAAAATAAACTAATTATATCGAAACAAAATTTCAATCGGCTTTCAAATCTTAATTATGAGTGGAATAGTATGAAAGGGCTAGGATCTTGGTTTTCTTCAAGTGCTTGTAGTTTTGTGTGTTATATTTTGTATGTTATATTTTATTATGTTATGTTTCGTATGTTATATTTTGTATGTTATAACAACAATTACCCATTTATTGTTGGTAGTATTGATAAAAAATGGGTAAATATACAATGTATATAAAGTTGATAACCAATAAACCAAGAAAAAAGAGCAAAAATATTTTTGGAGATCATTTTTTTTTTTTTTTTTTTTAATATAAAAATAACGTAGATGTATAATATACCGTTGGAAAGGTTTTAGAAAAGACTATTTAAACAGAAAATGCACAATTGGCAGTGATAAAAAACGGATACAATTAAGCGATCCTTGTAGATAATAATGTCTATTTATATATAGTACAATGAAAATAAATGTTTCCATCGAACTATCGTAATTATTTTTTTTCTCATAAAATTGATTCTAATTAGCGAGGTTAGTGACAGCCGTGTGTTTCGCGCAGCATATTTTTTTTTACTTTACCACCATCTCTTTAATTTTGTCTTAAAGTACATTTCGTAGGGGAAAAAAATTCCTCCTTTCCTTCCCGCTTGAATCCGCTAATACATATCACCAGTACTTGTTTTCTGTACCAGTCGGGAAGAATATTAATGTAATAAAAACGAGATTCGAGGTTTAAGATTAGATTGTTTAGGAATTCCAAAAAAAAAGGCACCACGAATGAAGCAGTTACCTGGGAAAGAGTAAACAAATGAGGATATGGAGATGTTGAAGATATGAATGGCGGAACGCTGGGTGAGTAGGTCAAGGTTTTCTAGCTCTCAAGGATTCGAAGAAGAAGGAAGAAAATAGTATACGGGCATTCTTCTTTGGAATCTCAGAGCGGACTGTGAGTATCGGGGGAGAACGTTTTGGCTTCATCTTGTTGTCTCCAGGCAGACCTCCATATAACTTAGTATGGAGGATACCGGAAGGTGGCAGTCATTTTCAAAAAGTCCAAAGCACAAATTTGCCACTTTTGCAAACATTATTGAACAAACTGATTTAAAAAAAAAAAATGTGATGCGCGGGAAACCCGACTTTCACTAACCTCGTTTTATGAAATCAATTATTCATTAAGACATGTTTTTATGTTTTTCTTTAAGCCCTTTTTGTCACTCAGTATTACTTTCTACGGCTTACTAGATTAATTGTTTCGTTTATTATGTTTAGCTTTTCAACAGTATATTATACATCCTTATTTGCGGAAAAAATGAGAAGCCCTGAAAAATATTTCTGCTTCTTTCTCCTTCAACGATCATAAAAATTTAAGATACTATGAACGAAGAAATTTTCGAAATTTGTGGTTGATGAGGTTGAGGCTGAGGCGTACTATCGGTAGGCCAAGTGTAAGGCAGTGCGTGCCACCGGTCGTCCGTGCTAGCCTGTCTCGTCCAGACAGCTATTTCTATATCCATAATATCTATTATTTATTAAGTGCAAAATAACAGAACATTTTAACTGCCTTTCGATGAATACTTACTGTCAGAAATCTGAGCTTAAGATGAAAAAAACGCACGAATTACACAAATTTTAAAATAAGCACCCACTAGACTGTTAGCAAACGAACAAATCGAATACACAGGTCTTAACAATAATCGATGAAACGTGGCATAAATTCGGGCCCCGCACAGTGAGCAATATCGCCAATTTAGGTGGACAAAAGTTTGCAAATCAGTGCTTCACTTTTTTATTATTAGTTGGCAAGACCCTTAATACTAATATTTGTCGCCATACCGTGTTTACAAATAAATAGTAAATGAGTGAATCATTCCTGTTCGCACAAGTGCCTAATAACCGGCAGTAGGATTATCTTTATTCGATGGTAATTTATTGTTCAAGGTGTATTTAGAGCAAAGTCTTTTTGTTTATATTTAACAATGGACATCGCTGAGACAGGTAAGACATTATATTTCCAAACTCGTTATTGAATATACATTGCAATCGCACTTATTGAGTTAATTTAGTAATTTGTAAATGTATGCCCCAATTGAATAACGAAAAACTATATAATTCCCAAGTTACCCCAAGGATTTGTTTCATCAATCCTTCTACTCTTTAGATATTACAAAGAATTTTTGCGTTTTGGGTGATACATGATTTTTTTTAGACACAACACTCCGAATTAAAAGTTTTACAATCTATAATTTCAAGAATTTCCTAAATGGTATAAAAAAAGATCTATTAGCAGGTTTTAGCAACTCCGAGCGATAATTAGATTTTTTGTATTATTTTTCCCGTATTCTGGGACTTCAAACGTAAAATGTAGGGAGGTTTTAGATTTTAGCAAATAAATTTAATGTTTGACAACTGTGAGCTCACCAATCGTATCAAAAAATTAATTAGTTTTTACAATCTTTTCTTATATTTTTTTCCGTAATCTGGACCCAAAAGGTTAAAAATAGACAAGTTTCACAATTTTGTCCACCTAAATCAGTCATATTTTCCACTGTGCGCCGTCTAGATGTTGTAATTTTCCTATCTAAAGAAAGTTAATTTTAATGTATTGTACTTTAAACCCTTCTGGTAAGAATACCCTGATGAGAAGTCTAAACTGCTGATATGGCTAACTGATGCCCTGTGTGTATGAGCCGAAACAAAAGCAAAATTTTAAAAACATTCACACGAATGACTTATTATTTCTACCTATGATAATTTTAACAGTCGACTATACACCCTCGATATATTTTATTGTGTATATAGAAGTACTGTTAAGGTATGGCAAATATTTAATTAATACATTTTAACAAATTGTCTGTGGTCAATGAAAACTGAAGATTTTACTTTAATATAAGTAACTCCTTGTCTTATTATTACATACCAATATAAACATTTTTTTACTTTCACTTTCCTATTTATGAAATATGTTATAATCGTGAAAATTTTCGAATTTCAGTTTTTAACGTAAATAAATGCTTTAGGGTCCCTTAAGTCCAAATAACACATTCGCGCGGAAAGGTCTGTTTGTGTCCGTGTGTGGTAAGTTTAACCCGAAAACTAAAATTTGTACAAAACTGAAATTTTATATTTAAGAAAATTATATGCCCGCGATGTGCAGCAACTTTTTCACCAAAATCGACTGGCGGGAGGTGCTACTGTATGGTTAGTGTCTTCTGAATCAAAATGACCAAGTCCCGAAAAAAGGTAAAATCATAAGTCATACGAAACTGAAATTTCATATTTAAAATAACTATACGCCTGAGATGTTACAGCAACTTTTTCACTTAAATCGGCTGACCGAAAGTCCTACTTTATCCCATGCATTTAGCACCTTTTTAAGACTTTCTCGACAACGGCTCTAACGATTTTGATTGAACTCGCTGTATCCATGTTAAGTTTCATGGGCTTTAATATCATGTAGGTTTTATTCTACAATAATTGAAATAGTCGGACAGGGCTTAAATTGCAATATTTTAAATTTTCTTCCTCTAAAGTATCTTAATTTTGTAGATTTGAAAAAAAAATACCATATCATCTTGTTAGCATTGATAAAAAAAATTGTAAAAATAAAAGTTGGACGAATGCGATTTTTAACTAAAGGAGTAAAGAGCAAACATATTTTTTCATACAATTTTTGTTTTTTTTTAACAAACAGCAATATATATGTATAATATATCGTTGGAAAGCTAATGATTCTAGAAAAAAATATAATCTTATAAAAAAAAAAATTGTAAAAATAAATAGAGAGTGATGAAAAGCCGATAAAACTAACTGATTGTTGTAGCTAATAATATAATAAATAGCTTATTAAAACGCACATTTCTATCGAAAATAAGTGTAATTAATTCTTTAACTTTGTTTCTTTGTTTGTTTGTTGATTGATGCTTAAAGGCGTAAAACTCCGAGGTCATCAACGCCTATAAATTCACTTAAGTTAAAGAAATTTGTGTGAGAGTTCTATTTTGAGTTAAAGAAAATAATCACAAGGAAAGTACTGATTATAACTTTATAACAAAAATAAATAAAAATAATTAAGTAATAAATAGATAAATAATAAATAAATAAATAAAATAGATAAATAATAAATAAATAAATAAAATAGATAAATAAATAAAAACAAAATCAGTTATAAGACCTATAGTTGCGACAGGAGCTGGTGCACTTAGATAACGATTGCTATTGACGTCTCGTCGTCTCTCAAAATATTGCTCAAGTTTGAAGTCAGGCCTATTCTATTAATACTTTCTATATAATGAGTGCACTCCTCAAAGATGTGCTTTATGGTAAGGGTGGAGCTGCAGTAGGTGCATTTTGGCGGGGGCTGTTTTTTTATGAGGTATGAATGGGTTATTGCAGTGTGACCAATTCTTATGCGAGCCCTACGGTTACTACGGCAGGATGTCGACCACGGCTTTACTGATTTCTTGATCTGTTTAGGTTTGCTGGGGGGGCCTTCGTCCCACATAACCTGCCAATTATCAGAAATTATTAATACTTCCATTTTCAGAGGTCGACTTAGTTCCGATGGAGTGACGACGGCAATACCTCGACCTGGGAGCGTTAGTGCTTCCTTCGCCGCCCGATCCGCAAGCTCGTTTCCGACAATGCCAATGTGGCTCGGGATCCATTTAAAGCTGACGGACTTCCCCTGGTCTACGAGTGTCGAAAGATAGGACTGAATTCGGAAAATTATTGGATGTTCTGGATACATAACTTTCAAAGCTTGTAGGGAGCTTAGAGAATCTGATAGTATTACAATATATTTATGGGATAAAGGTGTACAGAATTGGAGTGCTGATGTTATTGCGTATAGTTCGGCGGTATAAATAGAGCATAATCTATGTAATTTAAATTTGTAGGTCGCATCACGAGTTACAAAGGATGAGGCTGTTGAATTTTCAGACTTGGAGCCATCGGTGTAAATTGGGAAATGATCTGGAATGTTTTCCAGAAGTCGAGATAGTCGTATTTTATACTCTGAAGGAGTGGTGTTAGTTTTGGGAATATGAGTAAGATTTAGAATTGTTTTAGGTGATGGTAGAGTCCAGGGTGGTTTTTGAATTTCGAATTGTAGTAACGGGATAGCTTTAAGTGATGATATAACGTTAGAGAGTCTTTCGGCCAAAGGTAAGGTTGAATTTGGTTTTAGGCGGAAAATCGTTGAAAATTTAGATTGAAAAATATATTTGTAAGAGGGATGTTCGGTTTGTGGAAGTAATTTGGAAATGTAACTTATCGCAAGTTTTTGTCTTCTGAATGATAGCGGAGGTAAGCCTGCTTCTGAACATAGACTGAGGACGGGACTGGTTCTGTACGCGCCGGTCGCAATTCGAATTCCTGTGTGATGAACTGAGTCCAGCTTAGCTAGGGTTCGGCGACGGGCAGAACCATAGACAAAAGAACCGTGTTCCAATTTAGCACGAACCAAGACCTTATAAAGTTTTAACATTGTGCATCTATCTGAACCCCAGGATGTGCCACTAAGATAGCGTAGAATGTTTAATTTTTTTGTAGCAGTTGTCTTTATGTATGAAATATGAGGTTCCCAATTCAATTTTCGATCAAATATCAGTCCTAAGAATTCGTGGTGAGGTGTATATTGTATTAATGAATTGTCTATAAATAAGTTGGGTGATGGTGGAGTATTTCTCTTTCGGCTGAGGTGAAGGCAAACAGTTTTTCCAATGGATATATTCAAACCTATTGCAGTGGACCAGTTCTTAATCCTGTTAATGGCTTCCTGTAGTTTATTTTTTATATTATTTATGTTCTCAGATCGGCAAACTATCGCTAAGTCGTCCGCAAATAACAAAGGTTTGACGCCTCTTGGTAAGTTGAGCCCCAGATCGTTTATCGCGAGTGAGAATAGAGTGGGACTGAGGACGCAGCCCTGAGGAACACCGTTGGTCTGTTCATAATCGCTGGATAGTTCACTGCCAACTCGAACTCTAAAACGTCTATTTTTAAGAAATTAAACATTTTCCCTTTGATTCCCAGCACTATTAGTTTGCGAAGAATGGCTTTATGGTTTATGAAATCAAATGCCTTCATCATGTCGAAGAATACTACGACTGCCTGCTGTCCGTTAACAAAGGCGTACTGTATTTCTGCTTCTAAGACTATTAAGTGGTCTATTGTGGAATGTCCTTTGCGAAATCCTGACTGAAAGGGTTGAATTAGACCATTCTTTTCTATTACCCACATTAACCTCTTGTTGATCATGCGTTCAATAATCTTACAAAGGCAACTTGTTAGGAAAATAGGACGATAGCTATTTGGTAACCGTTTGTCTTTTCCATTTTTCAGTATGGGAATGATAACTGAGTTTCGCCAGGCATTTTGGAATTCCCCAACGGACCATAGTTGATTGTAGTAATCGAGGAGCCAACGTAATGTGTTGTTAGGAAGACGTTTGATCATGCTGTAATGTATATTACCAGGGCCAGGTGAGGATCCTTTCACGGAATTTAAGATGTTTTCTAGTTCCCACATGGTAAAAGGGTGGTTATAATCTATGACTGATTCCTCGTTAGTATTTTGAAAGTCCATCTCTACAGGTCTAGTGTTTGTACTTTGTCGAACGGGATTATAGATGTTCGAGAAAAAGGCGGAAAATTCATTCGAGACGGTTAGGGGATCATCGGATAATTTTCCATTAACTAATATGGTATAGCGAGGAAAGGAGGGATTTTTAGTGATTTTTCTGATCTTGTTCCAGACATCGGCAGAGGTCGTAGATGAAATCATGGATCATAAAAAGTTTTTCCAGGATGCTGCTTTGCATTGGTTGAACGTTTTCCTGCATATGGCGGGATGTTTCTTATATTCTACCAAAGTTACTATCGTCATGCACCTTTGAAATCTTTTGTATGCTTTCCGACGTTCCTTTAGAGCTTGCTTACAGGTATCATTAAACCATGGGACCTGTGGTCTTTTTGGAACTCCTCTGTTCATTGATATAGCTGATGTTGCTGCTTCTATGATGGTGTTCGTGATAGCTGTACACCCCTCTTCAATGGTCAGTTCACATGGAGAGGTCGGTGAAGGGGTGACTAGGGAAGAATAGAGAGACCAGTCAGCTCAGTCCAGTATCCACCTCGGCTGTAGGTTGTATGTGGTTTTTGAGTTTCGAAACTTGATAAGGATTGGATAATGGTCACTACCATAGAGGTCCGGTAGGATGGTCCAGTCGGTTGTTTTAAAAAGGCTTGAACTACAGAGAGATAGATCTATAGCTGAGTATGACCCGTAACTGGAGCTAAGGAATGTGGGTTCGCCAGAGTTTAAAAGGATTAAATTAGAGAGGTCTATGAAATTTTCTATTACTCTACCCCGTAAGTTAGTGTCTCGTGAGCCCCATAAGGGGTTGTGGCCATTAAGGTCCCCAACAAACAAAACAGGGTGAGGTAATTGGTTGTATATATCTAACAAGTGTTGGGCATATATTGAGCGGTCTTGTGGGAGGTAGATGTTGCATAGAGAAAAAGTGAAACGTAAATGGATAGTGGCTGCTACCACCTGAAGGGGTGAGTCTATTGTGATTGGCTCAGAATAAACCGATTTGTGGACAGCTATTAGAACTCCCCGACTATTATGCTTATTGTTAATACAATCCTTTCGATAGATATCAAAATTTTTAATTGGTAAATTTTCATTGATAGATAAATGTGTCTCTTGAAGTGCTATACAGACCGGGTTTATGTCCTGTATTATGATTTTTAAATCATTAAAATGTGTTCTTAAACCATTACAATTCCACTGGATAAGAACAATTGTAATAGTAATAGGAAAAATAAAATAAGTTATAAATGGGACTAAACGTGTAAATTTTTAGTAAAAAAAAATAGAAAATTAAGAAATTTGCTTTTTAAAGATCTGATTTGATCACCCAGACAACACATCACACGCTGGCTCATGTATCCTCATTCACAAATCCTTACCTCACTCACTGATTCCCTCCACTCCATCAGACACCATTCAGTCAACCTCTATTTCCTTATCCTGCCGTCCATTCAATATGTCAATCTCAGCTGTATATTGCCCTCCTGGTAATTCCCTCAACCTTAACGACCTTAAATCCTTATTCCAATCCTTAGGTCCGCGCTTCATTGCTGGGGGAGATTACAACGCCAAAGACCAACGATGGGGATGCCGAACGTCCAACACTCGTGGCAGGATTCTTTCCCGTCTCACAACCTCCAATAGCTTTTCCATTTTATCACCTCCTAATCCCACATACTGGCCAACATCTCTTAAAAAACGTCCTGATATACTAGACATCTTCATCACTTCCCAAATCCCATCTGCCCAATCTATAATTAAATCCTTAGATGACCTCTCCTCAGATCATAGCCCGGTTCTGCTTCTCATGCCTTCAAATCCTATTCTTAAACCATCTCCTCCCTCCTTGATTCAAGGACACGTTGACTGGGAAAATTTTCGTTATGATTTAGAGAACAAACTCAACTTACAAATTCCGTTAAAAACTAAACAGGACATAGACTTCGCCATTGAAGAACTTACAAAATCAATAGAAACAGCCATAAACAACAACACATCCCAATTTACAAATAGGAAAGCTCATGAAACAAAATTGCCAAGTCATATCCGTCTCTTACTAAGAGAAAAACGCAGAGCTCGAGCAAAGTGGCATAGAACTAGATACCCCTCGGACAAAACCCATTACAGTAAACTGACTAACAAACTCAAGACAGAAATGAGAAAACTTAAAATTCAAAACTTTTAGACCTTTACAGAAAACTTAACTACGTCAGACAAATCATTATGGACAAAAACTGCAAAACTACTGAAATACAAAACCTTTAATCATCCACTCCTCACTGAATCCCAGACCTGGACAAGAACCGATAATGAAAAATCCCAAATCTTTGGCAAACACCTATCCAAAACTTTTCATCCTCATCCCGATATCATTAACCCACTCCATAACGAACATGTTGAAGCAGAACTAAATGTTCCACTCCAAATGTCTCCTCCTCCTAAAGCCTTTCATCCATCAGAAATCATCAACATCCTTAATAAATTACCTCTTAAAAAATCTCCAGGCCACGACCTTATTACACCCAACATCCTGAAACAGCTCCCTCGAAAGGCCATCCTTTTCCTTACTTATATCTATAACGCCATTCTCCGTACTACCTATTTTCCTGATACCTGGAAATTTTCTATTATAAAAATGATTCCTAAGCCCAAAAAGCCACTTGAGTACCCATCCTCTTACCGTACTATATCCCTTTTGCCCATTATGAGGAAATTCTTGAAAAACTTCTCCTAAAAAGATTATATCCTATCCTAGACTCAAATCACGTCATTCCTGACCACCAGTTTGGATTTCGATCATCCCACTCTACTATTCAACAGTGCCATCGTGTGGTGGATGTGATATCCTCTACATGGGAGCGCGGAATGTACTGCACAGGAGCCTTTCTTGACGTGGAACAGGCTTTTGATCGAGTTTGGCACCTAGGACTGCTCTACAAACTCCGCAAATTCCTCTCCCCGACATATTTCCTGATAATCCGTTCCTACCTTACAGATAGAACCTTTAAAGTTAATCATAATCTCTCCTCTTCCTCAGTATTCACCCAGTCAGCCGGCGTACCTCAAGGTAGTATCCTAGGTCCAATCCTCTACACGGTGTATACCGCTTACATCCCTATCCATCCAAGCACTGTCCTCTCTACTTACGCTGATGACACTTGCGTGCTATCCGTGAATAATGATCCTATTGTTGCCTCCCAATTTCTACAGAACCATGTATCCGCCATTGCAGAATGGTGTCACAATTGGAGAATCAAAATAAATCCTAATAAATCCCACCAAATCACCTTCACTCTACGCCGTAAACCTATGACTTCCTTTCCAGTTGTCTCCCTTAATCATACCCCACTCATCACTGTAGAACAAATACGATACCTTGGACTTCATCTTGACAAACGTCTTACATGGAATTCTCATACAAGACTTAAACGACAAGAAACTGCTCGTAGATATCGAGTATTAAAACACTTACTTGACAAAAGATCAAAACTCTCTCTATACTTCAAAAAACTGATTTACACAACCATAATTAGACCTATCTGGACTTATGGCATAGAGCTATGGGGCTCCACTAAACCATCGAATTCCTCCCGCATCCAATCCTTGCAATCCAAAATCCTTCGACAAATCCTAGACGCTCCATACTTTGTTACCAACAAACTCATCCATAGAGACCTGAATATCCCACTTGTTGCAGAAATTGCCCAAAAAAGATACTCCTCCTTTCATTCCAAATTACCAGCCCATACAAACCCGCTTGTCCGTATCCTCTCATCGGCATCTATTCCCGATAAATCCTCCGAGGCGTCTGAAAAGCCGGTGGCCTCGAGACTTGCTTACCAAATAAACTCTGTAGTGCTACCACTGGGTAGATTCTTCTCAAGACTTTTCCAAGCCAATGTTCTGTAAATAGCTCATTTACTTGTTGTACTGTGTACAGTTGTAAATACCAATAAAAGAATTAAAAAAAAAAAAGATCTGATTTATTAATAAATCTGATAAACTAAATATAAAAGAGAAGAAAAAAGGAAATTGATAAAAACAATTAACTATCGTAATAAGCGGTGAAGTAACATGAACTTCGACATTGATAAATGTTATATGAATACAGTAACTTGCAGTAAGAGCAATTGTTTCATATTTAAAGATTAAGACGAAAGACGTATGATATTTATTTCTAGTGTTACTTCGTCCCCATACATTAAACCCATACATATTACTTATATATAACACACATACATACATATACATACATGCATACACATACACGCATGCATACCCTGCATATATCCACACATACATATACATATAAACACACATACACACACACACACACATAGGCACAAACATATATACGCACACATACACACACACTCATATACGAACATAATAATTCTAGACGTATAAGGAAATGCATTCAAAAGTGCCTGACTTTCCGCGTTTACGTCCACAACATATATATATGTATGTCTACTAAATATTAAAAAAATGAATAGAACACGGGAGATATAATTTTCTTTATTTAAAGTACAATGTTGTTTATTTTGATTATAATTGATTAAAAGTATGGCGTGATATTTGTTTTCTATAGTTTTATTGAATGGATAATAAATGTTTATTGTTTTGGCTGCTAGAAATGATTTGTATATGTTTACTATTTTGTCTGGTAGGAATAAATAGATGCATTGGAATCTATAGATATCGTTAATATTATTATTGTTATTGGTGCATTTGTTATGTTTTCTATATTTACGTGTATTTTTAATTATGTGGAGATATTTATGGTGCCAAATAAATATTTCTGTTTTAGGGCAGAGGATAGTTGTATAATATTTTAGCTCGATATATTGGTTATGTACGTGAATTATGGTTATTTTTTTATTTTTATGAGTGATTAAGTTTTTTTAGTTTTCCTGTTTCCCTGTTTTTTATTGTTAACGACGGTGAATTCTCCCTCAGTGGTCTCTTCGACGTCTAATGCCATCAAATCACTTTCAGTGCTTTTCGATGGGCTTGATTCGTCGGTGGGCAGGGGGCTGGGTTACGACCCCACGTCTTCTTTAAGCGGATCGCGACCTATTAGAAGATTCAGGATCGGCCGGTAGGGTCGCTAGCGGAGCGTCCGCTGTGAGAGGTGGGAGGAGGGGTGGAGGATTAGGGGAAAGGAGAGGGGGAAAGGAGAGGGGGAAAGGAGAGGGGGAAAGGAGAGGGGCAGGATTAGAGGTAAGGGGGCGGGATTAGAGGGGAGGGGAGTGGGATTAGTGGGGAAAGGGGTTTCGAGATTTGATATAGTATTAAAGTTTTGGAATTTTTGTTCTCTAATATTGTCTAATGGAACGGTTTGAATACCAATATCTTTTTTTTCGGTATGATAAGATTTTGTTTTCGTGATTGAAGAAAAAGATTTCATAAATGTTGTAGGGTTTTTCTCTTTGTATAATTTTTTGGCTTCATTAAAAGATATTTTATTAACAGATTGTATAAATTTTATTTCTTTTTGCATAATGAAAGCAGGGCACGTACGATCTAGCGCATGGTGCTCTCCGGAACAGTTGGCACACCTGGGTGGCCGCGTACATTTAACATCTCCGTGTTTGTCTTCTCCGCATTGTATACATTTAGGCGTTTGTTTGCAATCCTTAGTGGATGATTAAAACCTAAACAATCGAAGCACCGATAAGGAGAAAAAATATAGTTTTGGACCTTGACCGTGTAATAGCCTATTTTTAATTCTTCAGGGATTCTCGGTGATGGGAATGTTACGATGTAAGAGTTAGTTAATATTTCGTTTTCATTTTTTTAAATTTTAATTCTGTTTATATCGGTTATTACTGATGATAGTTCATTTTTAATTTCTTCAATTTCAAGAAATTGAAGGTCATAGCATCTAATTACACCTTTACTAAAATTTAAAGTATTATGAGGGAATACCTGTATGGGGAACTGGCCCCCGAAGTTTTTACATTTCAGTAACTCTTCCGATTGTTTCCCATTTTTTTGTTTCAATTAGTAACGTTCCATTTTTTAGTTTTTTGATCATTTTTAAGTTTCCTACCAAATTTGATAAAAATTTATTAATAAGGAAGGACGACACTTTTTGAAAATCTAGATCATCCTCTCTTTCTAAAATGAGAAAGGAGGGACTTATTTGAGAATTCGCATTATCGGGTATCGATTTAATTCTCTCGCGCGGTCTTTTTCTTTTAGCCTTTGGGCTATTGAGATCTATGGGATCACCCATAGAAAAAAGAAGTAATTTTTTATTTAAAAACTAATATAAACTATCACTTACACAAAGAGAACAAATAAAATAAATTAAATTAAAAAAAAAAGAAGATATAAAGAAATCTTAATCTTATCTGTTACTGGAGCTCCACGTCTTCTCTCTTCCAATGCTGAAGCCCGACTCGTTCTTTAACTTTATTTCATCTCTATATCATTCGACTGTATTTAAAAATGCTTGCATTTATTTTGACAACGGAGGTAAGTGAACGTCGTGAGTTATCCGAACCAATTTTTTTTTTTTAATTCCATTGTGGCTCGTAGACAATGTATATTCTATTCTTTAAGAAAACTCCTGAACTTCTAGCCGAGGCAAAACTGCAGAGCGTGGTAGGTCATTAGTGCCGTCGTCCCGCTAAGGAAGGGAACGACACGCACCTGTCTTCGACGCTCCAATGCACTTATCATCCGGCTACATAAAAATGGAATCCGATTCTAATGATATCAAATATGTGTAATATCAAATTTTGCTATTCTAAATCGCTCTAAAAATCATCGATGGCAGAATCGTTTCTCAGAAAAGCACCCATAAAAGACCAGGATCCCCTCGCTTCTGGCACCTCCTTGCCACTCTTTACTTTCTTTTATTTTAACTTACCTACATAGATAGATAGATAGATAGATAGATAACTGTTTTTTATTTCTTTACGTATATAACAACAACAAAACAAATATTATAAATATAAAAAACATTTGTAGAACTATGGTCGTTTAGATCGTCAGTCCGGAGCCGGTCTGTAAAGTTTTACAAATTATATAATAGTCAAAAACAGGACACTCACTGATTCTATTTAAGTTATAACTGTATTAAATTATAAATAAAAAAAACAGTAGAAATAATAACAATAATCAATAAATATTACACATTAGACAGTTTTTTTTTTTTTAATTATAATTAAATTCTTTAATAAGCCTATAAGACCATGCAATTTTACAAACATTGTATACAGACAACCAGTTATCACCATTGAGACAATTTATTACATCATCAACATTTAGAGAATTCTTTCTAAAACAATTTTTTCTAATTTCAGACAGAATCAGACATGCAGCTAAGAAATGAAATGTATTTTCTGTTTCTTTTTTATTGCACAAGGAACACACCACGCTACTATTTGAATAAAATCGGTTATAGCTGAGATAAAGAAGTTCACATTTAACTTTGAATATCCATTTAACCCCATTAAATTTTATTTTATTACCATAAAGATAATGTATTCCATAATCATAATTTAAGTTTTTGTACAGATACATTTTTTTCGAAACTGTAGCCTTTTGTACATATTTTAATTTGTAAATTTCTGTTAACTATTCTCTAAATTCCTATAGGATTAAGTCCCATTTATTTTTATTGTCGAGTTTAATGTCTATGTCAATATTATGTTTTTCAACTATTTCTCTTAAATTCCTTATCAAGTATACCTTTTGTTTAACAACTTCATTATTTAATAAATATGGTAGCCTATTTTTTGTCAGGTTTTTAACTTTTATAACATAATTATGGTGTATTTTTAAGGTTTCTATAAACATTGGGACTATTTTGGTTTCTAAATGTATTAAGTAGGAAGGGGTGCTTGCGGAAAGCTAAATAATTTCTTAATGAAGTAATACAGAAGTTTTTCACATTCAATATATTCTTTACTTCCCCATGCTTCGGCACCATATCCTATGAATGATTTAAAAACAGCATTGAATACTTGAGTTTTAGATTTATATGGTATACTATTGTTTAGTAGTAAATTTTTCTATATAGAGTTTATTGCTATTTTAGCTTTTGACGGCATCTGCTGCGAATATTTTTTCAATGATAGTGTAGGTGTAAGAACAACACCCAAATATTTATATTCGTTTACTACCTCTATTGCTTGTCTCTTGAAAAACCATTTTTCATTTAGGCCTCGTTTACCCCCACCATTTCTGAATATTACTATTTTGGATTTATTCAAATTGACCTCTAAATTCCACATTTGACAATATTTCTCTAGATCATTCATCATTAACTGTAGAGTTTTGGGATCAGTAGCTACCAGTGTGATATCGTCCACATATGCCAGTAATTTTATTTTTCTTCCATTAAAGTTTATGCCACCGCAGATGTTGTCTTCTAAATCATTTATGAATCATGAAAATAAAAAGGGACTTAAAACACACCCCTGCCTTAGTCCGTTCACGGTCTTAATTTGGGGTGGAGGGGGGGGGGGGGGGGGGTTAAGCCCTCTTGACTCCAAAACTTACCTACATATGAAATACATACAAAGAGAAAGTATCGTGATTGTTTTGATATTGGAGAGAAGGAATATTTAAATAACTAAAATCGAAAGAAATACAAAACGATAGTTTTCACATATACTGGTTTATTCGAGCAATTCAACTCAACTGTAACAATCTAATTAGAACACATGTTCTATTGTTCACAATATCACTAAAATAGTTAAAACACCTATAAAATACATAACAGTGATCGTGAAAATTTTCGAATTTTCAATATATGTTTGTATGTATATGTTTCAATAGAAATATAAGTTTTTGGGCATTTAAGTCCAAATAACTAATTCGCACGAAAAGGTCTGTGCGTGTGCGTGTGTGGTAAGTCTAGCCACAAACACGAAGATGGTGCACTTTCTTTTTCACCGAAATCGTGAAGTTTACACCATGCATTTTGCACCCTTTAACGATTTTCTCATAATGATGTCATATATTTTTCATTGTGATTGAAATAGTCTGACAAGGCTTAAATACCTATTTGTTTTTGTTTTTTTTTCTTCCTCTAATGTTCCTTTTATTTTGTTGACTTGAAAACAAAAAAATAAGCATTTCATCTTATTAGCATTGATAAAAAACGGCTAAATATACAAGTTGAACGAATTTCTTAACCAAATAAAGGAGAAAAGAGTAAACATATATATTTTTTTTTCAGTTTATTTTTTTCCCCGGTTAATGGCCGCAACTGCAGTTCTACTCTTTCGTAGCTCTGTGTTTGTTACATTTTCACCGCGGTTCTATCAACATGTAAGCTATAAAACTTTGTGAACAGTGAGTTTACTATCAACTAAACACTTTAATATTCACGTATAGTGAGGTGAGTGACTATTTGTACCGATACACGATATCTTATAAACTGATAGCTATCTGGTTGAGATAGCAACGTGGCCCTAATCCTTAACAGTTATCTTTATTTTTCAAGGGCTAGGCCAAGTTTTTTAACTCAGTCATCTCTGTTTTCGTCTAGGACTTTATTTTGTTTTTAGTTTCATTCATTTCTTTTAAATTTTTAAAGACCATTTTTTTTTCCTATTTGTTATAATTGTTTCTTAGATATGTTTTCTTTATTAATTGTATATAATGATGTGAATAGTTTAGTTTTTAAGTATTTATTGTATAAAATTTATTTTTTATTTTAATACGCAGGTGTATATAGATTTTTTTGTTTTCTTTTCTTTCATTTTAATTAATAATGGACTTAGATAGAAATACGTCCGGTGAGGACTCAGAGGAGAACCCCTTTCTCTGAAATAAGTGAAACGGACTCTCAATATTTGACTCGCCGTATGAAGCCGCATCGGAACTCCCTTCCTCCCGGATCTGGGGTAATTCACCAATTAAAAAAAAAAAAATAAATCAAATAAAACTAAGCAGGCGTCTGAGCAAAATATGTCACCGCCAAAAACCCGCAGTAAACTCACTGCAGCCAACACAATAGAACCAGTTCCATCATCATCAGCCGCTCCGTCTGTCTTCACAGAGCCATCTACCTCTGCCAGTACGTTAGGTACAGCCAACATAATTTCAGAGTCTCAAGGGTTTTGTGATCCCGAACCCCCACCAATATTTGTCAACAACATACAAAATTTTATGTCGTTTGGTCAAGAAATTGCAGATTTGATCGGACAGCCCAACTTTCGTTGTTACTCGAGAATAAATTATATTAAGATCAACACAACAAATATAGACAGTTACAAAAAACTTGTCAACCATTTGAATTCAAAAAGCTACGACTTCCATTGTTACCAATTGAAACAAGAAAAGTCATATCGTGTCGTTCTTAGAGGTATCCACCTATCAACTCCCACAGATGCTATCAAAAGAGGGATAGAAGAAATAGGCCACAATGTCAGAAAGGTCTCTCCCATTTTCCATCCAAAGGGAAAATATCCACTGCCTCTATTTTTCGTGGATCTAGAACCTGCCATAAATAACCCAGAAATATTCAATGTAACACGACTGGTATACTCCATTGTGCGATTTGAACAGCCTAGGCAGACATCTACAATAGTCCAGTGTAGTAAATGTCAAAATTTGGGACACACTAAATCCTACTGTTACCACCAGGCCCGGTGCGTCAAATGTGCCTGCCCTCATGCTACAGAGACCTGCCCGAAATCTCGCGATGAACCAGCAAAATGTGGTGAAGCACATCCAGCGAGCTACAGAGGCTGTTCGGTCTACAAAAATCTGCTCAGATCTATCTATCTATCTATCTATCTATCGGCGCTATGGTCCTTGTAGAACCTTGGCCTCCTCAACAATCCTCCTCCATTCTGACCTGTCTTCGGCAGCTCTTCTCCATCCGCTGACTCCTAACGACCGAAGGTCCTCCTCTACGTCCTGCAGCCAACGAAGTCTAGGTCTGCCCCTGCTCCTCTTTCCACCAGGGTGTCCCTCCATCATCATTTTAGGCAGCCTCCTACTTTCCATTCTCTGTACATGCCCCAGCCATCTTATTCTGGCACTCTTGATCTTGGCAACTATATCAGGTGTTTGATACAGAGTTCTAATTTCCTCATTCGTCTTCATTCGCCAACGATCTCCTTCTTTTGTAGGACCAAAGATTTTTCTGAGAATTTTCCTTTCCCACATGTTTAGCAGTCTTTCATCATTGCGTGTTAATGTCCAGGACTCGCTTCCGTACATGACCACTGGCTGAAGGACAGTACAATATAGTCTTATCTTCAGTTCTCTGGATATATTCCTGTTCTGAAATATTTTCAGAAGAGACCAATAGCATCTATTGCCAGCTGTTATCCTTGCTTTAATTTCGTCTCTAATCTTATTGTTCTCTGTGATAACAGTGCCTAGATACTTAAACTGTGGTACTCTCTCGAACCTATATCCAGCCCCCTCGATATACCTGTTTCCTCCTTCTTCCCTGCTGATCCTCATATACTTAGTTTTTTTCGTATTTATGATCAGTCCTGTTCTCCTCGCAGCCACTTCGCATTCCTCGAAAGCTCCAAGTAAAGCACTGGTTGTTCTTCCGGTTATCACAAGATCATCTGCAAACGCTAGATGTTGCGTCAGTCTGTGATAAATACATCCTCCAGGCCTTGTCCTTATTGACCTCATGACCACTTCCAATAACAAATTGAATAGGACTGGAGAAAGAGGATCGCCCTGCTTAACACCTTTCTGAATTTCAAAAGAGGTTGACATTTCACCTTGAATTTTGACAACTCCTTGACTATTCTGCAGGGTCATCTTGATAAGCCTGATAAGCTTTAAAGGATATCCTAGGTGTTTTAACTTTTCATAGATTACGCTTCTATTTATGCTGTCGTATGCTTGCTTGTAATCAATGAACAGATGATGTTGTTCAACATTCCATTCCCAGCATTTTTCTAACATCATCCTCATGCAAAAGATGTTGTCTATTGTAGATCTTTCAGGGCGGAATCCACACTGGTAATCGCCCAACACCTCTTCCGCTCTCTTGATAACCCGCTTCATTATCAAAGTTGACATCACCTTGTAGACTACACTAAGTAATGTAATACCTCTATAATTCCCGCAATCCAGTTTGTCTCCTTTTTTATGAATAGGCAACATAACAGCCACCTTCTCAGATAGAGATCACAAAACCCTCTTCCCAAAAGTCTGGAACAGAAAAGTAATACACCTGCACCACCTCCTGTACTGGATAACCTGGTAAATTTTCCATAAATTCAAAAACCTTCTGTTAACATGACTCCACAGCCAACTACTCCAAGACCTGGAAATCAAGATCGACAAAACATTAAGAAGCCCTCCTCCATTATCAACTCGCAGCCTCAAAAAACCTAGACGGCAGGCGCCTCCGAACTCCCAACCCATGACCCAGATTTCCCATCCCCAGCTTGAAGCTCCACACCAACCAATCCCTCCTCATCAGATACCTGTTAGGGTTAAATTACCTCCAGAAAAACCTCACCCAATCCTACCCCGTTCTTCTGTACAGCCAAATCAACCCAATCCTCAACCCCAAACATCCCAAAATGCATATCATTGTACCCCTCGACGGGTGCAGACTCCAGCCAATGTACCAGCTCAACTAAATTATCCTCCCCAATCCTATAATATACCCCCACCTGACTTTTACTCCATCCTTAATTCCTTCCTATTAGATCTCAAAGAAACCATCCAGCAACTTATCTCCCTTCTCACTCGTATCCTTTCCGAAATCCCATCTAATTTCCCACGATGAGTGTAAAGCCCCTAGCTATCCTCTTGTGGAACGCTAATGGCCTACTCAACCACCGAGACGAACTCGACATACTCCTACATGACAATCACATACATATTGCATTAATAACTGAAACTCAGTTCACTCAACGATCAAAATTTTACATACGTGACTACATCACTTATAGAACAGACCACCCAGACAACACTGCCCATGCCGGATCATGCGTTCTTATCCATAAATCCCTTCCACATTCTCTTATTCCTACTACTCCATCTGACGCTATACAATCCTCTTCTGTAATCATTTTAACTCGTCCTTTCCATCTCACACTCTCAGCTGTATACTGTCCTCCTGGTAACACCATTTCCTATAGCCTTCTTAATTCCTTATTCCGATCTCTTGGGCCGCGCTTCATTGCTGGAGGCGATTACAACGCTAAATACCAACGATGGGGTTGTCGAGCATCCAACTCCCGTGGTAGTATCCTTTCTAACGTCACAAACTCCAATTGTTATTCTATCCTTGCTCCTACGAATCCCACATATTGGCCTACATCTTTCAAAAAAAAACCTGATATCCTGGATATATTTGTTACCTCTCAGATCCCTACTTCCCAAGCCGAAATCAAATCCCTGAATGACATTTCATCTGACCACAGTCCTGTTCTGCTTTCTTTACATTCAAACTTTGTTCCTAAACCCTCTCCTCCTACATTAATTACAGGAAGTGTAAACTGGGATCAATTTCGATATGACATGAAAAATAAACTAGACTTAAAACTTCCACTAAAGACAAAACAAGATATTGTCCTAGCCATAGAAAAACTTACTGACTCAATAAGTAGCACCATAATAGACAACACAACTAACACCAAACCTAATAAACCTCAGAAAAGTAACCTACCACAGCACATTCAGATCTTATTAAGAGAAAAGCGCACAGCAAGATCGAAGTGGCACAGGACCACATACCCAACAGACAAAACTTATTACACCCAACTGACTAACAAACTAAAATCAGAACTAACAAAATACAAAATTTACAAAACTTGACGGAAAAACTTATGATTACTGACAAATCACTATGGACGACTACTAAAAAAATCCTCAAGTTTAAAGATTTCAACCATCCACTCCTTAATGAAACCCGAACCTGGACACGATCCGACGAAGAAAAATCCCAGATATTTGCTCAGCACCTCTCTAAAACATACAATCCTCATCCTGAAATACTCAATTCAAACCATGTTGAATGTATTGAAACAGAACTCGATATTCCTCTCCAAATGACCCTACCACCTAAAGCATTTCATCCTTCAGAATTAACCAATATCATTCACAGATTACCTTCCCGCAAAGCTCCTGGACATGACCTAGGTACTTCCCATATAATGAAACAGCTTCCTCGAAAATCCATCCTTTTTCTTACCTACATATATAAAGCTATCCTCCGGACCACATATTTTCCTGAATCCTGGAAACTATCTATTGTTAAGATGATTCCCAAACCCCAAAAGCCGCTCGAACATCCATCCTCTTACTGTCCAATTTCTCTATTACCTATCATGGGTAAAATCCTTGAAAAACTCCTTCTGAAACGAATATATCCCATTCTTGATTCTAATCATATCCCTGATCATTAGTTCGGAATCCGAACATTCCACTCTGATAGAGTAGGCTTTGATAGAGTCTGGCACCCAGGACCGTTGTACAAACTCCGTAAATTCCTTCCTCCCACATATTTCCTGATTCTTCAATCCTACCTCTCTGATAGATCCTTCAAAATAAATCACAATAGTTCCTATTCATCCCTTTTCACACAGACTGCTGGTGTTCCTCAAAGCAGTATCCTACGACCCATTCTATACACAGTATATACAGCTGATATCCCAACCCATCCTAACACTTTCCTTTCTACCTATGCTGATGACACCTGCGTGCTATCAGTTCATAAAGATCCATTTGTTGCCTCAAATAACCTTCAAGCCCACATAAAAGACCTAGAAGTAAGGTGTCAGAACTGGAGAATAAAAATAAATTCCAACAAATCCCATCAAATAACCTTTACCCTCAAATAACACTCAACTAGTTCCTGTTGAACAGATCCGATACCTAGGACTTCTTCTTGACAAACGCCTAACTTGGAATCCACATACACGACTAAAACGACAAGAAACTGCTCGCCGCTTTAGGCTACTTCAACACTTACTAGACAAACGATCAAACCTTCCTCTTAACTACAAAAGGCTCATCTACATGACTATTATAAGACCAATCTGGACTTACGGAGTAGAGCTTTGGGGCTCTACAAACCATCAAATTCTTCCCGCATCCAATCCTTACAATCCAAAATCCTTCGTAAAATCCTCAACGCTCCTTACTTTGTCACGAATAAACGTATCCATAAAGACTTTAACGTTCCCTATATTACTGATTTGTCACGGACCAGGTATCAATCCTTTCATAACAAACTCCGTTCTCACTCTAACCCACTAGTTTCAATCCTTTCTTTCTTTTCGATTCCGGATAATCCTCCAAAGCGCCTGAAAAGGAAATGGCCCCGGGACCTTCTAGTTTAAAATATTTTTAGAGTGCTGCCACTGGGTAGTGTCTCTACATGTTTTTCATGACAGTTTTGTATATTACCATCACATTTACTAGATGTATTTTTATTTAATACAGTTGTAAATATCAATAAATAAGTTTAAAAAAAAAAAAATTTAATTGATTTAAACAATCGAGGTAAGTAAAAGTCGTTGTGATGCCTTTCCATAAAAAAAAATAAAAATAAAAAACCTTTGGTGTTTAAGGTGAAAAAACAGACATTGAAGAATCTAGATGACTTCTGATTATTTTTGTTTTACGATGTCCCATTTAGTTTATTCATCATAATTATGTTAGTGTCTATTGTTTACACATTTAAGAATCTACTTTACTATTAATATAAATAATTACGGATGTATTTTGTACGAAAATATAGCAAAGTTCATAACCAAGCCGATCTGAAATTATAAAATAAAGCTTTCCAAAAAGTTTAATAAAAACCCTTATAATTCATTAACCTTATAATTTTTATAAATATGAGATGCTTTTATACTCCCAGTTATTAAATGAAATAGTTTATTTTTCAAAATCTTTTGGATTTAACTTTATCTTTCTTTCTCTCTTCTTTTTTATTTTTTTTTTTCAATTTATTTTTATTTAGCTCACAATATAAGAGGACTTTATATTTATTTTTTTCTATCGTATTCATCATGGATTTAGACAAAACTCTATCTAATGATGAATCAGGGGAAGAAACGCCATTCTCTGAGATTAGCGAATCAGATTCCCAATATTTAACGCGACGCCAGAAACGCCACAGGAATAACACTGGGTCCGGCGGTAATCCGCCAAAAACCCGCAGTACCACTGCAGCCAACCAACTTGAATCTCCAGCGCCGTCCACTTCAAACGCCATACCACTTTCGACTTTACCTTCTTCTATTATCAACCATTCCGCTTCAGTCAACATTGAAAACCAGCCTCACGGATTTTCTGATTCTGAGCCACCTCCTAGCTTTGTATCTAATATTAGTAATTTTATATCGTTTGGTCATGAAATCGCCGCTCTCATCGGACAACCGAACGTTAAATGTTTCTCCCGAATAAACGATATCAAAATTAATACAACCACAAAAGAAAAGTACAAAAAACTTGTAAGTTATTTGAGCTCAAAAAACTACGATTTTCACTGTTATCAGTTGAAATAAGAGAAGTCATATCGAGTGGTTTTACGCGGGCTCCTCCTGAGAACCCTAGAAAAATTCCTAAACGTCCTTATGATCCACCGAATCACCCAACGCCCCAACCTCCATTATCTCAGCGGACTGAACAGATTCGTACCCCACGGCGATTTCAGCCCCCAGCCAACAATCCTGAACCAATTAACTATCCACCCCATGTATCATATCCACATCCGTATCCAAACCAAGATCCATCCAATATATACTCCATCATTGAGTCCTTTCTCTCTGATCTTAGAGATACCATCAAACCTCTAATCGCCCTTCTCACCAGAGTCCTTTCTCAAGTCCCATTTAATCTCCAACGATGAGTGTAAAGCCCCTAGCGATTATCTTGTGGAATGCTAATGGCGTGCATAACCATCGTGACTAACTGGACTTATTTCTACATGACAACCACATTGACATAGCACTACTTACTGAAACTCACTTCACACAACGATCAAATTTTTACATACGTGACTACATCACATATAGATCTGACCATCCTGACAATGCTGGATCATGCATCCTTATTCATAAACCTTTACCCCATTTCCTGATTCCTTCTACTCCAACTGATGCCATACAATCAACCTCGGTAATCATTTCAACTCGTCCTTTCCATCTTACACTCTCAGCTGTATACTGTCCTCCTGGTAACTCCCTTTCCTCTAATCAACTTGAAACCCTCTTCCGATCCTTAGGACCGCGCTTCATTGCTGGAGGAGACTATAACGCCAAACACCAACGATGGGGTTGCCGGACATCCAACTCCCGTGGTAATGTCCTTTCTCGAGTCTCTACCTCCAATTGCTATACTATCCTTTCCCTACGAGCCCAACATATTGGCCAACATCCCTCAAAAAACGTCCTGATATCCTTGATATATTTTTTTCCTCTCAGATATCTTCCTCCCAATCCACAATCAAATCCCTGAATGACCTGTCATCTGATCATAGCCCAGTTCTGCTTTCCTTGCACTCGAGCCTTGTTCCTAAACCCACCATTCCCTCTCTGATTACAGGCCGAGTGGACTGGGACGGATTCAGATGTGACTTGGAAACCAAACTGAACTTAAAGATCCCACTTAAGACTAAACATGATATTGATAAAGCCGTTGACCATCTGACTTGACTCAATTAGCAATAGCATACTTGACAACACTTCAACCATTACTACTACTAACTCACAGGAAACTATCTTGCCACAGCACATTCGAATCTTATTAAGAGAAAAACGCAGGGCATGATCGAAGTGGCATAGGACTAGATATCCATCAGACAAAACTTATTATAATAAACTGACTAACAGACTAAAATCAGAAATAAAATAAAAATTCAAAACTTACTCAACTTCACCGAAAAACTTACTAATACAGACAGATCATTATGGATGACAACAAAAAAGCTACTTAAGTTCAAAAACTGTAATCATCCACTCCTAACTGATTCCCGTATCTGGACAAGATCTGATGAAGAGAAGGCCCAGAAATTCGGTCAGCACCTTTTTAGAACCTTTAATCCACATCCAGATATCCATAATCCCGGTCACATTAAGTTTATAGAAGATGAATTAGATATCCCACTCCAAATGGTCCTTTCTCCTAAAGCATTCCATCCTTCGGAAATATCTAACATCACTCAGAGTTTACCATCCCGCAAAGCTCCTGGGCATGATCTTATAACTTCCCATATTTTAAAACTACTTCCTCGAAAAGCTATCCTATATCTCACTTACATATACAATTCCGTACTCCGTTCCACATACTTTCCTGCTTCCTGGAAATTATCCATTGTCAAAATGATACCCAAACCTAAGAAACCGCCAGAAAATCCATCTTCTTACCGTCCCATCTCACTTTTACCAATCATGGGAAAAATCTTGGAAAAGCTTATACTGAAACGCCTGTATCCCATCCTTGACACTAATTCCATAATTCCTCATCATCAGTTTGGATTCAGAACGTCCCACTCCACTATCCAGCAATGTCATCGTGTGGTGGACGTTGTATCGTCTACATTGGAGCGCGGCTTGTATTGTACGGGAGCCTTCCTCGACGTGGAACAGGCCTTTGACCGAGTCTGGCACCCAGGGTTGCTTTACAAGCTCCGCAAATTCGTCCCCCCAACATACTTCCTTATTATCCAGTCCTACCTCACTGACAGATCCTTCAAAGTCAATCATAATAATTCCTATTCATCCATTTTTAGTCAGTTTGCTGGTGTTCCTCAAGGCAGTATCCTAGGACCCATTCTTTACACAGTTTATACCCTTCCCATCCTAACACTTTCCTTTCTACCTATGCTTGTGTGTTATCAGTCAATACTGAACCAACTATTGCCTCTCTAACTCTCCAATCCCACCTCAGGGACCTTGAGATATGGTGTCAGAACTGGAGAATTAAAATTAATGCCAACAAATCCAACCAAATTACCTTCACCCTTCGTCGTAAACCTATGACATCCTGCCCTACTGTCTCCTTTAATAATACTCCTCTTGTCCCGGTTGAACAGATCCGATATCTAGGACTGCACCTTGACAAACGCCTTACTTGGAACCCTCATACAAGACTGAAACGACAAGAAACTGCACTACGTTTTCGACTTCTTCAACATTTACTAGACAAACGTTCTAATCTTCCACTTAACTACACAAGACTCATCTACATGACTATCATAAGGCCGATATGGACTTACGGAGTGGAGCTTTGGGGCTCTACTAAACCATCGAATTCTTCCCGTATCCAATTCCTACAATCCAAAATCTTTCGTAAAATCCTTTCATCACAAACTCCATTCCCACCCTAATCCTCTTGTTTCAATACTTTCTTCCTCTTCAATTCCTGACAATCCTCCGTGGCGTCTGAAAAGAAGATGGCCTCGAGACCTTCTAGTGTAGAAAAGTTACAGGAGTGCTGCCATTGGGTAGTTCTTCTTCAAGTTTGTTTCACGCCATTTAACTTTTGTCACATTTACTTGTTGTACCTTGAAGTACAGTTGTAAATTTCAATAAATGATGTTTAAAAAAAAACAAAAAAAAAAAAACTTTATCTTTCCTGAATTTTAGTCAATTTGAGGTAGGTGTTGGCATTTTCCGACAGTTTTGGGTTCAAGTTTACTTTTATTTATTTCCTTAATATATTTTTTAAAACATATAATAATTATTTGATATATAAATATAAGTTAGGTTGGGACAAGAAGATTTAGAACTGCCTGGAGAAACCTTTAAGTTGGTACTTAACATTCTTAACCTTAACATGTAATATAAATTAGGTTTAATATGTTAATATGGTTTAAAGTCGTAAAATAAACATAAAATCCATTTTTAAAATTTTTTTTAACACTTGAATTTTGCACCGACTTAGTATTTTCAACGTTAATACAACTTGGATATACCTTTAAGTTTAACATCTTCAGCGACAGTTTTTTATATTAGGGAAAAAATAACAATGTTTTTTTTATTTCTGTTACGATTTATTCATTTTATATTAATATAATTTTTAAAAAATTTAAAAATGGCCAAAAACATTTCACAAAAGAAAATAACGTCCTCATTTGTGGTCGCTGAACATTAGTGGTAATTTAGAAATGACATGAATTCATGCATTCTGTGCATATTTAACATTTTTCACAAATGTAACCAGTTCATCTTAAACAATTTATATCCTGGATTCTTTGTTTATTTTTTTACTAGGTCGTTCTTTTCTTTTTATTATTATTATTCCAAACACCTTAAAATACACTTTAATTTTAAAACATCAGCTTGAACGGTAAGTGTTTCTTATAAATTTCTAATAAAATGAAAAATTCACATGAAATTCCTTTGTTACTTTCCTAAAACTGATTTATATATTTGATGTATATGATATTATTTTTATCAAATATTCACAATTCGTTCAGATAATCCAACAATACGGACTGCTAAAAAGTTACTTGATACATTTTTCATATTTCTAATTTTAAATTGGAAATTACTATTACTAGTTCATCCTATTAAAAACAAAAATTACTTCTCTGAATGAGGGATTCTGTGGTGAACAAATTGTTATTAAATATTTTTTCTATTTGGTATTGATAGTAACTACAATTATAAAAAACTAAATATCCACATAGAATAGAATAGAACAGAAAATGAACTTTATTCTGGGACATAGTCGCTTAAGAATAAGATTGATCTAACAAATAAAGATAGCACTTCTGGGCAGAATACATTAAATAGATTGAATTATTTACATAGGCAAAGTAGATGAAAAATATACATAAACATACATATGGCACAATCCATTTGAAATCGTCCAATTTTCATCAATTTTGCAGCTCGTCATTTTTAATTTTCCTGATTTTTTCACCATTTATTCTCTATCCTTTCGTGAATATAAAACGATAAAAAAACAAAACGAAATACGTTGCCCAATACTTTTAGTATTGCAACCGTTTTAACACATTCACGCAAGGGCGAATACGTTTTTTTCCCGTGAGGCGGGACTACCTTTGCTCGTGGGGCGGGGCGACACTGTTGCAAGTTCAAACGTAGTTAATGCGATATTGTTTTGATAACACGTATGACCTGAAGGAGTAATTAAGAAAATAATCAAATAAGATTCTTATATTATTATTTATTATAAAAAAAGATTCTTATATTATTAAAATAATTCTTATATTATATATTGTATTTTTATTTATGGCGATAAAAGTATGAAAATAAATCACGCAAAGCTAAATAAAATTAATCTTAAAAGTAATCAAATGAAATTAACTGATAAGAGTCCTTTGAGGGAGCATGTTGAAAGTTATAAAATATTTAATAAATAAACTTTATGCTTGTTAATTCCTACAACATTTAATGCCGAAAAATATGAAATAAACTTATTTTCTAATAACAAGTGACTCAGCTGTAATGCATATCACCCCACGGGATAGTTAAGCATGACCCACCGGTGGGTCACCCGGCGTGAACATGTCAGCTCCGCGGGCAAAACCATGTAATGGGAAAATCTTTCTAATTGATGTAATTTTTTAGATATCAAATCAAAACAAAAATCAAAAATAAGAAGATGACATGCTTTGTATTTTTGTCCCTACAATCTCATTAACTAAATAGTGAAGCAAGTTATTTAAAAAATTGATGAAAATGAATAAAAGCGAGATTTTTAATGAGATGAAAGTATATAAAGGAAAAGATACTCAAGAATTGATTATAAATAATTATAAAAAAGTTAATCACCCTCTTGTCCACTATGTGGATATTTCTGGGATATCTCTACCAAACGATAAAATACAAGCATCCTTCCTTATCAACAGTCTCCTTTAATTTAAATCCTCTGACTACTTCATTGTAACAAGATCGCGCCACTCCGACCTTCATATCCCATCCCACAGAACTAAAGCCTTTGATCGATCCTTTCTTGCCCGTTCCACTGCATTCTGGAATTCTATTCCTCCCAATATACGCCATGCTTCTTCCTTATCCACATTTAAATATCTCCTTTTCTATCACCTATTATCCCTTACAGACGCTTGTTGATATTAAATATGATATTTGATCATAGAACTTAATCATTATAATAACGGGTAAATGATTTTTTTTTTTTTTTTTTTTTTTTTTTTTTTTTTTTTTTTTTTTTTTTTTTTTTTTTTTTACGAAATTAGTTGTTTTATTTTCTCATTCTGTTGTACTTATTATAATTATTATTATTTTGTGACTTGTGTATGGATCAACCTATTCGAAATCGTCCAGACTTAGCCGCTCGACATTTTTGATCTTGTTCCAAGGAAGTAGACTGGGGATTTAAATTAAAGGATACTGTTGATATAGGAAGGACGCTGGGATCTTATCGTTTGGTAGAGAAATACCAGAAATATCCACATAGTGGACAAGAGGGTGATTATGTTGTTTATAATTATTTATAATCAATTGATTAAATATAATCAAATTAATTGATATTTTATAAATTTTTCGTATTTTTAATATATTACAAAAAGAAAAACAGAATTAAAAGCATTTTGATGCTGGTATTTAATTTCTGCAAGATACAGCTTTTGTAAAAAATCTCTTTAATGAAACGGTTCATACCCACCTTCTGTAACAACTGCACTGAATATTGACCAAGACGTAAGATCCTTGTACTATTTCATATTCATTAGGCAGAATAGATCTACTGATGTAAGGAAATTTTATAGTTAACAATGCGCTCTGCTTTGTGTTCTATTTTATTACTGATTACATATTCAAGTGGATGTTTTCTAACGCAGTAAGGCTTTAAATGGGTATTCAGGTTAAGAATGTGCCAACTTAAAGGTTTCTTACAACCGTTGTGAGTCTTCTTGAAAAGCCTAACTTCTCCTTGTTATATTACAATCAGTCCTGGTTTTGATTTATCAAATATAGGGTTGTAAAATAAGTTTGTAGCGTTTTTCAGTATTTCAATTTAATGTTCTCTGTTTTATGTTTATTATGTCAATAATGTTTACATATTCTAAAAAATCTGGTGGGGGCAACACTCTACTTTCACTTACCGCCGTTGTTAAAATCAATTAAAGAATTTTCAAATACAGTTAGAGATAAAAATGAGTGAAACTAAAAAGATATTATATTATTATCTGACATAATAATCAGTTAGTTTTATCCGATTTTCATAACTCTTTATTAACGTTTACAAGTTTGTGAATAAGATAATATTTTTTCGAAAATCTTTAGCTTTCCAACGGTATATTACATATTATATATTACTGTTCTTATGTTCAAAAACGAAAAATTGCATTAAACAAATATTTTTGCAGTTTTCTCCTTTAGTTATAGATCGAATTCGTTCAACTTATATATTAACCTGTTTTTTATCGTTGAAAACAAGATCATATTGTTATTTTTTTAGTATCAACAAAATTAAAGGCACTTTAGAGGAAGAAGATTTAAAATATCAGTATTTAAGCCCTGTGAGACTATTTCAATCAGAATAAAACCTATATCCTATTAAAGCCCATCAAATTTTACATCGATATATAGAGTTTAATCAAAATCGTTAGAGTCGTTTTCGCGAAAATCGTAAAAAGGTGCAAAATGCATAGAATAAACTGGCTCTTCTGTTAAGCTGGTTTTTATGAAAAAGGTTTTGTATCGTCTCGGGCGTATAGTTGTCTTAAATATAAAATTTCAGTTTCATAGGAATTTCCCTTTACGCGCGGGAGTTACCACACACACACCCACAGAGATCTTTTTGCGGGACTTGGTTATTTCGACTCAGGGGACCCTAAAACGTGTATTTCCGTTAAAACTGGAATTCGAAAATTTTCACGATCGCAATACTTTCCCTTACTATATATTTCATATATAGGTAAGTGAAAGTAAAAGGATTAGTTAAGGTGCTTTAAGCATCAGTTTCAACCGAGATTCCTTATCTTTAAGTGGTATTTTGCTTGCTCAAAATTAAAGATAAAACATACATTGTATTTCGAATGATGCCTTAGGAGAAAGCACTGTCTGTAAGTGATTTGTTTGTTAGAGAACAGGAAATTTTGACTTGGAAGGCACAAGGCGCTCGGGTCGTCCTTTGAAAATATTTACAAGAATCTCAAGTTTTTATTGAAATCACCAGTAAAAAAACCTAACAACTTATTTTAAAACCAAATATCTGTTACAAAACGATCCTGTTCTCTTTTAAGCATTAAATGAATGAAGATGGCTTGCCGGTTTTACTATTAATAACTAATTACTTAACAGTTTAATAACTTGTGTTGTTTTTTATATATTTCCATCCTTTTAAGATATGGCATTATTTTTTTAATCTAATTTTACCTTCAGTTAATTATAAGTGAAATATACAGTAAGAGGAATTACGTGATCCTAAATTTTTTTTAAATCGCCGAACAATTTTTGTTTCAGGCATTACAAGTTCTCTTGAATACGAAGCATGTTGCTCCAACTGAATAATGGTAAGTGCTAGCTTTTTTTCCTCAGTATATTGATGAATAAATCAGATCGGAAATTAAAATGTTTTATTATTAATTATATATATATATATATATATATATTTATATATATTGTGTGTGTGTGTGTGTGTGTGTGTGTGTGTGTGTGTGTGTGTGTGTGTGTGTGTGTGAGGGTGTGTGGTGTGTGTGTGTGTGTGTGTGTGTGGGTGTTGCATGTGATTTCCAAGAAAAGGAATTCAATATATGGTTGGTCGGATGGGGTTGAGACTTCTAATATGCGGAATTTTAGGCTATTATGGACATAAGGCCGACGCCTCCGCCTGTACGGCCTATTCCGTCGTGACGTATAAAGGGATATTCAGGTAGGGAGACAGCGGTGAAGAGGATATAGGGTTTTAACCAGGTTTCGGAGACTGCGATGATATGATAAAAATTGCAGGTAAAATAATGGAGGATTTCATCATAATGAGCGGGCAAGGATTGGGAATTCACATGACAGACGTTTAGGATACTAAACATAGGGATGGAAGGAGAAAGAATACAGACGGTAGGAAAACGATGTAGCAACGAACAATAATGAATTTAAATATAACTGAAAGATAAATTCCAACGAAACTATACACACATAAATATACACATACACGTACACATACACATAAATAATAGTACTTAAATAAAAATAAGTGAACATGATATATACAATGTAAATTTCCATAATGAATAAGAATATCTATAATAAAAATGAAGATAACTTTAATAAAAATTGTATTAAAAAGAATGTTGTAAAGAATGAAAATAACTTTGATGAAATTATAAATATCTCTGATAAAAATAAAATAAACTTTAATAAAAATAATAAAAAAATTTATAGAAATAAAATAAACTTTGATAGAAATAAAACAAAATAGTTTTTGATAGAAGTAAAACTAAAATATGACAAAATATACAAACATCTTATACAAAAATAATATGAAGTTTCGTAAGAATAGAATAAGAAATACTTCGATAAAAAATATAGTAGCTTTGATTATAGAGTAACTATCTGTGACAAAAATAAAATAAGTTCTGATAAATGTAAAATAGTATTTGAAAGAGAAAACAAAACAAAAGAGCTTTGATGAAAATAAAATAGCCTTTGATAAAAATAAAATATACTTTGATAAAAAATAAAACACCTTAAATAGAAATAAAAATAACTTTAGAAATAATAGAATAAAAAGAACTTTCATGAAAACGGAAATAACTTTGTTAAAAATAAAAAGAACTTTGTTAAAAGTATAAATATCCTTGATAAAAATTAAATAAACTTTTGACTTTGTGATTTAAATTAAAATTACGAAATAATAAGATAATAATATCGAGATAGAACATTGAAGAGAAGAATCGTAGGCAAAATTGGGAATGAAGCTAGTCAGTAGCAGAGGGCACAGGTGTCAGCCAAAAATATCGAGTTCTTGAGAATGATCAATATAAATGACCGGTTGCCCGTCGTCCTCCGGCAGCGCACTCTACCGCCCGCGAACCACACATACTTCAGCTTGCCCGCTGACTTCTTCTGACGAGTGAGCCAATAGAGGTGCCTGTTGGTCGGGGTCATCTCCTGCTGAGATGTATCCGGTGGCAGTCATTTTCCTGCCAAACTATATTCCTCGTAGAGAAGTCCCTCTTCGTCTTCCTTCTTTTAATCAACTCATCTTGTGTGGTCTGTCTGAAGAACCGAGCGATGACGGGAGGCGGTCGTGGGTCATTCTTTCTCTGCCTCCACCATTCAATCATGTCCGACCTGGAGGATCTCTCCATTTTGATTTTAATTCCGAGGGCCGCCGTTACATTAAAAACCAGTGCCGCAAGGGTTTCGCCCGAACGGACCGGTACGCCCCTAATTTCCAGTGACCTGAATAAGTATAGTTGGATTCGTACACATATTTTTTTCTAGAAAAATACTGCTGCTTTAGGGTCAATCCCCTTGAAATCGTCCAAGTTACATTAATTTTGCCGCTCAACACGTTTGATAAACATGATTTTTTACCAATTAATCTCCATCCCTTCCTGAATATAAAACCGTGGATATATTTCACTGGCAAATACTTTTAGTGTTGTAGCCGTTTTAAATGAGCTTCGCGGCGTGAATGGAAATACCTGTAAGGAAACTCTTCTAACTGGTAAATTTGCAGTTGTGAAATCATAACAAAACTAACAATAAGATAAAATATGCTTTATATTTTCGGACATCACAACTTATTACCTAAATAGTGAAGAAAGTAGTTTAAAAACCTCTCGAAAATTAGTAAAAAACGAGAAGTTAAAAAATTATAAAGGAAATGAGACTTACCTTGTTTTTGTTTTTTTTACATATTTTGAAATTTGATCTTGAGGACATTGTCCTATTTTGTTTATGAATTTTTAAAAATGGCAAAAATTCGTTTTTCGCGATGTTAGACTGAAATATCTCAAAAGGGACTAAGTGAAAAGTTATGAAACTAATAGAGATTACACATCTATGTGGTGAGTATTATTAAGATGAAGTTGTTGACTAAGACCGAGCTGGTTCTTCAGTTATAACATCCCCTAAGCTGTTTAAACAACTCCGGTAATTTTGCATATTTCAGAATGAAACAAAAACTGGAATGATTTTGAGAGTAATGTATACAGTTTTGGTCTTTATAACACATTACCTAATTAATAAAATATTTTTTAAAAATTCACGAACATTTAAATCATCGGAAACTTGGCGCTATAACAAGGGAGGTTAGAAAGGAGTCTCAGATTATTTTCTTTGTCTTCTTATATAGTATTATCATTGCACTACTTGTTGAAATTTCGATCGTGTAGACATTGTCCTTTTTTTAATATATATATATTTTTTTAGAAGGATTATTAAAAAGCTCGGCAAGTATTGATTCGATATCTACAAAATTAGAGAGATTTTGCCAATGCACCTTTTCAGCCTCAAAACTCATTTAGAACTGCTACAACACTAAAAGTATTTGTCAGAAAAATGTTATATCCACGGTTTTATATTCATAAAAAAATGAACAATAACTGATTTAAAACACATGAAAATCAAAAATGTCCTTTAAATACACTGCTGAATGAAGCAGGAGAGATGCCCCTGCCCTTGAGGAGAGCCTGGCTCACCAAGAAGTACATTATAAAAACTTTTTCTGATCAAAGGCACCCGGTAAGGAAAGCAATTACCTCAAATAACATTTATTGTCCCCACATGAAAAGTCTCATAACAGAAATGCAACCCCTACTTCAGGCAACACTAACTATTAAACGTCCCTTAGATGGCAACACGCCGTTTCCCATTAAAATGCTGCAAATCAATAGCAATCCCAAATTACCTACCACACACGGAAGGAAATCGTCATGTAACCCAACCATATTAAAACAATTGGCTTTGAACACAATAGTAAACGATTACCCAGACCATGTTCAAATCTTCACGGATGCTTCCAAATCCTCCCACCAAACTTCAATAGCTGTTATTGATTCAGTCAAAGAATTTACAATTTCGGTCGCTCTACCTTCTAAATTCAGTATTCTTAGTGCTGAACTGTATGCCATTCTCAAAGCAATTTTTTACTGTCAACGCAAATAGTCTAACGCCAATGTAGTCATATTCACAGACTCGGCTTCCTCGTGCAAATTATTGAAACATGTATACAAAAACAAATTAACATCATACATAGCCCTAGATATTATCCGGAATATAAAAACCAGTAGCAACAGTTATTGCTTCCAATGGATACCGAGCCATGTAGGACTGTCAGGAAATGAAGCGGCAGATAGAGCTGCCGGGAAAAAACAAACTACAAAAGAAAATGCGAAAGTACCTCTCCAAGACCTTTTAAAATGTCTGCTGAAAGAAACGGTCCAGGAATGGCAGGATAAATATGACTGGGAGTCACAATTCAAAGGGAAGGACTATTATCAAACCCAGCCAACCGTCAGCCTGATACCATGGTTCTCAAAGATCCAACAAAGTGATAGAAAAGAAATTGCCCAACTTGTAAGACTACGGACTAACCATGGCTGCACAAAAAAATATCTAAATTTAATGAAAATAGAAAATGATGGCAATTGCGCAACATGCAAAGTCCCTGAAGACCCGCGCCACATTATATTCCGATGCAGGAAATATGGGAAGCAAAGATAAGCGATGGTTCCCCTGGAAACAGAGGCCATGTTTTTACAACAGTTAGATAAAAAAAAAATTTTGATGATCAAGCAGTTCTTTACTAACGCTCAGTGCAAACTAGAAAAAAAAAAATCACTTCACAGAATTTATTTTAATGATAATAGTGTTATTATTTTATTTTTTTCTATCTCTTTTGAGTTACCTTCCTCTCTCATTTACATTCTTTTATATTATTCTCTATCTACTTAATTTATTGATACCTTTTTTATTATTTTTGGTTCCATAACCTAAGTTTTTATTAAACTGTGGCAAACACGTATTGACCATATAGGATTTGGTGTCAAGTCTTGACGGTCACTTGTATATAATAATAAAAAAAAAAATCAAAAATGTTGAGCGGCAAGGTCTGGTCGATTTCGAATGGAATGACCCTTTATTCAACATAAAACTGGAGGATTCCATAACACAAAACATTGCGCTTGTAGGTTTACAAGTTTTATTTTTAAAGAATTTTTACATATAAAGAAAATTAGAAACCTAATTAACAACAAAAATTAAACATATATCCAGCAAAATAAACTATAGCTACACAGCAGCATAGGTCGTTAAAATTGATTTTTAGTTTTTTATCAGCTTAATACTAAATCACTTGTTCATATACAGACCCTAAATCAAAAGATTATCCGACCACATTCTAAAATTAAAGAATGCAATTGAAGCTGCAAAGATGACGCCATTAATCACTTCTTATTTTGATGACCTGGCTTTTGTACAAATACTATTTTGCCCGCCGTACATGTTTTAAGTTCTCTTGGCTGGAAGTAACCAAGTATCGATAAACAGCCTATGAAACAAAAATGAAATATACTTTACTGAAATTGCGTATTTAAGGAAATTTTAAGTATTTTAAGAAAACCCTCTCACTAATTCAGTAAACAACATTATTAAAATTAATTGATATTTTCACATTATAAAATACATGAAAAATGGTTCATATTAATTTGAATAAATGATAAATATTCAAATATTTATTTAAATTTATTTATTTAAAAAAAGAAAGAAAAAAAAAACCAGCTGTATTTAGATAAATGGGGAATGAAAACCTTTCGAGTACATACGGAATGTATCTGAATATGTTCAAAGAGTTTCTTAGTTTTATCTAGATTTTATCAAAAACATAAAGAAAAATCCCGAATTCGAGTGGCTGCTCAACTTCGCTAAATGGCTATCTATTGTAATGTATTGAGGATACTGAGGGGAGTTAATTATTAAATAATTTTAATATTAAACAATTAAAGATAACGAACCTTTGTCGGCAAAACATCTAAAGGTGTTTACCTAGTCCCCTAGATTTCCCATCGGTATGGGCCCCCCAGCGGTACCAGAAACCTCTGGTAGTTTCCCCCCAGCGGCGGCCAACAAGAATATTAGGAGTGGTGAAAAGATAAGAATAATAGCACAAAGTCTATACCGCCAGCCGGGGCACTTCCCATATTGGCCCACCTGAGGTGACGAGAATGAGAAAGAAGAACCGAAGAGTTAGTCAAGTTTTATCCTCAAGAAGAGTGAGTCGGGTTCCATCTACAAGAAGAGGAGGTGGCCGTCGGGGTTCTGAGAGCAGCTGGAGGATGATGCCGAGAAAGGGGGCCTAAGACTGATTTCACCTTCGCCAGCCGGTTAAGTGTTTTAAAGGTATATTGTGATTTTTAATATTGTATGGCAAAGATAGTAGAGAAAATGTCCCTCAGTATTCTCAATCAAAGTTCTAGGCAATTTGTTAATATAATTTAGATGTGTAGGTTAATAATTATAATAACGTATTAATTGAATCTTGTTTACTTTAATCTTACCCTGCATGCCACCTATTGGATTGGTAAACACGATACCTTTGGAAAGGAGATCCAATGGTATCATTAAATATAGTTTATATATAGATTAAATATATTAAGTAAGCTAGTTTTTGAAGGTACCTCTGCCTTAGAAAAGCAGCCGGTCAAAAACATAGCACTATGAACACACAGCAAGCTGTATCAATCCACAAGACAATCTTAGGTGAAAAAAAATGAGAATGACAGTGCAAGATAAAACGTCCAAAACCAGATCACTAATATGAAACTTGGAATATCCAAATCTAGCGTAGGCTTAATATAGATGGTGTTGCAAGATTCTTAGCCAGCCTAGAATTATGATCTTCGTCATGCTCTGAAACTAATTCTTTTCCAGTCAAAGCTTTTCTAAAAATTATCCTGTAGGTAATGGGATGGTCCCTTTACTTCCGAACCAAAGCCCTTTTACTGTAAAATATCATTCGCCGACCTCTTCTCAACACATCTTTTTCAGTTAAGGAATAAACTTTTCATAAATGTTTTATTTTTCGTCCTGAATTTGTTTTCCCTGTTCTTAATCGGTAGATATACAATATCTAATTGTGGGATATAATAGAATACAAAATAATTTTTATTCCGGGATATATATATATATATATATATATATATATATATATATATATATATATATATATATATATATATATACAACAAAAATAACAAAACAATTTTCATAAGATAATTGTGTTGAACAAAATGAAAAATAAATGAATAAACTAAGTTTAGTATTGACAATTATTAAATATGTCTACTCTTTTAAAGTATGATTGATCAAATATTTTCCTTACGTCAAATATTAGAAAAAAAATTGGAATACAACGATGTAGTCCATCAACTTTATATCGATTTTAAAAAGGCTTATGATTCAATAGACCGTCAGAAGCTATATAACATCATGATTGAACAGGGAATACCTAGAAAGTTAGTAAATCTAGTAGAGATGTGTTTGTCGGAAACATTCCATAAAGTTAGGATCGGTCATAATTACTCTGAGAGATTTGAGGTGCGATCGGGTTTGAAACAGGGTGACTCCCTTTCAATTGTGTTATTTAATATAGCTTTAGAATATGTCATTGAAAAGGTGATGTGTACCGAGAAAGGTTTAAATATGGGTGACAAGATTCCGGTTTTAGGGTATGCCGATGATCTGGTACTGCTAGGTGAAGACGCGTACAATACAAGAAACCATACAACTAAATACAAGTGTGTTAATTAAAACCGGTAAAGAAATAGGACTCGAATTAAATACCGAGAAGACAAAATATATTATTAGTAGCAGAAACGGTGTCGATCTTGGTGATAATGATGTATCAGGGCATACTTTTGAACACGTAGAGAAATTCAAGTATTTAGGTTCGTTGATAACAAGAAAAAATGAAATCCAGGAAGAAATAAAGTCCCGGTTAAAGGTGGGAAATGCAAGTTATTATTCAATTGCTAAGTTACTAAGTTCGCGGCTTCTATCTAAAAACTTAAAGGTTAGAATTTATAAAAATATTATTCTTTCGCCCGCTTACTTTGAAGGATGAACAACGGCTTAAGGTTTTCGAGAATAAGGTACTGCGTAAAATATTTGGTCCGAAGAGAGATGAGGACCCTGGCGAGTTTAGAAGGTTGTACAACGCGGAATTGTGGAACTTGTATCCTGTGAATATAATTGAGTTGATAGCATTTCGGAGACTCAAATGGGCGAGTAAAGTTTTTGGGCTCGATGAGGAGCGGATTCTGAGAAAGTTGGTATTCGCTGATCCGACTGGTAGGCGTCCGAAAGGTTCGAAGCGTCGATGGGAGGATTGCGTTAAGGCTGATCTCGGGGGCTTGGGCTTGAACGGTGTCTGTGTAGGTGGAATTTGGTGGTATCGGCATCGAACCTTCGGGTTCGCTAAGCCTATATTATTATTTAAAGTATGATATCTAGAATGTAAATATAACAATTGTTAAGCGTCTTTTCAGGATAACAGAAGGTATTGAAAAAGTTGGAAATTGAGTGAGTACTGCTTCCTTTTCTGTAGCACTAGATGCTTCAATATCAAAAACGTCATGAAAATGTGTATAATACTTCCGCTCTAAAAGTTCTGCTATCTGTTTTTTTGCTGTTCTGCCGATGGATAACAAGGAACAATAATTTTTAAAAACATCAAATGTTAAGTTTAAGGTATCGAGGAATAAATCATCAACAGCCAACTTTGTTTTCTATTTTTTAATTTGACCCATTTTTAAACTAATATTTACAATAAAAAATAGGATCATTTGTTGATTCATTTGTAGTTTTATCATCACTCTTTTAAATTGTAGCTAATGCGCTTGCACGCCACTTGTGATTTGGCTGCCACATTGATTAGAACATAGATCATTAGGATATTTGATGTAATGTTTTTGGTTAATCGTATCATCTTCTTCTTCGTTTTCCCCTGGATGGCTAAAGCGAGGATTAAAACGGTACATTTAAAGGCTATCCTGAGATCCTCCAGGGTTCCATACATATTTCGCCGTTTCTCAGTCGGAGATTGTGTTTGGCATCCTGTTCGCCTTCCCTACAATAGCACAGGGGAGCGAGTAAAGTCTATATAAAACGTCTTGAACAGGTTTCCTGAGTGAGTTAGTTTGTTGTTAGGAACTCGGGGCTCTGGGAGACTTTTAACTCGGAATTAATCCCCCTCATTCTCCCTTTGGCCTGAGAAATCCCAGTACAGCCTACAAGGCAAGGTAGGGATGAACAAAATAAAATCTTCCGTTAAGTTAGATCATGATGACATCTCATATCACATATCAATATAAATCACATCATCTTAATAAGTAAATAATTTTAAGGATTAATTTATATTATTAATTAAATTTAATAGATTATTTTTTTTGGTTCATTCCTACCTCGCCTTTGAAGGCTATACGGGGGTTTTTCTCGGACCAGGAGGAGAGGGCGGGGGATAAATGCCGAGATCAAATCCCCTCAGCACCGAGGCTCGAACTCGTAATTATTTGGTTTCTCATAAGTTTTCGGTTTTCGGTTCTCTGTTGCTAGGCAATGCATGCTCAAAGCTAACACGCTCGGCCACCCCGCTTCCCAATTTAATAGAATCACCAACAGATCCCATATACACAAAATGTCCATGATAGCTCCAAAAATGTATGGTAAGTTCGCAAATAGAAATCATTGAAAATGTCGCAAAGAAATTATGTAAACTCGGCATGAAGCAGATACGTCAATATGCAAGTTCTCAGTCTTTATTGTCCAGTCATGAATGGAGAGAGAATAGGAAGGGGTAATGGCTTGAAAACCTCCCATCGCAACACTCAATAATTCATGAGGTAAGATGCTTCACTATCAGGAAATCGGCATCAGCTCATGTAGCAGTTGGTTAAGGCTGTCATTAGGATGTCTCGTCCGTTTTTCGAGGATGTTGCGGCCATTGAGAACAGTGGCAATTAGAAGACAATGCTCTGAGCCTTTAGATGAGCAATTGAACCTGACGCTCTTCACTAATCGTACCTTCATTGTAGTCTACGTTTCGAGACCGCTCTTGTTATATTTTAATCACTTGTTTGTTTTGATTTAATTTATAAAGAAACTGAGGAATGTATAATACCTTCTTGTCTCTTCTAAATGGATAGCAAAAGCATTGTTTTGCGATGACTGGACTTCGCGTATAAATGCTTTGTAAGACCTAGGGTTCATAGGATCCGGTAATTTTTTTTGTTGGTATTATGATGTATTTCCTTATACATACATACTAATTTACATTTCACGTGGGATCCCCGCCTTTTATTTAACACCAAGGTTCTGTTTAGAATGTGGGGTCCGAATTTACCTGTTTTATTATTAAGTGGAATTTCTTAGCTTAGCTAAACTTCATTCCATTACTATGTGCTCTGCCTTGACTTGTCCTTATTATGACCTACAATTTGGATCGAAACATTGGCAAATCTATAAATAGGTCTTTCATTGTTTTCCTTCTTGACCTCCAACCGGTCTATTTTCTTTCTAAACTTACTTTAGTTTTGAAGTCTGCACAAACATTGCGATAAAAATACCGGAAGCAGCAAAATTTGTAAAACACAAAGCTATTAAATATTATATACATATTGTTGACCGTTTGTTGTATAAAGTAGTGTTAACTATTTATTGTCTTCAACATTATGACTTTGGTCTTCGAGAGGGTACCTCCAGTACGGTATTAAGGTTTAATTGAAACTGCTTCCCTGACCATAATTTTACCGAAAAGTTAAATATATTTTAACGAATCAAAACCAATTAGCTTTGGTTAATTTGGTAGATCGCAGTTCATGAATGGAGTCGAGAAGAATCAGTAATATAAAGAAATATTAACTTTAGACGTCACTGATGCAACTACCTGCTTAAAACTATCAGATTCAACTATCTGCTCTAACTACTTGCAGCAACTATCTGTTCCAGAAGTTTCTATTCAGCACAATAAATTTTGTTTGGTTTTCTTAAAAAATTAGCGTTCCTATAAATAATTGCTACGGTCAAGACAATGACGGGTGGACCACGCCTGGAGGGGCCCGGATGGGGCTAGAGACTTCTGGACCTGGACGGTCCTCGAAGTACCTAAAACGGCCCGACCCCTACCTGCCGTGTCTAGAATATTCGGTAGTGGTACAAATACCGGTCCACTACGCCTGGGTCAGGCAGTCTTGATCTTGCTCAAGTGGATGTATCAGTGAACAGTGACAGTGAACAATTCGTGACAGTGTGACAGTGTAGTGAAACTGTGCGTCAATATTGTGATAACCGGTCGGTGGAAAATTAGAAGACTGTAGTATATATATAATTTATAGTTATAAGTTTTAGAATAAGTCTAGTAGATTGTATAAATTTACGTAAGTAGTTTATTTGTTAGGAATACCTGATTTTATATGTATACTGTTTAGTAGTTAAGCTAGTAATTCAATTATTATTGTAACTATAGTGGTTAGTAATCCCTTTGTATTTGTACATTTTGTATTTAATAAATATTTGTAATTTGTAAACTGGAGTAGTTCATTTCTCACACCCCGTTGCTCGTAACATAATCATAAGTATAACTAAATGTTTTTTGAGGAATCTGGACTGGATAATAGATTTTTTTTTCACTTCCTCATTTTTTTATCAAAAGAAAGATAATAAACTTTATTTATTATGATGACAAGCAAAATGATTTCGGACATCCTTACACTCAGCAACATGTTTTTCATCTTTTTTTTTTTTTTAACATTATAATTCATCAGCCTAAATGACTTGTATGTAATCAATTTAAACTGAAATTATAGTACAGCTGTAGGAAAAATTATACAAAAAAACCTACATATAAATACCAATAAAAAAATATAAAATTTATAAATTAAAACCAACTAACTTAATTTAACAACACATCTTTAGTTTTTTTATGGGTGTAGCGTTTGAGCTAATATTTATTGCAATTACCTATTTCTCTTATAAATTGGTTTTCGGAGGCTGGTGTTTTACTGAAGCAATGGACAAATTGTTTAACTGTAGGGAACTACAAGTCTTGGAGCATAGAGGATATTTTTCTATATCTGTGGTAATTACTAATTATCCACATTGATATGTTTTAAATTATTTTGAATTGATCTCAATACTGGGAAGGAGTTGTATTAAATAAATTTTATTTAGAAAATTACTGCGAACATGAAGATTTCCTATACCATATATTTTTACAATATTTTTCGTAAACGGTTCTAACGAGTTTGTTTAAACTCATTATATCAATATATGTTTCAATGTCTTTAATATAAGTTAGTTCTATCCTCACTTAAATATTCTGACTCGGATACCGAAATTTCTTTCTCTGCAGTACATTTTGTTTAATTGGAATAACTCTTACACTGTTAGTATTAGTAAGATAATGCAAATCAACTTAAGCAAAAATATTGTTCCTTGTTTAAAACTCATTTTTAGAAATGAGAGTTAAAATATTTATGCATAATATACCGTTGAAAAGCGCAAGATTACAAAAAAATTATATGCTATATGGTAATGCATAGCAATAGTTCAGTAGTAAATGAAAATAATAAAATAAAGTAATATTTCTGCTTTCTAACAATAAAGGGATATTATAATTATTTTTAATCGAAATAACCTCGAAGCGTGTGTATACATATATTTTTTTTTGTATCATATATTTATTTATTCGGATATATTACAGTTTGTCGCAATGGACAATAATAATATTGCTACATGATAACATTCATACAATATTTACAATATAAACAAAAGAAAAGTCAAATTACATAAAATGAAACTAAAATTAATAAAGGTATATAATAACAAAATTTGTATACATATATAGTGATAAAGAATGTTGGATACTTTATATGAGAGTTTTTAAATTTTCTAACTGTGTGGTTTATAGGTATGGTGAATAAATTTTCTTTTCGTGGTGAAATCGACTTATAACCTTTTACAGTTTTCTCCAGCGTACTAACTCTGGGATTTCCATTCGAAATATATGTTTTTCATTAAGGCTTAATCTAATTTTATAACGATTTGACAGTGATGATTTTTCCGAAGCCTCATGTAACAACGTGTATATAATAAATTATTTTATTATTACTTATGTTAATTTTTTTATAAAACATGTTCTAAACTTATTTTTACATTGTTTGAATTAATATTCATTTTCGAACATGTCGTATTTTTTGCTTTTTAAAGAAATTTTGGTATTGCAGTTTCTAACTAAAATATACTTTTTAAAATCCATGTCCAAATAACCATGTCAACTCAAAAACGTAAAATGTTCAATGCTGAAATTTTATATTTAAAACAATTATAAGCCTGATGTTATAACAACTTTTTCGCCAAAATCGACGATCATGAAGTGCTGCTTTAAATATAGCATTTTACATATTTTTATTATTTTTTTCGTAAATGGCCCAAACAATTTTTATTAAATTTGCTGCTTTTGGCTTCGTAATAACTTCGTAACCATTTTTCATTATTTGGGTTGGTAAAACTTGGATGAATATAAACTGTGAATGAATTTGATAACCAACTGACGGAAAAAGCAGCAGAAATATTTTTCCTGGTTAACGGTTTTTTTCCGCTAGTGAGAATGGTAATATTTATGTATACAACTTTGGAAAAATAAAGATTTCACTACGCCGATACTTATAGCTCTTGAGCAAGGTAGGATGTATTATTTGCTTCACTAAAAAAATAAATAAATTTATATTAGCGTTCCCTAAAATAATAGCGATGAGTTATATATTTAAATAACCATAACCCCTTCACTGGAAAATAAAAACATTTAAAGATTTGATTTATTTCCCTCCTTTGTGTAAAAAACAAATCGCGAATATTACGAGCGACACAATATACCATGTTTCAGTTAAAGATCACAAATAGTAAAACTTGTATGTAGGGAGTAAGGAAGGAAAGTATTATAATTAATCACGTTGATTCCACCACAAGTCGTATGTAAATTAATTATGATAATTATCAATTAAATCATAATAATGATTAGGTAACAACAGTCGGATACAATACTTCTTTTTGACAATAAATTACGATATATTTCAATCAAATGTTTTGTTTTGTATGGTTCTTGAAGATATTTGCGCAAAACAGAGCACGAGATTTATGTTCTCCGGATTATGGTTTGAATCCCAGACGCAGCAAGGTAATTATTTATTATTTTATTTCAGACATGGGGCTACCCTGGTATAGGAAGCATATCTCAGTAAAGTGGGTACCCGGAAATAACTACGGCTGAGCGTGAACTCGGCCTAATCTCCTTCTAATGGCCGTTCCCTCAGAAAAAGTACGATTGTTTGGTATCAAACCAACTTAGATAACGAAATCGTTATCCTTAAGAACTCGTCATGATTAATTGAGTTTCAAAATTTTTTTAAATTGTTTTATTTAGAAATAATACAATCTGCCGCAATCTTAGGCAATGAGTATTAGTGCTAAAGCCATATCATAGTACAGTAAATAAAAATTTTAAAAAATTACAAAGAATAATAAATAAAGAGAAAATAAATAAATAATAATAATCTTGACCACATTCATACATATATAAAATATTTACATACTGCCCCTGGGAACTCCGAATCAAATTCCAACGCCCACAAGTGGGTGTCGGGGCCCGAGGCCAGGAGATCCCAGAGCCTCTCAGTCAGTCGCGTCACCGGTCTAATAAGCCAATGGAGACAGACAGGGCGCTAGAGCCACAGACTCTCAGGCATGAGTGGAGAAGCTGGCCATTGCCAACACTCAGCACTGCTTAGTTATAAGAGGTCTCTAGGCCACTGCCGCTTCAACCTACGGGGAGGGTTAAGGGATGGTTGGAGCTAGACAGGGATTAGGAAGGTGATTAATCCTCTGGTGGAAGTTTAAGAATTTAGATGGAATTAGATCAACAAACGGGATATTCAGATTATAGTTACAAAATGAGAGCACTTCATGATTTAAGCAAAATTGCAAGTGTCTCATAATGAAGGCAAAATTACAGGTTTGATGTTTAAACCTCATCATCGCGGATAATATTATATAATTTTAACAGAGACTCATATTAATATTATGTTTTTTGAAAGGGAAAGAAGGAAGGTGAAACATTCCGGATATATGACTTATTAATAAATATAACTGTGTCAGAGGACAACATAATGTCATCTTGATCGGAAGGCTGACGAAGGAAGAGTGAAAGTGACCGGCATCGGGTCAGAGGTCCCTTACAGAGGTTTCGGACCAGTTCCAGAGCCCATTTGATACAAAAATCAACTCATACATTATTTTTGTTACATGCTTCGAGATGCAAGTTTTACACATCAGCATGTAAAAACTGATTTACTTGCTGTTGTAGCATATTGGTTGCGCTGGAGCACAAATAGAACTCGCAACGGACGCATATGAATTTTCTTAGGCTCTGGAAAACTGTCTTACTATATATTTTATACTAAAACTTCATTTTAGAATCTTCCGACATCCAAAGTATCCATGATATACTGAGTATCGATAGTGTAGATAAGTTACATAAAGTGTACTATTACATGATAGGAGTTCAAAAAGTGCTCAATTCTTTATCCTAGAACATTTTCTATTCAGTGTTTATTTTTATTTTATCTTCAAAGTGGTATTTTGCTTATTTATTGTTTCTGTTATAGCACCAGTAACTGTTTATTCTTTAATCTGTAATTTATTTTTGAAAGTCAAATTGTTTTAGTAAATTTTCTCTATTATTTTATTTATTTTTAATCGATATGTATATAAAGTTCTAAAACCATAATATTGTAATTTATAGCCAAGCTAGGCTCTATTTGTATGGGGAAGCCCCAAAGACAAAATAAAAAATTTCTAATTTCTACTAAAATAATGCCAGTCAATTTTTCAAATTTAATATATATATATATATATGTATATATATATATATATATATATATATATATATATATATATATATATATATATATATATATATATATATTTAATATGTTAAGTTTTTGCATCCAGTTGCAATCAAGATTTTTTTAAATTATTTTACTTTCTCGTGCGCATATCACTTATATTATAGATAAAAATATTTGGGCTTCAGTCGTATAGACATATTTTAATATTTGCCGACGTTTCAGCTTAAGCATGTGAGCTATCATCTGGGCATTAGTGAGCCAAGTGGACTCATTATGCTTTGCGGAGTTTATGCTTGACATGGCTCACATGCTTGAGCCAAAACGTCGGCAAATATTAAAATGTTTTCAAAGGACTGACTCCTGATTAGTTCTACCTATGATAATTCCAACAGTCGACCATAAATCCTCAGTATATATAATTTATATTTACAAGGTAAACTCTTCTTCACTTATTAAATTATTTTTGTGTTGTTGATTGAACACGCTAAACTGTGATTATGAATTTCCCATTTTTCACGCCATATTTTTATAAGTTGTGTTGTTTCTAGGTTTACACTCTACCAGAGCGTGGTTGAGTAAAATATTCTACCACATAACGAATTCCTGATGATGGCTTCATTTACCAGAAAGGTGAGTTGTTTCAATTTATCTTTTGAAAACCAACTTAAATTTTTATTTAAATTCTGATAGTTTTCGGTATAGCTTTCTTACCTTTAAAACCTTTTAATTTAATTATTTCTACTACTACAATGCATAATCCCATGAATTTAAATTAAATTGATACTGAACACTATTCCCCTATATTCAGTGGCGGATTCGCATGGATAAAAGTGGGAATATCCTCCCAAAGTAACTTTTGATAGAACGATAACAAAAATTGTTGCTAATGTAAAATATAGCTAGAAGTACCTAATATCTAATATTCCTGAGTTACTGCAAGTCCATTCGTCAAGGGAGAAATTAACTTTGATTCGCCTCGTGAGAAATTTACTTTTGAAATGGTCAAATATATATATTTGTCAATCGTAATTACATTTTAATTAATTTAAATAGAAGAATTTTAATGATAGACATTTAAGGGCAGCGATTTACAATTGATTTTTTTTTTTTAATCCCCAAAATGAACTAAAACTATAATAATCAGCTCGTTAATACTATGTAATACAACACTTACTTGATAAATGCTCCAAACTTCCAATTTACAACAAAAAGCTCATGTATTTTACTGCCATCAATCCGATTCCAACATATGGAATTGAGTTTTAGAGCTTTACTAAACCATCAAATCCCTCCCGCACCCAATCTTTGCAATTCAAAATCCGTGGAAAAATTCCAAATACAACTTATATAGTCGCCAATAAAATCATAGATAAAGACCTCAATGTTTCAGTTGTTGCAGGCTTAGACATGTATAGATATATGTACCTCCTTTGATTCCGAACTCCCTCATCGCATAAACCCACGTAACCTTTCATCCCTGTGACAACCCTCCGAATTGACTGAAAAGAAAATAGCTTCGGGATCAGTTAACTTGAAGATATTGAAGTACTACCAATGGGTAACAAAGATTTAAACAGACCCCATAATCTAATTTTTAAACATTTAGTAGTTGTGTTATGGTAGTAAAGTTGTAAATTGGAAAAATATAAATTTATTTTTAGTTAGTATATTTTTTTTCTGCATTTTGATTTTATTGAGCTTAATTTAGTTAATGGTAGGATTAGGAGAGATTGTGTTATAGAAATTGTTCTATAGCCCATTATCAACACGGCAGATAACCCTAGGATTTTTAAAGGGAGTACAAAATTCTTAGTTATGACATTATTAGGAGGTGACCTAAAATCGTAAAATAAGGGAAGATGGGTAATGAGTTCTAAGCTATGGTAGCACGGATGATAAAGGATTTTCAATGGTATCAAGTTCTGTTAGTGGGTATATATAAGCCGGTCGGAGGAGATCTTATATTTAGGTTTTGTACAAAAGAGCGCCTAAGGAAGTCAAGTATATAGGAAATTTTTTTATGGCTTTTGAGGATTGGAATGAAAAGATACCTAGGTAGTATTTTCTTCGGGTATCAGGATAAAGTCCCCTTGACCAGAATACCAGTGGGAGATCGTCTTGCGTGGTTAGGGTCAAAGGAAAAGTTTCAGATTCCCATCGTGGCATCGCCCGATTTGCCATAGTAGCATAAAAGTAACTTTAAATGAATATACGATAACTTATTATCTACAATTCTGTTGAGTAGGGAGAGATGAATGAAGTGTAGTAAATTTAAGTCCTTAAAAAAATTCTGAATCCACTCCTTCCTACTTCTCTCTCACTTTAGACCATATCTGTTGAAACCTTGAAATATACTCGTATTTCTGTAAAAGAAGATACGTTCTTGCATGCGCAAGGAATGAAAATAATATAGATCATGAACTTTTTTTTTAAACTAACCCTTACTTTCCTTTAACTTCGGATCAAAATTATATTCTACCGACTTTCAATTTATTTTTAACTTCCTGAATAAATGAATACGAAGCTTAGTAAGGAAGGAATAAAAACCTATTTGATTGTCTTCTAGGTAAACAATAAAGAATCTGAATCTTAATCACCTATGAGGTCATTTCACGCAAAAACGTAGGCTTTGTATTGCTCTTGGTTTTAAGTGCAACAAAACGAATGGGACTAGTAGCCGTTGCATGTATCTTCGCATCATTTTCTGTAGCTTATTGTTTCTCTGCAATTATCCACGAGAGAACTGATATGATCTAACCAAAATGAAAATGAAATGGAAGATACCGAAATCAACTACATTTTGCACATTTTTATAAAATCTTTTCAATTCGTTCCCTCTGTGGAGGAAAGGTATTAAAAAGTGTGTATGTGGATACTATAGGCATTATTCTCTGAATTAAAAAAAAAATTGGAGTACTGAACTTTCTGGAAGAATCATACAATAAAAAATACAGCAATGTAATAAAACTGTAATATAAATTCGTCTTGTAAAATTGATAAGTCTTGATACATAGCACCATATAAATATAATTGTTTTTACTACCCCACAAGCTTTCAGTTTTGCAGAAGCTTTTAAGTTTAATGGGAGGGGAGCATGTGGGGTTAAAGAAACGAATATTATTACATGTCTAAATTTTCTTAAATTATAAAATAATTTAGTTAAATGCCATAAAAATGAAGAAATAATATATTTGATACAACATGATTTAAGTATATAAACATGAAAACGTCCAAAGAGGTAGAAATAGGATTATTCAAGTTTGAGCCTTACAGCACGACAGAAAAACCTCAACCAAGTAGGTTGCTCAGTATAGTTTAATATGCTTCATTCGTTTATTACGATTCTTTCGGAAATTATATATATATATACTTACACACACACTATAAATACTTACCTAGTAAATATTTGAAAGGAATTTGATTAAATTGAAAATGGACCAATTTTACGTTGATCGGAATTTCCCTCTACCTTCTGGCGAAATTGAATGAACGGTTTTTAATACACAGTTTTGTCAGGGAAAATAATTTTTCACATTTATTCGAAAGTAGTTAAGAAAATATTAATACTCAATTTTCCTTTCACATTGGGCAGAATAATAAGTGTTAAAGAAAATAAGTAGAGAATAACATAAAGAAAGTGTGTTTTATAAACCTGAATAGAAAGTAATGGATTGGATTTAATAAAATTGATACCAAATACCAGCCTGCTACATTTGGATGTACATATGTCTATAATGCAATACTTGAATGGAAAATTTTGGTTATTAAGAGCCTACATTTTGCTCATTCTCTACATAAATACAAATCTTCTCTAGCATAACTTCGGCAATGAGGATACAAATATTAGTAAAATTGTCAAGTATATTAACCTAAACGGAAATATGTTTGTCACTAAAATTTTATTATTTTTATTCCTGGAACATGTTGGGTCTCATACTGCCTTATTTTTTTATATTCATTGTGTCAATTTTTTTTCGATGTAAGCAAGGCTAGGTTTTCTGTTTTGAACTGAAAGCATCAGGCAAAACGGGCTACAAAGTATATACCAACATGTCCGAAATTCACTGTTGAGTTTATCGAGTCGATTTTATCCAGTTTCATTGCACTTTTTGTTGGCATTGAAAGAGGAACGACTGTGACGTTTTTCGCCCTTTTCATTCGTCCTGATCGACTATGTGTAGTATTCGAAGGAGAATTAGAGAAAAACTGCAACACACCCATTTTGTATCAAATAATAATGTTGTATTCCTTAAAAAGCTATGTACAATTAGCAGCTTCGATCGCTTCTTTCCATTTATTGAATACATATTCTCCCTCCCTTCGGTACTTTATAATTTATACATTCTGTATACTAGATTAAAGCTTCAAACGTAAAATTTAATATTTACAGAAAATACTGAATCTATAATAAATCTAAACAATATTATATTTATCTAATCTGGAATCGAAAAAGGGTGTTCAATTTTATGAAATTTGACTTCAACTTAATTAAGTTGCAATCTTTAGTCAAGTTCATAGTAAGTAAATTTTTTATTTGTTTGATATTTGTGTTATACATTTTTAATTTTCTTTCAGAGCTTACAAAAGTCGTCCAGTAGAAGATCTCATTCATTAATTGAATCTCCTGTAGTAAAACGAGTTCAAAACCAACCAGTCACTTTACAAAGTTGGTTACTCAAAAGAGGAAGTGAAGGATTAATGCTTTGGAAAAAGAGATGGTGTGTTCTTTCGGATTATTGTTTATTTTATTACAAAGGTAAATAAATGAAACCACTTAACAATCTTTAAAGTGAAAAAAATATATCTGATTTTGTAAATTTTAATTCTGTGATCACAAAGAATAAGTTGGTAACCTGAAAAATGACCTTCCTTGTTATATGTTCATGATCATCTTCCAAATGTTTTACATGCTGTGAAAAAATTGGTAACCGACAGCTCTAAATATTGACAAGTAATAGAAATCTGTTAGTTAGCCCCGTTTTACTCTTTGCGGCTGAAGGTTTGAGAGATAAATATTTTTGACCCCAGCTTATTTCCTATGATTATAGAATTTAGAAACTACTTATTTATTTTAACTAGCCTATGATATGTTTTCAAATCTTTCTCAAACTTTTTTCCTTAGTGTAACCATTGATTCACATCTAGTAGAAATAGTTGTCATTTTATTAATTTGATACTCTTTCAGAGATTACTCAATTTTTTTTTCTATGTATAATATCCTATTTTACTAGTTTATAATTCTCATTACAAAAAACACATAATTCTTGGTGGCTTGTCACCATTAAGTCTTTATCTTGAGTGGTCAAAATACTGCACTTGTCACAAGGACCCAAGCAGGATTTTTATTAAGCAAGGGAGAAATTGAGAAATTAAAGAAAATTAATTAAAAAGAAAAGAGAAATTGAGAAAGAAAGGTTGAAAATAGTTAGGGTTGGACCAATCAGGTTGATATAGAAATTATTTTTTCCAAACACTACCTATTTATGCATATTTGAAAATTAAGTTTGGGCTCTGAAGTATAATGCAAACTCAAGAGAAATCTACTAAGTGTTAAGAGAGTTGCTTAAATTGCCAATATGGATAATTTTGCACCCTCTACAACCACTAAAAAGAAATTTAGTATGTTATTCTTGAAAAACAAATTAAATTTGACTGAATTATATTTTTTGCTATTACAGACCAGTCAGAAGAAAAATTACTTGGATCACTAATTCTTGCATCTTATGAAATATCAGCATGTAATTCAGAAGAAAAAGGTTATAAAAAATTCAGTTTCAAAGCAGAACATGCTAATATGAAAACATTCTATTTTGCTGCTGAAAACCAGCTGCACATGGATGAATGGATGAAAGCTTTAAAATGTGCTTCTCTTCTTGAAGGAACTTACAGGTTTGATTATTTTTTTAATGCCTACTGCATGCATGCTCAAATATACTCATGCAAACTTCAATTGTGCCCAAAAATGAAATCTTAATTTCTCAGACAAATTAAAAATGCATGTTGAAAAATCTCATTTATTTAAATTTTTAAAAATAACCTTGTTTATTTCATATACATATATTTATATATACTAATGCAGGATGTCATTTTTTAAAAAAGGTAAAAAACATATTTTTAATAGTTAAATTGTTAATTAATAATAATAAATATATGGATATAAATAAATAATAATATATAGATTTGTAAATAAATAGTATATGGAAGTATAGTACAAGAGGAGATGGCAGGCCGAGGTCTTCAGAAGAGAATTCGGGTGGTCCATGATCTATGATGCTTAGCCCTGATGTGATGAAAATTAAAAAAAATATAATTATTTATATTTTTACCCTTGCTACATAAATATATTAAATTTAATTTTAGCATTATAGAGGTCAGTGAGGGATATTTTTAATATGACTTACATGAATCAGATAAGTTATTTTCAGGATCTTCAGCATCTCATGCTGCCTAATTAATGTTTAAAAAAATAACAGGTAAAAGGGCAACTCCATATTTACATATTTCTAAATTCCAATTTTCTAATATGATTCAATTGTTTGTTTAATATATTTTTATGATTCTAATTTTCATTTCTTAAATAAAACTAGTTTAACGCATTAATGGGAATGGGAATTCATGATGGGTATAAATTTAGATTCCTAGTTCCCAAACCCCAAAGGTTTGAGCCCAAATTGGTTTCAAGGTGATAAGAATATCCTGTGACATACCTAGTTTGGAATAAAATGATGTAGATCATGGCCAGAGTTCATATTGCCTTCCTTAATTAGTTAAAAAATGGATTTGAACACGTTTTTATAGGGTTACTTATTATATATTTTAATGTATTTATCCTTTGTATTTATGCTTATTTTCATTTCTTTATGACCTCTTTTTCTATCATTCTTTCATTTATTTATTTTTCTATTTTACAGTGATGATCGAAAAAAATCATCTGACATGAGGATATTTCATCAGTCCAACAAACTTTTTGATGAACTTCAATCTATATCGAATAATGATATGCTTTCTGGAAATCAGAAACCATCAGAAGCTCAACCAGTATATGTTAATGCTCCACCAAAACCTAAACGACTTAATGAGTCTTCATCTCCTGAATGTTCAATTGAAATTCAAATCAGAGATGACAATTACCATACTTATGAAGGGCAGCCATACCATATCCAACCAAGCTTATCAGGGCCTCAAAATTTGTCAACGCATCCCCAACATGCAAATTATGAAAGAAGAACTCCTGATATTTATGGAAGGGCAAGTTTTGTCCACCCTGTAACCAAGCCTGTAAATCTTAACAATTTGTACATTCAAGATGAACAAAATATTCTTTCTAATTTTTCTAAGGAACAAATCATATCATATACACCAAAAAATTCTTCAATTAATAGTCACTCCAGGCCACACAGTGTTGACTTTTTAGAATACCATAGTAAAAATAGTTCCAGTGCAGTAGGTTCAGATATCATGGAAAAACCATCAATACCTTACAGGCCAAAATCTAGTTTAAGTGCCATTAATACCAATGAGGAAGAAGGAACTCATTGGTCAGCTGAAGAATATGCTAGAAAAATGAGACAGTCTTCTATGTATGTGAAACCTCTGACAAAAAATCCTTTGCCAATAAGGACTGAGACACTTCTTGTAAATAAAAATATTAGTCCTAAAAGTACAATATACAGCCCTGAATCACCTGGAATAAAACGTGACCTGGTAATGAAATCAGAAAAATCTGCTGGTATCCTATACAGGTTTGAAATATTTGTTTATCTAATCTACTTAATGTATTTAGGTACTTTTTAGTATTTAAATAAAAGGGCCAACCCCTCACCCCCAGCCTCACTGTATGCCCCCCATCCACTACATCTCTATGAAGTGCAAATCACTGAATTTCTTATGATTAGTGATTGAAAAAAAAAAAAAAAAAAGAATTTATATAAGAAAAAAAATCCCCCTTCCCAAATATCCAAATGAATATGACTTGATTATGATTGTTATCACAGTCATACACTGTTTATTTTACTGAAATAGGCATTTTTTTTTTTTAATCTAAATTATCAGAGAACCATAATAAATATAATTAAGACTATTAATTCGCTCAAACACTAAAAAAAACACTCCTAAAGTCAATTTTCTCTATTTGATCCCACAAATGTTGAGATTTTAAGAGCATTTGTAATTGTATCACCAACAATAACAAAAAATGCTACAAATCAAATAAGTGGAGCATCTATTATTCTTTAAAAACCAACAGTCACTTTTCGAAATATTTGAGATGGTTCCTTAGAAAATGCAATTGAGCAGTGAAGTGGTATGCACGTCAGCTCCTTGTGTTTTGCTTCATCAATGAATATTTAATAACTATTATAGTAATTGGCTTGATGGAGATTATTAAGTTTAATTAAATTAAAGAGCTTATATTAATGCTGTAATAAAAAAAAAAAAAAAGAAGAAGAAGAAGTATGCTTATAAAATAGTCCTTATAAACATAAGTCAAAATTAAATTAAAAACTTCCTTTATAACCTAGTAAAAATACTGAGAAAATATGTTTTGGCTCATAATAGTTATTATTTATGGTCATTTTTATCATATTCCTGACAAAAAACAAACTTCCTTTCAATCTTAATCAGCATTTTAAAGCTGTAATAAATAAATAAAAGAATAATTGAATGATATCAACATCAACATTGATTGATAAGTGGTAGAATAGAATAGAATAGAATAGAATTTTATTTGTTTAAGATTTACATTCTTGTACAAATCAATTCAAATTATAAATCTCTTCAATTGGCAACATGAGTCTAGTTAATAATAAATGTCCATATATTCCGCTCTTGAGAAAAACTTGAAAAATAATAATAGTAAACTATTTAAATATTACATTTTATCATTTAATTGATACATAATAGAAAAACGACACTGAAATAAAACATTAAAAAAAAAAAAACACAATTAACAACTTGAAAAACAAACTGAAAACATTCGCCGTACAATGAAAAATGGTAAACAGTTAACCTTAGATAACTAAACACTTAATTGGTGTGTGGGCCTTCACAGTTCAAGGTATCCAGGGTATTACATGCTGACTTTGTAAACCAGAAAATGTTGTTCAGTTTTTCAATATTGTCTATTTGAAGAATTTTTTGGTCATCATTGGATCCTGATAAAAATGGTTGCAAATATCTCTCTCTGTCTTTCATGAGCTTTTCACAGTAGAGAAGGACGTGAAACAGGCTGTTCAAGATAAACTGACCACAGAAAGTGCAGGTTTCTTGTGATTTGAAGATGAACAGTTTGGTTTTTCCATAAAGTGTGGTACGTTCTGGGCTCGAAATTCTTAACTGGCTCAATGATCTAATTTTTTTGATGTTGGCTGTATATGTAAGATAGGTCTCTGGGCTGGAGATATTGAAGCTGGAGATAGTTCTATATATGGGGTTATGGTTAGAATTGAGAGATCGGTGGATGTCTATTGAAAGGTTATAATTTTTTATTTTTTCCATTATTGCATCTCTGCATTTTAATAATCCATTCACAATACAATACACTGAATTCTTCTTCACAGCCATAATGAGCAGCCATTGATCTAACTTGTGAGACCCAGTTAAACTTTATATCAGGGTTCCTTGCATGCAGCGAAATCAGTCTGTTGAAACAAAGTCCTGGCAGCCTCTCCTCCGACATGATTGACAATCTGGACCAGTAGTTCACAGCTTTCTTCAAAACCCTGACACTCAATGGGTTTCGGCAAGTTTCAAGACGTACTATGTAGTTGGCAGTACTCCTTGGCCATCTGAGTAGTTGCTTCAGGAACTTTGGTTGTACCACTTCTACAGCTTCTAGATATCTTAAGCTCCATTTGATTGATAAGTGGTAATAAGATGTAAAGATAGCTCATTTAAGCAGGAATTTGTTTGTTAAAATTTGTTTCTTTTGAAGTTTAGGATGCATTTTTTTACATACTTCATTAATATATCATTATCAAGTTTGATGGATGCATTCCTAAAATCAACATTTTTTAAAAACTAATATATAATTTAAATTACGCTCACAATCCCATAAAACATGATTTTAAAACAAATTTCGATTTTGATTTTTATAAAAGAAACTTAATAATTTAAAAAAAATTTAATGATTTATATATTATATATATATAATAGGCTTACCGGACCCGAAGATTCGATGCCGATACCATCAAACTCTGCCTGCACTGACTCGTCCAATGTTCACGGTTCAAGCCCAAGCCCCCGAGTTCAGCCTTAACGATATCCTCCCATCGACGTTTCGGCCTAGCTTTCGGACGCCTACCAGTCGGATCAGCGAATACCAACTTTCTCGAAATCCGATCCTCACCGCGCCCAACAACTTTACTCGCCCATTTGAGTCTCCGCGATACCTTATTTTCGAAAACCTTAAGCCGTTGTCCATCCTTCAAAGTAAGCTGCCATGTTTCACATCCGTAAAGAACCGTCGGAAGAATAATAGTTTAATAAATTCTAACGTTTAAGTTTTTAGATAGAAGCCGCGAGCTAAGTAATTTAGCAAACTGGATAATAACACGCATTTCCCACCTTTAACCGGGACTTTATTTCTTCCTGGATTTCATTTATTCTTGTTATCATTGAACCTAAGTACTTGAATTTCTCTACTTGTTCAAAAGTATGCCCTGATATATCGATATCACTAAGATCGCCACTGTTTCTGCTACTAATCATATATTTCGTCTTATCGGTATTTATTTCGAGTCCTATTGCTTTACCGGTTTTTATTAGCTCATTTGTATTTAGTTGTATGGTTTCCGTGTCTTCACCTAGCAGTACCAAATCATCGGCATACCCCAAAACCGGACTCATATCACCCATATTTAAACCTTTCTCGGTACACATATTCTTAAGCTATATTAAATAAAACAGATGAAAGGGAGTCACCCTGTTTCAAACCCGATCGAACCTCAAATCTCTCATAGTAATTATGACCGATTCTAACTTTATGGAATGTTTCTGACAAACACATCTCTACTAGGTTTATTAACTTTCTAGGTATTCCCTGTTCAATCATGATGTTATACAGCTTCTGACGGTCTATGGAATCATAAGTCTTTTTAAGTCTTCTTGCCATTCTTTGGGCATTTTTTCATTTTCCCAGATATTTTAAACTAAAACATGTAATTTGGAAACGCCCGCTTCTCCACACGCCTTGATTAATTCACTCGTGATATTATCATTTCCTGCAGCTTTATAACGTTTTCATTTTCCTATCGCCATTTCGACTCCCTCTTTACTCGGTGCGTCTATCCATGGTTCAGCGCTCTGATGTTCAGAGTGAGGAGATTGGTTATTATTTTCCGTATTTAGAATGCCGTCAAAGTGTTGTTTAAATTTATTTAATATTTTTGACTTTTACTTTGAGGGTGAAACACAAATGACAACAATATGAATATTTATAAATTGTTTATTCAACTCTTGCACTACGGTAACCCGACATCACTCACATGCTATAGACAGACTTACAATTATAATACAGTGGCGCTGCCACCACACACCTTTTACAATAGTTATAACAAATATCTCAGTCGGATCCGCAATTATATTGTTGTTTGCATCTTTAATCCCATTCAATAGGGGTTCAAATCTTTTAAGCGCTTTGTTTATACCTTTGTACATCTCTCTCATGTTATTTTCGCTTCTGTGTTTTTCTATTTCTATTATTTTGCTTTTAAGTTACTCTCTTTTCTTATTTTTTAAGAATTTTGAAGTCTCATTTTTTACTGCCCGAAAGTAAGCCACGTTATTATCGCTTGGATTATTTAACGAATTTGGTTTCGCAGTTTTTCTTTTTTCACACATATTTTGACAATCCCCGTCGAACTAAGGTTTGTTCTTTTTATTTTCGATTTTCCCAAGACACAAATTACCGACCTCTTTAATATTATCCCTGATCCCTTCCCGTAATTTGTTTACATCTTCGTGTTCCTCGTCTAAAGATTTCAAAGCTTCGTATTTTTTACTTCTATTGCGAATTGTTTTCTAATGCCGGGATTGTTCAATTTAACTGAATCAAAATTCTCGGGATATATATATATGTATATTATATATATATATATATATATATATATAATATATATATATATATATATATATTATATATATATATATATAATAAGAAATGATGGTGTTTCTATTCGTTTGATATCCCATCCAAATATTCATTTTTTGTTTTATATATTACTCAAAAGCTAAAAATGGGCTAAATTTGTATCTTAATTTATATTACTAATTATGGATAAAAATCATTGATTTCTGTGTATATCAGTTCTAGACAATTAATTGTTTTGGAATGAAATAAACCTAATCTATGTTTCAGCCATAATATTATGTTTCCATCTCATAACTCCACAAGATTCCTATCATCCCTATTATTTGGTTCTATCCTTTTTCTATTGATTTAACAAACTTCTCAGTAGCTAAAGTTGCCATAAAGACTACTTGGCAACTAATGTATAAATGATCATGACTTTTTGAGACCATAAAGTAGTCCACAAAGTAAATTTGTCTCCCACACAAAGTCTGATGATTTTGTACTCTTAGCAGCTTAGCTTGAAATGAGGTATTTGGCAACCTTTCTCAGTTGATCTGGGAAAAAAAACATCATTTTATATATATATATATATATATATATATATATATATATATATATATATATATATATATATATATATAATATCATGAATTTGATTGATAATTTAAATGGGCTGGTTGAAATATGCTTTAATAAAAAGAGTGTTGGTTCCAAAGATGAAAATTCTGATTATTTTTAAAAATTAAGGCCATGAATTTATTATTTACTTTCTTTTTTATTTACTAGATCACAAAATGCACTGGACAGTAATGAAAAACACTTCTTTCGGTCCGCAAGTGCTCGTTTATTTAGAGCAATGAGCCCAGTTACACCAACTAATGAGCTCAAACTGCAAAAAAGTGATCATAAGGTTCATGAGACATCAGGATTAAGTGGAAACCCAGAAAACCCTGTATCAAGTTTGTCTCCCATTAATAAGCACCACATGGTATGTACCAATTAGTCTTATACTAATTCTCTTTTACTAAATTAAAAAAGAATTTAAAGAAAAGTATATTCAGATGTTTGTAATTAAATTTTAGAAGGATAAGCCATTGGAACGTCTTTTGCTATGGAAAGAAAGAATGAGTCAATCTCCTTTACAGAGAAAAAATACTGAAAAAATAATCACTGATCAACATGGTAGTTATATCTTACAGAAGAAAAAGAACAGTAGCAGTTTATCAAGCAATGATAGTAGGAATGAAAATTGTGAATTGCATGCTAATGCCACCAGTGAATTGTTGGCTTTCAGTGATGGTGAACCAGATGGATTAATGAAAGACATTAGTTTGCAAATTGAAAACCATTTGGAGTCAGCATCTCCTTTGAGCTTGTGTGACTACTCTTCTGATCATCATGGTAATTTTTTTGTTATAAACATAATTATTATTAAATAAGATGGATGATGCATTTTCCTTTTAATGTTCATTGTGTGTAGTATTTAAAAGTTGTTAGAATTCTAATAAAAATTGATATGTTCTTAGATTATAGCTTTTCTTTAAAATAAAGCTAGATTTAATGATGTTTTCCGATTAGAGTTCTAGAATGTTTTTTTTTTTTTTGTTGCTAGAATTCTATCAGGCTCATAAATGTTAGTATAAAGTGCCGGAAGATTGTTGAAAATGGCTTTTAAATCTCAGTCTTTTATAATTTCCACCAATTAGTTAACAACTATTTTTGTTCATAATACAATTTATTAAACAAATATTCTCTCACTCTCACTGTTATACTATCAATAACTTTTTTTTTAATCATTTTATTGGTATTTACAACTGTATTAACAAAAATACATCAAGTAAATGTGATGTGTTATATAATACAATGACATGATATACATGTAGAGAAGTTTCCCATTGGAAGCACTCTAAAAATATTCTAAACTAGAAGGTCCCGGGGCCATTTCCTTTTCAGGCGCCTCGGAGGATTATCCGGAATTGAAGAGGAAGAAAGGATTAAAACTAGTGGGTTAGAGTGCGAATGGAGTTTGTCATGAAAGGATCCTGGTCCGGGCCAAATCAGTAACAAAGGGTACATTAAGGTCTTTATGGAAAAATTTATTCGTGACAAAGTAAGGAGCGTTGAGGATTTTACGAAGGATTTTGGATTGTAAGGATTGGATGCGGGAAGAATTTGATGGTTTGTAGAGCCCCAAAGCTCTACTCCGTAAGTCCAGATTGGTCTTATAATAGTCATGTAGATGAGCCTTTAGTAGTTCAGAGGAAGGTTTGACCGTTTGTCTATTAAGTGTTGAAGCAGCCTAAAGCGGCGAGCAGTTTCTAGTCGTTTTAGTCGTGTATATGGATTCCAAGTTAGGCGTTTGTCAAGAAGAAGTCCTAGGTATCGGATCTGTTCAACAGGAGCTAGTTGAGTGTTATTAAAGGATACTGTGGGGCAGGAAGTCATTGGTTTACGACAAAGGGTAAAGGTTATTTGATGAGATTTGTTGGAATTTATTTTTATTTTCCAGTTCTGACACCTTACTTCTAGGTCTTTTATGTGGGCTTGAAGGTTATTTGAGGCAACAAATGGATCTTTATGAACTGATAGCACGCAGGTGTCATCAGCATAGGTAGAAAGGAAAGTGTTAGGATGGGTTGGGATATCAGCTGTATATACTGTGTATAGAATGGGTCGTAGGATACTGCTTTGAGGAACACCAGCAGTCTGTGTGAAAAGGGATGAATAGGAACTATTGTGATTTATTTTGAAGGATCTATCAGAGAGGTAGGATTGAAGAATCAGGAAATATGTGGGAGGAAGGAATTCAAGGAGTCTTTACAACAGTCCTGGGTGCCAGACTCTATCAAAGGCCTGTTCTACATCGAGAAAGGCTCCCTTGCAGTACAACCCGGGCTCCAAAGCAGAAGAGACAACGTCCACCACACGATGACATTGCTGGATAGTGGAGTGGAATGTTCGGATTCCGAACTAATGATCAGGGATATGATTAGAATCAAGAATGGGATATATTCGTTTCAGAAGGAGTTTTTCAAGGATTTTACCCATGATAGGTAATAGAGAAATTGGACAGTAAGAGGATGGATGTTCGAGCGGCTTTTGGGGTTTGGGAATCATCTTAACAATAGATAGTTTCCAGGATTCAGGAAAATATGTGGTCCGGAGGATAGCTTTATATATGTAGGTAAGAAAAAGGATGGATTTTCGAGGAAGCTGTTTCATTATATGGGAAGTACCTAGGTCATGTCCAGGAGCTTTGCGGGAAGGTAATCTGTGAATGATATTGGTTAATTCTGAAGGATGAAATGCTTTAGGTGGTAGGGTCATTTGGAGAGGAATATCGAGTTCTGTTTCAATACATTCAACATGGTTTGAATTGAGTATTTCAGGATGAGGATTGTATGTTTTAGAGAGGTGCTGAGCAAATATCTGGGATTTTTCTTCGTCGGATCGTGTCAGGTTCGGGTTTCATTAAGGAGTGGATGGTTGAAATCTTTAAACTTGAGGATTTTTTTAGTAGTCGTCCATAGTGATTTGTCAGTAATCATAAGTTTTTCCGTCAAGTTTTGTAAATTTTGTATTTTGTTAGTTCTGATTTTAGTTTGTTAGTCAGTTGGGTGTAATAAGTTTTGTCTGTTGGGTATGTGGTCCTGTGCCACTTCGATCTTGCTGTGCGCTTTTCTCCACTTGTTTTGTCTTTAGTGGAAGTTTTAAGTCTAGTTTATTTTTCATGTCATATCGAAATTGATCCCAGTTTACACGTCCTGTAATTAATGTAGGAGGAGAGGGTTTAGGAACAAAGTTTGAATGCAAAGAAAGCAAAACAGGACTGTGGTCAGATGAAAGGTCATTCAGGGATTGGATTTTGGTTTGGGAAGTAGGGATCTGAGAAGTAACAAATATATCCGATATCAGGGTGTTTTATGAGAGATATAGGCCAATATTTGGGATTCGTAGGAGAAAGGATAGAATAACAATGGAGTTTGTGACGTTAGAAAGGATACTACCATGGGAGTTGGATGTTCGACAACCCCATCGTAGGTGTTGAGCGTTGTAATCAACTCCAGCAATGAAGCGCGGCCCAAGTGATCAGAATAAGGAATTAAGAAGGCTATAGGAAATGGAGTTGCCAGGTGGACAGTATACAGCTCACAGATTTATATGGAAAGGGCGAGTTGAAATGATCACAGAGGTTGACTGTATGGCATCAGTGGGAGTAGAAGGAAGAAGAGAATGGAGAATGGATTTATGGATAAGGATACAAGAACCAGCATGGGCAGTGTTGTCTGGGTGGTCTGTTCTATAAGTGATGTAGTCACGTATGTAAAATTTTGATCGTTGAGTGAAATGTGTTTCAGTTATTAATGCAATATGTATGTGATTGTCATGTAGGAGTATGTCGAGTTCGTCTCGGTGGTTGAGTAGGCCGTTAGGGTTCCACAAGAGGATAGCTAGGGGCTTTACATTCATCATTGGAAATTAAATGGGATTTCGGAAAGGATTCGAGTGAGAAGTGGGATAAGTGGCATTATGGTTTCTTTGAGATCATGTAAAAAGGAATTCAGAATGGAGTAAATGTCAGAAGGCGGTACGTCTGAGGTTTGGGAAAGACAGTTCAATTGAACCGGAATGTTAGCTGAAGTCTGCACCCGTTGAGGGGTACGAGGATATGTATTCTGATATGATGGAATTTGAGAATTTATTAGAATTGGTTGAACAGAAGAACTGGATGGAAGTTGGTGGGGTTTTTCTGGAGGAAGTTTGACCCGAATAGGTATCTGATGAGGAGAATTTGGTTGGCGTGGAACTTGAAGCTGGGGATGGGAGACCTGTGTCACGGGTTGGGAGATCGGAGGCGCCTGACATCGAGGTTGTTAGGGTTGCGAGATCTCAAAGAGAGGCTTCATAGCGTCCTGTCGAGCATCATTTCCCATTGGTTTCGGCTGGGGAGCTGGAGAAGCTGATGACTGTTGTTCAATGTTGGCTGAAGATTTTGGAAGTTCTGGAAATTTCGCCATGTTGTCCAATACAGGAGGCACCTGTCTTCTACTTTTTTGTTCCAGAGTTTTTAATGGAGCATTTTGTGATCTCTGCCTGAGCATTTTTTTATACACCGAACAGCCTCTGTAGCTTGCTGGGTGTGCTTCACCACAAAGAGCACATTTCACTGGTTCATTGCTGGATTTCTGACAGCTGTCTGAGGCATAAGGGCCGGCACACTTGACGCATCGGGCCTGGTGGAAGCAGTAGGACTTAGTATGTCCCAAGTTTTGACAGTTGGTACATTGGGCTATTGTTTGTTTTTTCTTAGGCTGTTCAAAGCGAACAGTCCAGAATACCAGTCTTGTTACATTAAATATTTCAGAGTTATTTCTAGCTGGTTCTAGGTCCACAAAAAATAATGGTAAAGGATATTTTTCCGTTGGATGTGTGACACAAGTAACGTGTCTAACATTATGGCCTATTTCTTCTATGCCTCTTTTGATTGCATCCGTGGAAGTTGATGAGTGTAGACCTCTTAGAACTACCTGGTATGACTTTTCTTGCTTCAATTGATAGCAGTGGAAGTCGTAGCTTTTTGTATTTAAATAGTTGATTAACTATCAATACAAAATTAAAAAGTCTTGGTCTAACACTGTGGTTCTCAAAATGGATGCCACAGTACTTTAAGGTGCTGCAAGAAATTCATGAAACTTAAAAAAAAAAAAAAAAAAAAAAAAATTAAATAAACATGGAAGTATTTAATTGCATAAACAATTAAAACAATAATGCAAAAAGACATTCGTCTTTTATTATAACTCAAGGTTTTGATGTCTCCGTTTGATTTAATTATATAGTTAATTATTTTTTAAAAATTATATAATCAAATAAAGTTAAAAGTAATTAAGTTATAAAATTACTTCATTTTAATTTAAAATAATACATTTTTAATAAATTAAACTCAAATTAATAAGTAATTAAATAATAATAATATGGGTGCCAAGAATTTTTTTTAATGAATTTGAGTTAAATACGTTTGAGAACCATAAGGTCACTTGTACATTGCCCGAGGTTCAAGCACAGCAGATGGCTATAGAATTTTATAAAGATAGTTATAAATCAATTGTTATGCTGTCTTTTGAGGTGATGTAAAATGGGGGACCCGAGCTTATCCGATGTCAAGTACTTGCTAAAGATCCCAATCCTAATTAAACCTGGATAGGTAAAATTTAGTAACCCCACTGTAGCATTGTTCGACTAGCCGCTGAAGCATAAAGTAATTTTAAATGAATGGACAAACAGCAAATCATTGGTCTATCCTATTTTTGCAAACCTTCCTGCACATACCATCTAAAATAAACTGTGTTAATTTGACAATTTTAAAATGTATTGGCACAAAGTACATTCAGTGAGGTCTTTATGTCCCAGCACTTCATAGGCGTTATGTCTCTATTATCTAACATTACTCTTATAAAATGGAAATTCTAGTTACGTATTGTATATAGCCAAATCATTGGTCTGAACAATTATATCCATACCTTTAAGTATTTAAAATTCCCTAGTTTTCTTTATTATATCATTGAAGTAATAATTTACGACTTATTTTGTCATTTTTTAACCATTAATCAGCAAACCAAAGTTGTGAGTACAATTGCCATTTTTGTACAAATCATAAATTATTGTCCATAATAATAATAGGCTTACAGAACCCGAAGGTTCGATGCCGATACCACCAAATTCTGCCGACACAGACTCGTCCAATGGACCGAATATTTTACGCAGTACCTTATTTTCGAAAACCTTAAGCCGTTGTTCATCCTTCAACGTAAGCGGCCACGTTTCACATCCATAAAGAACCGCCGGAAGAATAATAGTTTTATAAATTCTAACCTTTAAGTTTTTAGATAGAAGCCGCGAGCTAAGTAATTTAGCAAACTGGATAATAACACGCATTTCCCACCTTTAACCGGGACTTTATTTCTTCCTGGATTTCATTTATTCTTGTTATCATTGAACCTATGTACTTGAATTTCTCTACTTGTTCAAAAGTATGCCCTGATATATCGATATCACTAAGATCGCCACTGTTTCTGCTACTAATCATATATTTCGTCTTATCGGTATTTATTTCGAGTCCTATTGCTTTACCGGTTTTTATTAGCTCATTTGTATTTAGTTGTATGGTTTCCGTGTCTTCACCTAGCAGTACCAAATCATCGGCATACCCTAAAACCGGACTCTTGTCACCCATATTTAAACCTTTCTCGGTACACATAAACTTTTCTATGACATATTCTAAAGATATATTAAATAACACAGGTGAAAGGGAGTAATTATGACTGATAAATTATTGTCATGTCATAAATTATTGTCCATTTCATAAATTCTTTTCTATATTAACACAAAAAATTAGATGAAGGAAGATATCCTAAAATAAGAGGATAGTTGTAAACGAAATCCAGTGTATCAGTGAGTTAAAGTTGAGTTGAGCACTGTTGTGGCAGGTTCATGGAACTCCTTTCACAAGCGCAGTTCTTGGGTTACCCCGGCAAATAGTCATATTTTTACACAATCTTTTGTGCAATCATAACACTGAAAAATATATGATGGAGGTTTATTTTTTTATGAGTAGATTTTTTGTAACAAAATCTTCAGTTATTATGTTCAGGCTAAGGCTTAATTCATTCACTGGTCTGCTGTTCTCCAGCTCCCGAGTTTGAATCCTGGCTATGGCAGAATAATTATTAATTTTGTTATTTTGAGACAACCCTGAGGTATAGGGATCCTCCTGGGGTACACCCAACCTCTCTAAAGTGGATTCCATTATAGATTACATCCCCTATAAAAATTGAGAATAAAAACTGGTGCCTGTTTTATGATTTTGGCCTAATCACCTCCTTGTGCGGCCGTTGGCCTAGAAATAGTAGGCATCTCAAAATGTACTGAACCCTATACCCTTCATGGATTGTTAAGTTACAGGTTAAATTAAGGCTATTAATTAAGCATTGGTCTTTCACATTATATTGGTACCACAGCCCAAATTTGAAAGTTTCTGAAGTAAATGTAATAAAAATAAAGTATGAATGGAAACCATTGACCTATAATGGACATGTGCCAGGATAAGATACCTTAAATCTTTGAGAAAAGTGCTCAACTAAGTATATTGAGGCCTGTAAAGGATGCTAGAATAGCACTATAAAGAAGAACTACAAACAGAGAAATGAATGTACTAAGAAAATATCATAAATGAACTCGAAACATTTCAGGTGGGTAAGGAGGGAATCTCACCAGGGTGTAGGAAGTAATAAGGTAAAGCATATACTCCTGGTACTTCCTTGATATCAAAAAGCAGCCTGAGAGTGAAAAAATATGTCATTTAGCAGTGCTTAGGTGCCCAAAAGGTTATAAATTGGCATCCTAAGGAACAAAACCAAGACAGATGGAAAAGAATTATGAGAGCAATGATAAATCTTTGTCTACCATTACAGTATTAGTATCACTAATCTACAATCAAGAAATTAATTTGACAAAAGTCATATCATCAAACTGAGAAGTAATGGGATGCTTGTGACTTTATTGTCATTAAACTATAAGAAGGCTGTTTAAAAAACTTTAAATAATAAAATCTCAAAATTTAATACGAAATACTATTTCAACTCTTTCTGTTCGAAGTTTTTTTTTTTTTGCTGGACCGAACCAGCAACTTAATGGTATTAGCAACGTCTCGTTCAAGCTTTCTTCATGATTTTTTTGCAATTAGCTTAAAATGATTTCAGAGACAATATAACACTTTTAACTTTTATATTATAACATTTTACATATCTTTGGAATCAAAAGAAAGACATTTGTGAAACATTTATGTATAGATGTAATTTCATTTATCATAGACCAAAGTTCAACATTTTTGTTGATAGTTGTTCCACAATTATTGAGCTCAGTAACTTTTGAAAAATTATTTTTATATCCAAGAAAGTTGACTTCGAACTAATGTCGAAGACAGAGTCTGCACTGCTGCCTTGAGTGTTTTTGAGGTAAAACATATTTGTTGCAGACACACAATTCCTTTATCTCTTTGTTGCGCTCATAGTTATTTATAAGTACAGTAATTAAAGATTAGATTGATCGAATAACTTACTAAATATCTGAATAGATAGTAATATCCTTTCTGTAGCAGCAGATTACTTCTGTGAATGTATCTTCTATGAAAGACAGCTCTTACTGAAATGAATAATTATATAAATAAAAATCTAATTTTTTTTTTTAAAATCCTATATATAGACTTTTGTGTTCATCAAATAGTTTGAATCTTTATTTTTCTGTCTGTGTCAACAAAGTAAGTTATTTGTTGAAGTCATTGTTAGACCTTGGTACAATACTATGTCCCAGGATAGATGTTTAACTCAGACTGTCTAGTAGATTTTGATTCAGAAGGGCTCTATTAAGTGGTACAGGGCAAGTTAGTTAGGTTATTTGCTCTCTCCCCATTACTTTGACTATAGTTTATAGCTTTCAGTGGTCCTTTCCTAATCACTTTCTGTGATCTGTACTCATTAAAAATATTTGAAAAAAATCCTACATTGCTACATATATGAGCAGTTTTAGGTTAAAACCAAAAATTATAGTTTCTTAAGAAAATACCATGTAAAATGGTAAATATGTTGCAACAAATTGTTAAAGTGACCCTGAAAACTGAAATTAAACAAATTAAAACCATCTGATAATGAATTACTTTTGTCCATTCTTGGTAATTTCTTTTGTAAGAAGTTTTTGAAAATATTAAATATTTGGTTTAATAATAAGGAATATGGATGTCTAAACATTGGAGAACAGTGCAGTCTTCAATACAATGGAGAAGTTTTTAAACAGAAATAATGTCACATTAAATCTTCTTGTTAAAAAAATTAAAGGAAATTAGATCAAATAAACTTATATATCCCCAAAAATACCTGATTTATAAAAACAAGCAAGATGTAAAAAATATGTTTGTACACTATTTGATACCTCAATATTAACTTTATGATATGGATTCTAACTATCTTCGCGGCAAAGGGTATGTAAATCTGAAGTTTAATTTAGTTCTTTTGTTTCTTTATATCCGCTTTGGAGCATTATGCAAGGGGTTAGCATGATTCTAATTAATCGAATCATTATTAATATGTAAAATATTAATATACAAAGGTACATAGCTATTTAAATGGGTAATTTAGGTATAGAAATTCTAATTAAAAAAATATTATCACACTTATAAATTCTTATAAACATTTTTATCAATCATTGTTACACATCATATTCTACTACTGTAAGGCTGTCTTTTTTATTATAAAATTCATACATCAGCAATTACCCCACTTTACTATTGAAGGTTCAACACCTTTAAATACCAATTATCATGAATTACCAATGATTCTTGCTGGAGATGTCAATGTTACTTTCAATTCAGAAGAATCTCAATCTTTGATCGATTATTTGTGAGATAAACTGAACTTAATGATAAATAATTTTCCAGTTAATATAAGAATAATAATTTAATTAATTTACTTATTATGTAAAACAATTGAATGAATAGCAGTGAAATTTCTAAATGAATGTCAAAACCATGATTGCTTCCAAAGAAAAATAATGCTTCCTATATGGTGGGATTTCATTATTAGAACAGAGGTTGAGGCATATAGTTGAACAAGATCTTGAAGAGGAGCAAGCCGCCTTCAGACCTGTTAGGCAGACCCAGGATCACATATTCTCCCTCAGAATGATAGTAGAAAAAGCATGGGATCGTGGCAAGGCAGTGTATCTGGCATTTCTGGATCTAAGGGCAACCTTCGATTCCGTTCTGAGGCAAGAGATTTGGGACGCGCTGATTAGAAGAAAGGTGCCAGCAAATCTGGTGAGCGCCATAAAATCAATATACCAGGACCCAAAATGTATAGTGAGGCTAAATGGACAAATATCCCAACCTTTTCACTTTTATAAAGGATTAAAGCAGGGAGACAGCCTTATTCTTTTGCTTTTCATCCTTCTCATGGATGAGGTTTGGAAGGTTTGCAAAAGGAGAACACCAAGAGCTGTGGTGGGATACTGGAACCTAACACCAGTGCTCGCCCAGGCTATGATCTATGCAGACGACATAGTACTGATTGCGGACTCCCAGGAAGCTCTCCAGACATCACTAAATGAATGGTACGAGGAACTCTGGCTATGAGGGTTAAACATAAATCCAGCCAAAAGTAAAATTATTTGTGTGGGAAGAGAAAATCTGGAGCCAAGGATATTGTGTGATGGTGAAACATTAGAAACTACGAATGCCTACACATATCTTGGGACAGTCATAAGCGATGATGGTAAGATAGACCAGGAGGTTCTAAATCGGGTGATGAAGGCCAATGGACTGTATTACCAGATATCCAAAACGATTATAGGAAAACATGAAGTTAGCAGAGATGCTAAAATTCGGATTTTTAAATCTGTTTTCCTTCCAGTAATCTTATATGGATTTGAAAGCTGGACGACCCTTGATAAACATGCTAGCAGGATAACAGCGGCTGAGATGAGATTTCTCCGAAGAACACTTGGAAAGACCAAAAGGGACCATATAACAAACGAAAAGATTCGCGAGGATTTGGGAGTACGATCAGTGCGTGACATCCTGGAAAAGCGGCAATTGAATTGGTTTGGGCATCTCTGCCGAATGAATGATACCCGAAAGGCCAGGTGGTTTTTTGAAGCCAGACCGGAAGGAAGACGTCCTCATGGCAGACCCAGGTGTATGTATTCAGACTACATGGGGAAATTGGGTACAGCAAGAGGACTAACCATCCCAGAGATGAAAAGAATAGTTAGGGACAGAGACCAGTGGGCTCGATGGACCGAGGCGGCAACTCCACGCTTAGCGGCACACAGGAAGAAGAAGAAGAAGAAGAGAAGAGGGATTTCAAGGATATTATTTTCTATGAGCTGTTGCCATCTAGATATACAATTGATTCAACTCTATACTGCTCTGTACTCAATCAATTAAACCATCATAAGGATCAATCAATTAAAATTAAATGCCCAGAACTGGCAAATCAGAAGGGTGTTGTGTTCCACCAAGACACTAGGCCCCATACATCATTGGTCATTCGCAATAAATTATTGAGCCAGGCATGGGACCTTTTGCCCCACCTTCGGTATTTACCAGACCTTGCTCCAAATGACTACTACTTATTCCAGTCTCCACAGAACTCCATGAATGGAAAGAAATTCCAAAAGGAAGAGGACATCAAATCCCATTTGGATTAGTTTTTTTACAATAGACTCCAGACATCCTATGAACATGGCATTAGGCAGTTAGTGGAAAGATGGGAAACAGTCATATTAAATAATGGTACAATATATTGTAGATTAAAATAAATTTTATGTCAACAATAGATTTAGTTTTATTTCACCCTGGAAAACCGAAAGGACTTATTTACCAACCCAATATTGATTGATGCCTGTCCAATTGATTTTGAACTTCTTGATATCATACCTTACAGTTATTATTTCTTTTTCTTCTGTTCTCTTCCTATAACTCCTGTGTGCTGTCAAGTGTAGCGTTGCAGTCTCAGTTTATATAGCCCATTGGTCCCTGTCCCTGGCTAGTCTTCTTATCTCCGGAATGGTGCTTCCTCTTGCTGCCCCCAGCTTTCCAATGTGATCAGAGTACATACACCAGGGTATGCAGCGATGTCCAAATCTTCTGAAAGAGCATTCCATATTTAATGAATTCCAGAGCTATGGCATCTGGAACTGGAGCTTTTTCCCATCGCATCGTTCATATCTTCAGGATGATTATCATCCACTCTAAATCTTTCTTTTTCAATCACTGTAGTTATGATGAAGATGTTCTTTCATTATAATTTTTCTTTTATTATTTTTTTTGTTTTAGAAAAATTTAGTTATTCTTTCTTACAAATCTTAAATTTTATCATACCTATTTTTGTTATAACCATATTGTAGTATAGCTAGAAAAAATAAAAATAAACTTTTGGTAAGATCATTCTATGGAAATAAACAACAAAAAAGTAACAAGCCATGATAATCTATGCATATAATATATTCTAAAATAGGTTCAACTCTAGAGATTTTTTAAAAATTATTTTCTTAACATAAAAATTAAAAAAGATAGCTGACTTAAATCAAAGATACAGAGATTTGTAAACAAATTTTACTATCAGCTTCTATGCAGCAAGAATGTGTCATTTAGAAAATGTTGAATATCAAAGTGCTTCTCAGCTAGTTGAAATATTTATATGTTTAGTTAATTTTTATTAATGTCTTAGAATTAATATAACAGACCAGTTTGAGTGTGTGTGTAATTTACTTTGTCGTGTCTCTGAATTGCAGCTAATAATTAAGTTGATTCTAGAGATTGATTCATTTGAAATCGACCAGTTTGAATCAATTTTGTTGCTAGACACTTTTGATTTTCATCAATTTTTAACTAGTTATTCCCTATTGTTAGGTGAATTCAGAACCATAGATAAAACATTTTCATGGCATATAGTGTTTGTTTATCAGTCATAGTGTTTACTACAAATCTGTGAGAAAATGGGTTTAAAAAAAATCCCTAAAAAATTAATGAAAACCAAATCTTTTAGCTATGTTAAAGTTTAATAAACAAAAGAGACTGTTTGGATTATTTGTCTTATATAGCACAATCATCATTCTATTTGTTTAAGAAATTGATCTTGAGAACATTTTTTTCTTGGAATGATATTTTCAAGCATGGCTTGTGTGAAAAACTGATATATTTCACACCTGTATGTGATAAGGTAAATGGTATTTATTCGATGACTAAGACACAACTGGTCCTAGTATTTAAAAAACAAACAAAAACAACATGTGTAAACAAGAAATAAGAAAGAATTAGGAAATCATACAAAAAGAAAAATATTTATCCATATTATAATTTTTTTTTTTTAATCCATAACATACTGTTAAATAGCTAAATATAACAACAAAAAATGTATCTAACCTAAAAAGCTGTATAACATAATGGAGTTACCAAAATCACATAAACTTAAGTAAATGCTATAGATAATGACTATGTCGAGGTATGGTTGTTATACTAGACAAGAAAGAGTATCAGAAGGCCTCGACAATTGCGTATTCATGCAGGGAAGAGAGTTTAATGGAGAAGACATGAAATGAATTAGCAGAGAGGACTGGTTACGACGGATTACACTCTGTGTGGTAGTAGCACGCCAGTAGTGTGGGTTAAGAAAGGATCAGTAGTGTGGGCTAAGAAAGGATTCGCCCTGCGTGTAGTAGCACGACAGTAGCGAGGAGAGAATTCACCCTGCGTGGTAGTAGCACGATAGTAGTGTGGATAAGGAGAGAATTCGCCCTGCGCGGTAGTAGCACGACAGTAGTGTGGTTAAGGAGGAAATCGCCCTGCGGGGTACTAGCCGGACAGTAGCGAGGATAAGAAGGAGTCTAGGTAGAAGAAGGAAGTGAAATAAAGATAGACCACATTGTGTTACAAAGGCAGAGTAAATCTGACCTAGGGAGATACCCGCTTGGGTGATCTGAAGTGCTGTGCCAGCTCTTGGGGATGTTAGTCATCCATATCGATAATTGACAGTGAGAGCTTGGCCAGTAGACTAGGGTCTTGGCCCTAGGTCAAATTACCTTGAGTGCTTTATTTATTCTCATAAAACAGTTATATCGGTATAAATAGTTACAGTGACATTAACTATTAACAATATACAATATTATTGGATATAGCGTCTTCTCACATTTGCCCGGCAAGGCATGTGGACGCCGCTGGCGCTATCTGTGAGCAAGCGTGTGTAGCATCCGCCACAACTATATAATATCTCTATTGTAGCAATTAACACAAAATAAATGTTTCCATCAAAACACAATTTAATTATCTTTTCAACTTTTAAGTTTATATAAAACTTTTAATGAAATGACTTTTGGCCATATTTGATAATTCATTTTAAAAAAAAGGAAATGTTCTCAAGATTATATTTTAAAGATTAAATAAAGTTGTATGATGATAGGACTATACAAGAAAAATGAGAGTCTCTTTTCCTCAATACATTTTTAGAATGTTATAAGTCATGGTTTATTTATATTTTTCATGATTTTTTTTACTTTTTCTGATGAGGATGTGTTGTGAATTTAAGAAACACATCCTTAACAAATTGTGTAGTTGTTTTGATATTTTAAAAGTTACCATAGTTAAAGCATTTGCCTGAAACTTGTTTTCAGCTGTGAAGGAAACTTACAATGGCTGCATAACAATTACTAGGAGCCTGAAAAACACTTTACCTCTGCATTTGAATTAATCTTACGATAGAGAATAATGGTAAAAATTCAAAAACTATTGTATAACATGGGTTGGTTGATTTCAATTGAATTGAGCTATGTATCTTGAAAAAAAAAAAAAAAAATGTTGGCTATATTAGTATTTGCTCAATTTTGAAATTGATTAGATGTTTTGTATTTATAAATATGTACATATTAATATAACTAAAGAAAGTTTATTTCAATAACTATCTATCATTAATTATAATTGATATATCACTTAAATAAAATACTTTAATTACTGTAAATATTTTAACTTTTTGGGTATCCAAAATTAAAGTATACAAAAACAAAAATTTTTCTGTTACTAGGGTTTGAAGAAAGTGAATCAAAACAAGAAAATCTGACTTTAAATCTAAAAAGTAATAATGCATTGGAAAAAAGAATGGTCAATCCTGAAATAAGTAATACATTACTTAGTGAAATAAAAAGGACAAGCATACATTCAGACACAATGGAGACTACGAGCAATAACAAAATAAATGACAATCACGAGTATTCAGAAGACAAAAATAGTTCAAGTGTAAAAGCAAAATATAATATTTTTAATAAAGATAGTAATTATCCTAGGAATAATAATATAAACACTAATGAAACTGACACACTCAAAAAGAAATATGTTCCTAATTCACTTCCAAATGAAGACTTAAGTAAAAAAGGGGACAGAAAGAAATTAGGAACTAAGCTCAGTATTGTTCAAACTGAAAAAGATGAAGAATGGGGAATGAAATTGGATGAATCAAGAGTAATAAAAGAATTTTCATACCATTACATTACTGCTGAACATGAAGAATACTCACCTGTTCCATGCAATGTAATCCATGGTAACTTTAAAAGTAGGTTAAGGAAACCTAGTTTCTCTCAAAGCAAAAATATTCTTCAAGAAAATCTGTATAGTGCAACAATAATGCCGTTATTGACCACAGAAAGCAATATTCAAAATGATAAAAACAATGATTCATCTAATAATTTTAGTAACAATAATGTTTACAATAAAAAAGAAAACAGCCCATGGCAAAAAATAAGCAATAAGGGTCAAAAGAAATTTAGCAAAGGAGGCATAATAAATAAAGGTAATTCATTAAGAAGTTACCGCAAAGAAACCTCTAAGCTGTCAAAAGAAGTTGTTTCTATTCAGTCAAATTTAATGATAATTTTGAAAAAAGACAAGTACAAAGTGATTCAGAAGCTCTCCTTTATGACACATCAAGTGATGTGGAAGAAAAACATATTTTCAATCGGGAACATTTAGAGAAACCTGCAATATCGAGTGATGATGAACGTGATGAAGAAGTAGCAGCTGTCTTAGCCAATGAAAAAAATTTCATTGCTTCTAATTTTGAATCTGTAAATTCACAATTAATAACTAGTCCAAGTTTAGATGGCCGAGATAAATCTTCTGACCTCAGTAATAATGTTTCTGTTGTTGAGTTAGGTGTCATTAAAAAAGATTTAGATAATACTGCATGTTTGCAGATATGTCATGAAAAAAATCTTTCAACATCAACTGATGTTAATTCAGATATCCAAGAAGAAAATTATATGCCTATGACTCCTAGGAAAAAGTCATCTAAAAATGAATTAGTTCATTCAAGAAGTAATTCTGCTTCACATACATTAATAATTGAGAACCTGCTTAGTTCAACTGAAGAAAGTCCTTATGTTGAAATGACCCAAAATGGTCCTTCTAGTTCTTGTTTTACGTCTAATTCATTTCATCAGACTAGCCCTCATGCTGATAGTCATTGTTCCTATACAAGTGTTTCGGAAACTCCACGATACTGTGAAATAGGTAAGAACAAAGATGTTCAATATGAATTCATTTACAAACATCCCTATCACAAGAACCAGTGTACATGGAAGTGGCAGCATTAAAGGATAAAAGAGATCAAAAAACCACATTTTCAATAATAAATGAGAAGAATATTGATAATCTTAACTTTAATCAAAATAGTTCAAAAGAAAATATCAATCAAAATAATGTAGCTTCAAGGCAATTATTACCAGATATATTAAACACCACAACACCGTCATTAAATCAAGGTTCTGGGAGATCAGATAGCTCAGATGCTGATGACGAAGCATCCAAAGATCTGGATTCTTTAGATGCTCCAAGACACCCTCGCTTTAGTCTCTCTGATACATTCAGACCTGCATCCTATTATCTTGGTGGGAGTTTAGGAGATAGGACTATTATAGCCATTAATTCTGAGCACCCAGATTCATCAGATAGTGACCTTGTTTCACCACCTCCAATACCTGCAAGCTCACCACCCTTAGATGATTTAGACATTTCAATTGATTCTACAACAATCAATAAAGATAATACCAATTTAGCCCAACTAAAAAATGAAACTGCAAATGATTACTCAAATGAAATTTTCAATGAATCAACAACAAAAGAATTAAGATCATCTTATAAAATAAAAAAAATGATTAGAAATTCAAATACCAATCTATATGAAGCCAGCTCAGAGGAATCTGTTGATTATGAGAAAAGAGAACAGAGGTTGAAGAGACGCCCTTTGTCAGCTGATATACTAAATAGTTTACAAGATATTAATTTTATCATGCCTTCACCAGAAGTAGGTATAATAGAAGATCAGAAAATCCCAAAACCAAAGGTCTTTATGGAGAAGGAAACGAAAGCATCGAATCAAGTAATATTTTTAGTTTAAAAATATATAAAGACAAAGATAAAAAATATAATAATTTCTTTTCTACCAGTAGAGATGATGTATCCATTGATATTTTTGATTGTGAGAGTTTAAATGATTTTAGGTTCAAGGATAGTAGATTAAATCAAACAGAGCTCCTATACAGCAGTAACTTTTCAGAATCAGCACAAAAAAGCGATGATAATAAATTCTGTTTAATCAATCAATATGAAAATTTGAGAAGACCAGACTCTGAAACACATGATTGTAGCAAAATTTTAGAAAAAGAAAGAAGCTCAGTTGATGAAAGAAGTAAAGACAAATATTCTTCTACATTCAATATTGTGAATGCATTTTCCAATCCTAATGAACATAATAGTGCTCCTTATTACTATTCAGACTTACTTAAAATTGATACAAAAAATTTCAATGATTATGAAAAAGGAAAATGGAAAGAACAACCTCTAAACGATGTCAATGAAAATGTTCCAGCTAGTTTTTCCAATGAAAAAAATGTTTGTTACTATTCATTGAGTGATTGTGGTTTAATACACAATAAAAATTCAACAAATGAGATTTATAAAGACGTTTGCTGCATGATTGATGATAGCAGTAACATAGCAGACTCTGACAAACGAGCAGAAACCCAATTCCGTTCAAAAACTCCTAATTCTTTTGACAATATTTGTAATATGCATAATAATAAAACTCTTCCTCAGCTACAAACAATAGAAACTAGTGATGTTATAACACCCCATAGGTCAAGGTCTTTGGAAGGACTTTTAAATGACCATGACTGTCCCAACAAAAATCAAGAAACAAATCTTTTTCAGAAAAATTCTATTGTTAGACTGATAAAAACTCAATCACACAAGAATTGCTTAAGGAACAACTGGAAATGCAGAGAAAATGCTAATAAGTTGCGCAGTAAATCTTCTACTACACCAGATATATGGGAAGAAGATTCATTGTGGAGAGAAAGTTTAAGAAAAGTTAGTATTAGACATACACGGTCATTAGAAGACTTGGATAGGAAAGATGGTCATCAAAATACAACGATTTCCTCTCATAATAATACAGAAGGAACCTATGGTAACTTAAATGTTTCTAGTAATCTTGATGAAAATATGTACACATTGGCAAAAGATAATCCAGTAATTATTAAAACTGATTGTTTTAAAAGTGACTCAAAAACTAAACCAGATATGACACATAGTAATTTTAGAAAATGTGAATTAAAAAGGAAAATAACTTTGGATGACAATCAAACAAATAATTCTGAAACTGTAAAAATTAGAGAGGTTGCAGACAGAACAAATAGCTCTTTTGAAATAGACAGAGAAAAATTAAGGCAATGGGATCTAATGTCAAGTGCTCCAGCAACTCTTAGTTCAAACAGAGCTGTGATTAAGCCAATCACTGAAAGAAATTCACTCTTTACATCTTCGTCCTTATCAGGTTAGATTTTCTTTACATTTATTTGGTGTAAGGTTCTTTTCTGAACATTAATTGATAATATTACAAGTCTGGCCTGGATTACTATGGTGTTGGTTACTAATTAAATCCTTTTGATAAATTTTAATCCTAATGAATGTGTTCAGGTTCTTCCCAAATATTTCAATAAATTTCTTATGCTATGATTGTATTACTTAGCAAATTAGTCATGAAATATATGGACTATTAGAATTATGAAATACGTTGAATATTAATGTTCTAAATACTGATCATAACAAAATGAATAACTTATTTTGGTTATAAATAACAATTATCTGAATTTATGTTTAATTCTTTAAACAAAAAAATTAACCTGTGATTGCATTTTGCACGTATTAGGGTACTTTTTATAGCTTTTAAAATGTAGAAACAACTCTGTTATTGGCTAACAAATGTATTTAGCATGAGTCTGTTCAGTTTGTCATATTTATTAAATGTTTTATATCTTTTCTTTTCAGTGGCGCGACTGGCCGTGTAGGCCCTGGGCCTCGCGGTGTAAACTCCTGCGAGTTTACACTCACGTTTCACGATGCAATTTTTAGTGTAGGGTCATCACTCCCTACGACCAATTTTGTGAGTTGCCACCCTTTGGCTGACGGGTCTCACATACCCGGGGGAGAGGTTGTGAATGAATCCACATTTTTTTACATCCTTATAAAAGCCCCGCCGGGACTAGGATTCTAGGATTCGAACTCAGAACCTGTAGCACGAGAGACTAGTGTGCTTGCCACTCAGCTACGGGCTCCCCTATGTTATTATTCTATATATCTTAATATTTATATGCTATATTAGTTTATTTATGTTTTTTTGTTTTTCCTTGAGTGTTAATATTATAAGTTTTTAGAGGGCTTTGAATCAATAAATAGACAACTATATTGGCGACACTTCAAGATTATATTGTTCTTATATTCATGACCTAACGACTCTAACCAAGGTATATAAAGGTTTTTTTTTTTGAGGGGTGGTAAGTAGACTAAAAATATAAGTCAGTTTTTCCTAGCATTCCTTTTATGTGAATAAAGTTACTTTGAAAAGTAATTAATTTCTTGGAAATCAAATAGTCTCTAACCATTCGTTTTTCCATTATACTTAATCTTGTTTATTTCTCTAGTACTTTTATTTGTTCTAATAATTTATGGGAGTGGGAGGAGGGCTCAGCTTCCTATAATTCCCTTAGCTTAACCCCATGGATTCCTGAGATATTGCAACAGTTATTTCACTAAAATCTACCATATGTTTTACAAAATTCTCTAAAATGGCTCAAACGTCTTGTAATTCACATAACATATAAAGTTTGAGTCAAAAGACTAGATGATACAGCAGAATCAGGATGCAAAGTATTGATTGTGTCTACTGATACAGGAAAGTACCTAAAAACTACAGAGCTTTAGGAAAACTGGCTTATGAAAATATAGGTCTGACATTTATAAATTCTATTTCAGGAGAAGTGTTTTAAACTTCTTAAAAAAAGATCTGATCTAATTTACACAATAAATGCGTCACTAGTGGTCAAGTGTAAAATCTTTTGTAACTCTTCAGCTACTGTTTTGAAAAAAAAAAAAAAGAAGTGGAACCTAGGCAAAAGAAAGGCTGAAAAAAATAACCAGTGCAGAATAGTGTAATAGCCACAAATATGCCCAAAATGATCTTCTTACAGCAATTAGGTTGGAAAATAAAACTATTTAAAAAAAATTGATCACAGCAATGGTGGATATGAGTGATAAATAACTCCTCTTAACAAAGATTAAAAGAAAGAACCATGCAAAGCTGAAAGCTTCTGGCAATTTTTTTAAGAAGTGATAAACACAAACTTGTCAAAAGGATAGTAGATGAAAAACTTAATTAGTACAGAGGGCCTTAGGATTTTTAAAACAACTAAGACTAACATTAACACACCATACCCATACCTTTTCTTTTGGGGGTGGGATTGATTTTTGAGGGATCTTCCTTTAAAACTAAAATGATAAAATAAAAATAAATTATTTTTAACTTTAAAAAAAAAATTATTTAGTTATTCAATTAAGTTACCATTAAAAAAAAAAAAAAGAAAAAAAAAAGGCAATTGATGTTTTGGCGGAGAAATATTAGGAAGTGTACCACAGATTTTCAAAGAAAGGTAATTTGATAATTGGCTGATGATTATTTTCCCTAAAAAAGTAATTGAGTAAAAAATGTTGTTTCTCTTCCATTTTGAAACATATCCTAGTTACAAGATATGGTTAATTGTTATTAATACTTTAAATGAGAATGGCGTCTTTAACTTAATATAGATAACAAATTAAGACAGTCCTTAAAATATGTAAATCGGGTATATTCTTTGAAATAGTAAAATGTATACTCCATCACGTAGAACCATGTCCTTTCACAAATCCTTTCTCGTTCACTCCTCATTCTTTTGGAATTGGCTACCTATCTCTGTCTGTAAAACCACCTCTCTTTCTTCTTTCAAATATTAACTCTTCCAATAACGACTTGAATCTTAATCGCCTCTATCATTGTAAAATATATGTTTATTTATAATAAATACATGTGCCTGCTACATGTGTGTATAAATACGCAAAGATTTATATAGAATTTTTTATAGGTTATATAAAAAAGTAACTAGATGATAAGCAACTATTTGTTTTGTTCCAAGGGGACTTGGTCCCAGGATAAAAGTTTTTTTAGTTATTTCAAAGATTCATCACCAAACTCTGTTATGTCTATATACACTTAAATTAAAAAAAAAAAACTATTACAGACTATGCAGTACAAAAAAAAAAAAAAAAAAAAATGAATAAATAAATAAAAGTAATTCCATTAAAGTTTTACCCTCAATCCTGCACTGATTTTTTGCCAAAATCTTCTTGATCTTTTTTTTTATCCTTTTTCTATATTTCTATTATTTTGCTATATTTTTATTATTTATTTATCAATTTCTTTTTAGAAATGTAGCGTTTCCTTCTGATGTTATTTATAATCCGCTTTCTGTTATTTTTTTCACCTAAATAGTATATGGCATAGTTTTTCTGGCACTTATTATACTTCTCCTTTTCAATTCTGATTGTTTAGATATTACTTTGTGCACCTGCATCTTTTATTTTTGAGCAATAACTTCCTGATTGAGTCACTGCCTTAGAAAAAAACATGGTTCAAAACTCACAGTTGGCTACACTCGGTAACAATAATTTTCTTTTGTTTGAGATTCCCAGTCATGTTGATCTTGCTGTCTTCTATCACTTCACTAATTAAATATTTAAAGAGATGAGACATTGATACTTCAATATTCCTTTTTTATAGTATAACTCCTTACCTTTACAGCTCTGACAGAGTTTTGTTTCCTAAAACCCAAACGTATGTGACTAGGTATCCAATGAAATTTTACTAATTGTAGCAGATTATTACATTCAGGATTATTTTATATTAGATTTGATTTGATTTGATTTGTATGGGCTATTTGTTGATAAAATTACATGTTATTTGAGAGTATTTCTATCAGACATCTTATAATTCTTCTTCATCTTTTAGTGGCTCAACAGACTATTACTGGTCCATGGCCTCCTCTAATAACTTTCTCCATTCCACAGGTCATTGAACAATAGCTCTCCAGTTCCTGGTCCCCAGTCCAGCTGCTGCTTCTAAAGCAATGAAGGGCTCATGAAGTGCTGCTTGGGATCCTCTGATCATATCTAGGTCATTCGCGTAACCAAGGAATATGAATATTCTCTTAAAAACCGTGCTTGTCTGGATCCTTGCATCTCTCCAGTGCAATGTTGAAAAGCAGGCACAGCGTTCATCGCCTGGTTCATTCCTCCCTGTACACGTACTACATACATAGATTCTGCCATAGTTAATTTAACTAGTCGAATCAGTTTCCCTGATGTTTAGTTCTCTTATGAGTTTATAAATATCTTCAAGCTCCCCCACATTAAATTGACGTGTCTTAGTTTGAATGAATTTTCATATTCTCCTAAATTTATAAACTTAATTATATTCTTTTAAAGAGCCTAGCAGAATAAGCATATGAAAACTGCCCACGTGTATATCAAGAAAGAAAGAAAGAAATTTATACCATTTATTCACACCTATGAGAAACCATATTTTACACATTTTTAGCCCCATCATCCTTACGGGAGAGAATTTATGGAGGAAGGGGGGGGAAAAAAAAGTTTTCTGCTGAACAGCTCTACCGATTTTCACGAAAAAAATATATATGTTACGAATTTTCGAAAAGATTTTTTCCACATAAGTGTGAGCCATAAATTTTCAAAAAAAAATGTTTAGGTTATGTTGGTTTGGTACACCACCAATTTGTTGCTATTTTATTTCATTGGAGGGTCCTCAGTAATATATATTTTCCTTTTTTCTTTCAGGTTTATCTACAGGTACATACATTTAGACGTATTAAATAATAAAATATATATATATATATATATATATATATATATTTTTTTTTTTTTTTTTTTTTTTTTTTTTTTTTTTTTTTATCGGAAGTGTACCCCAGGACATAATTGTACAAGCAATCCAATGAAAGTAGCAGAAAATTGTAGGTGTACCAATGCAACAAAAGACAAGAAGAACGATTGCCCATCGGCAGCACTCCAATAGGTAATCTAAACTAGAAGGTCTCGAGGCCATCTTCTTTTCGGACGCCTCAGAGGATTGTCAGGAATGGAAGAGGAAGCTAGAATTGAAACTAGTGGGTTATAGTGGGAGTGGAGTTTGTCATGGAAGGATTGATACCTGGTTCAGGCCAAATCAGCTACATAAGGAATATTAAGGTCTTTATGGATGAGTTTAATCGTGACAAAGTAAGGAGCAGAATTGTAAATATAATAATAATAAATCTTTATTTATTCTGGGACTAGTCCCTTTAGAATAACATAACAGGAAAATCAAAATAAAAACTTTAAGGTCTTAGAGTATACAAAAAGAATACAAAGAAACAATAGAAATTACAAACAATGGATTAAAAAGCAGTCTTAAATAATAATATTGAAAATTAAACTAGATAATAAACATAATAAGAAATATGTACTTATATACAATTTTCATTAAAAAAGCATTTCAGTGTTTTTTGTTTTTTAACAATATACTAATAATATAATAAGTGCAAAACACCAGATAACATAAAATATAATGGGTATATAAACGCTTCTATCTGTTTTGTTATTAATTTTAATTGAAATTAGAAAACTAATTAGGATTCCTCGGAAATTGGAGGGACAGGAGATGATTGAACAGGCGAGATTTGAATGTCGGAAGAGTATTGGAGTCACGGATATTAGAAGGAATAGAGTTCCATAAGGATGAAGATCGAATTAGGAAAGATCTGTCGAAAGCTGCAGTTCGATGGGGCATCATATACATGTCCGAGGGCCGTGAGCGAGTGTGGCGAGAGTGGACTGAGGATTTGAAAAGAAACATATCTGTTATGTAAGACGGACGGCGGGATTGGAGAACTTGGAAGAGAAAGGAAGCCAGGAAGTACTTACAACGGTAGGAGGGGTAAAGCCACTTCAACTCTTCGTAGAATCGGGTGACAGAGGTGTCCCTGGATATCCCAAAGATGAAGCGGATAAAGCAGTTGAATAATCGTTTTAGTTTTGCTTCGAGATCTCCAGAGACACCCCCATACACCGCACAGCAGTAGTCAAAGTGGGGGAATATTAAGGAACTAACCAAAAGCCTACGGGTTTCAAAAGGAAGAAGATGACGAAGGTAATTTAGGTGTTTTAAGGTGGAAAATGTGCGACGAGAGATTTCAAAGATATGGTTTTTCCAGGATAAGGTTTGATCGAGGGTGAGTCCTAGGTTTTTAACGGTTTGGTGAAACTTTATTGGATTGTCATTGAGAAACAGTGTTGGGATTGGTGGAAGGTTTTTAAGGAGAGGATGGGATCCTATCACGATAGCTTTAGTTTTCTCTACATTTAGTTTTAGCTTGTTTTCGGCTGCCCAAGAACTAATTCAATAATATAGGTGAGGAATAGGATGGCTTTTCTAGGCAGTTGTTTTAGGATGTGGGTTTATGATTAGATTGTGTCAGGGAGCTTCATGGGAAGGTAATCTTTGGATTATGTTTGATATTTCTGAAGGATGGAATGCTTTAGGAGGAATTGCCATCTGGAGAGGAATACCCAGTTCTGCTTTAACACATTCGAGGTGATGGGGATTAAGGATATCAGGGTGCGGGTTGTAAATTTCAAAGAGATGTTGAGCGAATGTCTGTGACTTTTCTTCGTCAGTTTTCGTCCAGGATTGGGATTCATTAAGGAGTAGACGATTAAAATCTTTAAAATTCAGGAGCTTTTTAGTGGTCGTCCACAGTGATTTGTTGTTAATAGCGAGGTTATCAGTCATTTAAGTAAACTTTGAATTTTGAATGTCCTAATTTCTGATTTCAGTTTGTTAGTCAGTTTGGTATAATAGGTTTTGTCTGCTGGGTATCTAGTCCTATGCCACTTCGATCTTGTCCTGCGTTTTTCTCTTAATAAGATACGAATGTGCTGTGGCAGGTTAGTTTGATGGAAAATGTTAATGTTGGTAGTTGTTGTGTTATCACTTATACTGCGGATTATTGAGTAGTAAGTTTTTCTATGGCTATGTCAATATCTTGTTTGGTCTTTAGTGGGAGTGTTATGCCCACTTTGGTTTCCATGTCTAATCGAAATCTGTCCTAGTTTACTCGTCCATTTATCAATTTAGGAGGGGTAGGCTTAGGAACAAACTTTGAATGCAAAGAAAGCAGAACTTGGCTGTGGTCTGATGATAGGTCATTTAAGGACTTAACTATTGCTTGGGAGGAGGGAAATTGAGATGAGACAAATATATCGAGGATGTCGGGACGTTTTTTGGGGAATGTTGGCCAGTAAGTTGGATTCATGGGAGAAAAGATAGGATGGTTATTTGAGGTTGAGACAGTAGAGAGGATATTACCACGGATATTGAAGGTTCGACAACCCGACCGTTGATGTTTAGTGTTGTAGTCCCCTCCAGCAAAGAAGCGCGGTCCGAGAGATAGGAAGAAGGAATTAAGAAGGCTATAGGAAATGGAGTTGCCAGGTGGACAGTATACAGCTCACAGATTTATATGGAAAGGGCGAGTTGAAATGATCACAGAGGTTGACTGTATGGCATCAGTGGGAGTAGAAGAAAGAAGAGAATGGAGAATGGACTTATGGATAAGGATACAAGAACCAGTATGGGCAGTTTTGTCTGGGTGGTCTGATCTATAAGTAATGTAGTCTCGTATGTAAAAACGTGACCGTTGTGTGAAGTGTGTTTCCGTTAGTAGTGCTGTATCAATGTGGTTGTCATATAAGAATATATCGGGTTCGTCACGGTGGTTAAGTAGGCTGTTAGCGTTCCACAAGAGGATAGCTAGGGGCTTTACACTCATCGTGGGAAATTAAATGGGATTTCGGAAAGGATGCGAGTGAGAAGGGAAATAAGTGGTTGGATGGTTTCTTTGAGATCTAATAGGAAGGAATTAAGGATGGAGTAAAAGTCAGGTCGGGGTGTATCATAGAATTGGGGAGGATAATTTAGTTGAGCTGGTCATTGGCTGGAGTCTGCACCCGTCGAGGGGTACGAGGATATGCATTTTGGGATGTTTGGGGTAGAGGATTGGGTTGATTTGGCTGTACAGAAGAACGGGGTGGGATTGGTTGAGGTTTTTCTAGAGGTACTTTAACCCTAACAGGTATCTGATGAGGAGGGGTTGGTTGGTGTGGAGCTTCAAGCTGGGGATGGGAGACCTGGGTCATGGGCTGGGAGTTCGGAGGCGCCTGCCGTCTGGGCTGTTGAGGCTGCGAGATGATCGCGGAGAAAGGCTTCTTGATGTTCTGTCGAACTTAATTTCCAGGTCTTGGAGTAGTTGGCTGTGGAGTCATGTTGAGAGGAGGTTTTTGAATTTCTGGAAAATTCACGAGGTTATCCAGTACAGGTAGTGGTACTGCATGCGTATTACTTTTCTGCTCCAGACTTTTGGGTTGAGCGTTTTGTGATCATTGTCTGATTCCCTTCCCCTTATTTTTCTTTCTTTTTTTATAAGACATAGAATATAAAAATTCCAACTGAATAATTCTTAATTTCTTCTTTGTTTCATTAGACCCAAGAATACTTATTTTATAACTTTTCCTCTACTGTACAAGTAAATTTTTAGTGTATGCCATTTTTAATTTTTTTTTTGTTTTTCCGTAACATTTTTTAGTCTAAATTTTTGGATTTTGTTAAACAATAAAATGTATAGGTTCAACGAAGAAAACGTCATGTACTTTGTAAAGGTGCACAGTGTATCTATCAGAAGTCCTCTACTATGACCGTTCTAAAGGATAGCTGGAGGGAGCAAGGTTAGGTTAAGAAAACGATTGGATGTTGCGAAAGGATGAGCATCCATACTACAATTGATCAGCGAGTAAACTCCTTACATATTTGAAGAAGTTTTTGGAAGACTTATTTTTGCTCAAAATAGACTAAAACTCTTACGAGTAGGTTGAAAACGAGCATCATGTCTCCTCTCCCTTTCATTCAACCTACAAGACCCACCGCTTATTCTCTTTTGCTCGCTTATCAGTTATGTTTCGACACTCAGGTTCTTGATAACAGACATAGATTTTCTTTAGAGGTATATAAATAAATTCCTTTCCGTATCCGGATTTGAACTTGGGCCAAAGTAGAAGGGGAGTCATTGTCTGTTCTACTGGTCCAATTTATTCGCTATAGATGATAAAATACAACAATAAAATTGAAATAAATATAATGAATATTTCTTTAATATATTGAAACCTTCAATCTGAAAGAATTATTATAAAACATAGGTTTCGGTGTTGGCTCTTTCTATCAAAAGTATAACGTTTCTCGATATTTTGGTTTAATTTCCAAATGAAATAGTAAATTATTCTTTCTTCATTTAACGGATATTATAAATCTAAATGTAACATTTAGGAAAAGAATTCTATATTTAATTGGTCTGTAATTTTATCATTAAACTTTAGATATATTCTATGTATTTAATCTGGAGGGGGAAAAATCATCTTCCTTTCCCCATATGCATAGATACTTTTAATTTATCTGTGTGTATGTGAATAACAAAAGAAACGTAAAAATATTTATGATGTTATATCTTATATTTTATGTTTAGGAATAGACTGCCGAACAGGTGAAAGTGCTGAACCAATTAAGGAGAACAAAAAATCTGAGAATCCTGTATTACAAACAGAAACCGATATATACCCGGACCAAGAACAGGTTTAACTATAAACATATCTCTCTTTAGTTTAAACATATCCTTAACATTATTATTTATGATTTTTTTAAATATCTAAATTTTGGTTGATTTTAAGAAAAGTCTATTGGATACCATACTGTACAGTAGATATAGAAAAATTAAAATGTTATTGGTTATTTAAGTCATGGTACCCTAGGTCTGCCCCCTCCGGACTTGTACACCTTTTACGTGCTTAAAATGGTACGGCACATGTGCATGCGCGTGCACGAAGCGGATGCGCGTGGTCAGAGCGAACGGACCTCCTACAGTGAGTGTCAAAAGTATTCGGAATTCACCATCATGTGTAATTTACTTTATTTTGACTTATTCATTCAGTGTTTAAAGAGTTGTTGTCCGCTTTATAATGTTAGGAGGAAGGTATACAATTGCTAAACCCAAAAATCAGTTTAATTTTAATTGTTTGAACGTTCATTTACGAAAAAAATAAGAGTGTCAAAAGGAATTATGTGGTTTCCGATTTATATTAATGCATTAATCATATATAAACATCCATTAGGTAAACCTTTTTGCGTAATTATACATTTTAGCCTATAAGAAATTGTTCTTAATGATTAATTTATTGTTTGTTGCGAAATATTATCCCACTGAAGCACTTATTTTTCCTTGAAGTCATTTTTATTTTGAATATCTTATTTCCTGATTTTCTTTTAGTGTGGCCCACAAATATTTAATTAAATTTTAAAAGAAATAGAGAGATTTTGAGGACTTTTAAAATTTTGCTGCCACCAAATCTGAATAAATAACGTATACACTCACTCTAAAAAGTTTCCATACACCCATACAGGATTTCAAGAAATTTTCAACAATACCATTTTTATTTCATTTTTTATGTTTAACATCAATAAATAGATCAAACCGAATAGTAGAGGAAAAAACATTAAATTTATCATCAATTACAAAAACTTGTATCAAATTAGTTTCCATACACTATAAATACACAATTTCGAATAACGAATCAATCATCTATAATTTATTCGAAACTTTCGAATAACGAATAAATTGAATTTATCTTTTATATTTGGACTTAGTTATTCGAATAAAACATTATTTAACAGATAAAAATTGTTCGAATATATAATAATTCAGTGAATAATATTATTTACTAAATATATATTAAAAAAATTATTAATTATTAGTCTCTTTTTCTGTATATACTTTTATCTCGTTAAAAATCTAGTTTTTTTATTCATTTTCGAGAATTTTTAAAATAACTTTGTTCACTATTTAGGTAATCAGTTGCGGGGACAAAAATTGCAAAGCATGTCCATATCTTATTGTTAATTTTCGTTTTAATTTGAAATATAAAAAAATACCGAAATAGAAAAGTTTTCCCATCACATGTTTTTGCCCGCTGAGCTGACTTAAAATTTTGCAATACTAAAAGTATTGGCCCCAAAATTTTTATTTATGTTTTTATATTCAAAAAAAGGATAGAGAATAACTAATCAAAAAATCATGAAAATCAAAAATGTTGAGCGGCAAAATTAATAAAAATTGGACGACTTCAAATGGATTGACCCATATTTAAAAAATTATTAAATTTCTAAACAAAAATAATTAGTGTTTCAAATAAATACATTTTTTTATCTATCATTTAAGGGCGCTATTTCCGAATATAAAATCAGATTACCGACCGCGCGTGCGCGTTTTGTGTTTCAGTTACTTTTATAGTTGTTATTAATGAAGGTATCTTTTGTTAGGTTTTCAGAACGCTATTTCCGAATATGAAATAAAATTTCCCATCGCGCATGCGCGTTTCGTGTTTCGATTACTTTTATCGTTGTAATTATGTTTTAAAGGATGCTATTTCAGAATATCAAAATAGCAACTTCACATATAAAAAAAAAAAAAAATAATAACAATTCCTTCAGTAACAAAAATTACTATTTTGTTTTACCAAAATACCTTATTTATATTTGGAAATAATTGTTTTTTTTATCCAATATCATAATTTATATGTAACGAATCATAATTCATAACCGAAACAAGAAACGGGCATACGCGATCGAAAATCTGATAGCATACTCGGAAATAACGTCCTTGAAAACCTAATAATAAATACCACCATTAATAACAAATATAAAGTAACCGAAACACAAAACGCGCATGCGCGATGGGAAATTTTATTTCATATTCGGAAATAGCGTTCTGAAAACCTAACAAAAGATACCTTCATTAATAAGATACCAAAACTCATTACTCATCGTAAATTTATTAATAAGATAGATACGAAAATGTATTTATTTGAAACACTAATTATTTTTTAGAAATTTAATAATTCTTTAAACATATACATAGTAAATAATATTATTCACTGAATTATTATATATTCGAACAATTTTTATCTGTTAAATAATGTTTTATTCGAATAACTAAGTCCAAATATAAAAGATAAATTCAATTTATTCGTTGCTGGAAGGAATTAGTCATGGTGGCGGTCATTAAATGAAACAACTAAATAGTTTCAACTATTTATTGTTTGCCAACGTTTCGACCCCCTTTGTTAGTCATCATCTGGGCGCATGGTGGGAGAATGGAAACTCAAGATGTTTCCATTCTCCCACCATGCGCCCAGATGATGACTAACAAAGGGGGTCGAAACGTTGGCAAACAAAAATAGTTGAAACTATTTAGTTGTTTCATTTAATGACCGCCACCCGGACTAATTCCTTCCAGTAATTCTCAACGGTCAACTAATTACATCCACAATTTATTCGTTATTCGAAAGTTTCGAATAAATTATAGATGATTGATTCGTTATTCGAAATTTTCGAATAACAGATGATATATTAGTTATTCGAAAGTTTCGAATAACAAATGATTTATCCGTTTTTAGAAAGTTTCGAATAACAGATGATTTGTCCACAGATATAAATTTATTCGAATAACGAATAAATTATTTATCTATCGTCTGTTATTCGAATAACGCCCAACTCTGGTTATTAATATAGAGACCGGACTACAGAAGGCCTCGAGCAATGCGTGTTCAAATTAGGGTATGATGAAGATGGTTGCCAGCCGAGGTCGCATCTCGGTCGCAGCACCTGAATCAAGGTTACCCTGCCAGCTAGGAGTAGAGCTCTCGCTTACCATTTAGCAGTTACGTCTGGATAGTTTCTCGTACCCTTATGTATCCGTTATTAAAGTGAAAATTGAAGGACGAAGTGTTGGGAGGCAGCAAAGTTGATTAAGGTTAAGCTGTTTTCATTGCTTTACAGGCTGAACCTAGCTACTGTTGGTATATACGTGTTACTTCGCCTGCTATTGTATTTATATTGTAATTGAAGCATTAGTCGATAACCCTCTCCAGTGTTTCGAGATTGTCCGCAGGGATTGGTTTCCACCACATTGGACTTGTTTAACAAGAATAACTAGTGTAAGGCGAGAGTATTTGTTGGGAAGGAAAAACTGAGTTGCCGCATGTAGCCATATATCCCGCATCATTCCTTCTTTTGAAACCCACTTGGAATCAATAAGTAGTACTCGTATATCTTTAAAAAAAATCTCTGAGGGGAAAACCATTATGACACAATCCTCTGGTTACATGCGATTTTACTATAATCGGATACGAGTTTTATAAAAGGGATACGGGTTATACTAGTATTTTGTTTCATGTCAAGCACAAAAAAAATTTCTTTTGATTTTTCATAACGCCCAAAGGCTAAAATAAGAGAATGAATAATTATCCTCGGGACACGGAGAACAGTGGTCTAGTGCCCTACCAATAAGCCAAACCGCTCCTTTATACTTTATACTCCTTTATAATTAGGAATGATCTTATGCAAGTCCTTACCACCTTACTTAAAAAGCTACACTGGTCGGTTACCTTTATCTGGTTTTTATCGTTCTTTATTATATGGATCATAACCTATAGCAAAATGCGGAGGTGTTTCATTCTATTGTTCAGAGTTCTGGTCCCTATTTTCTTTTTAGACGGTTAAGTTGTTTGACAGACATTCAAGGAGCGCACCCATCTTCATACAATTTCTTCTTTCTTCGTAAGCAGCGAACTGTCCTCGCTCTTGCAGGTTTGAGTTGGATCTTTCTCAATTAACCTTAGGATAAAAGATTCAGACGTTTTTTAACGTTTTAAGTTCCTCTATTTCTTCCCATTTTTCTTTTCCTAGATTTTTCTATTTTTAAGTTATTTCTGTGCTTGCTGCAAAACTATGTTCTTCCGATGCAAGCCTTGTATGTTTCCTTTGCAATTTCGATTTTCAGGCACGTTTTATTTCATTTTATGTTTAGTGGCATTCTAAATTGAACCACTCATATCATATCTGATATTTCTCAGTTCGTTTCTTAATTTCTATTCTGCAGCCCTCCTTTCAGACTGCTTTATTCTACTCCTTAGTTTAGAATCATTGTCCATTTCTTATATTATACTATTTATCTAATTGCTAAATTGTTTCTAGTATCTTTTGCGAGTTTCAAGACCCTTCTTTTAAGTTAACTTCTTCACATTGGTGTTTTTACTTATCGTCTTCCTAATTAGTTCACTGTAGGCGATTCTAACTCTTATTCTGTAAATCAACAAGTAATTGTTGGTGACCAAGTTAGTTAGCTATCATGTTAATGCCAAGAAAGATCATGCAGCTAATGAGGCTGGATTTGTGACAAGACGACACAAGGTAAGAATTAATTTTATTTTAACGTTTTACTATAATGAGACCAAGTCTTTTAATGAATCCTTTTACACGCGAAAAAGGTACGGCTAATTAACAAATCCCTTGAGAATACAAAAATGCTCCCTCTCGTCCCTCTCCATCCCTCCCACTCTTCAATCCAAACTTTAACTCGTATGTAAGTGTTGTTTTCATTAAAAATCTTTATTGAAATTTTTTTTAACCTTATTTTAGTTTGAATTATCAGGAGTCTGTCTTTTTCTAAATATTTTTAATTTTGCCGACGTTTCGGCTCAAGCTTGTGAGCCATCATCAGGGCATTACTGAGCCATGTCCAAGCATAAACTGTCAGTTTATTAATAGCCGAAACGTCGGCAAAATTAAAAATATTTAGAAAAAGACTGACTCCTGATTATTCAACCTATAATAGTTTCTACTATCGACTATACATCCTCAATATTGAACTTTATTTCTGATAGTAACTTACATGAACATTCCACTTGACTTTGTTTAGTTAAAATTTCTATTTTGGACAGGTTTTTGATGTTTAATAGTTCAAAATGTACTCTGCTTTGAGACAAACTGGATGCTGATTGAAAGGTTTAATAAAAATCGAAATTACGATTTTTCGACCTTATAAAAATTCCAAAATAACCAAGTGATAATTAATTTGAGAATGGCTCATATCCGTATGAAAGTTCATCAATTGGTGTAAAGGAATCATCATTGATATGAGGTATTAATAATTATGAATTAGGTGCACGGATAAATAATTTATTGGTAGAGTAACAACAATTACAAATCAAGATTAAATTCTATGTTTGAAAAAAATATTTACATTACTGTATGAGGCCTATATTATTCCTAAAGTTAATGAATTTGTTCTTTTCAGCTAAATTTATGTATATTCCGCTAAATTTTTATGTTTTTTCCTTATTTTTTTATTATGGTTATTTGATTAGTTCAGTGCGTCAATTTTTTAGTATTAGAAAAAAACAAATAAATATAATTTACAATGTCTCATAATTTACCTGTAAATTCTTGGACAATTGTTTATTCGAGTTAAATTAAAGGTAGTGGGGAAATCAACACTGAGTACTCCTTGTTTACGTTGATAAGCTTCTGATTGTAAGGTAGTTGAATGCTGGAACTGTAGTAACTGGCTCTGCTCTATTCTCACAGTAGTTATCCTTAAAACGTTTGAGTTTCGCCTATTAAGCTTGGTGCATATTAAAATGCATTTAAAACAATTTATGTCATCAAGTAAAATATATTATACAAATGATCAAAGAAACATAAGATCTTAAAATGTAGGTTTCAATATTTAATGTTTAATTTCAGTATTTATGTACTGATTCTAAATGACAGAACCATTTACTTTGGTAATTACTTTATTTTCATTTGGCTTGGTAAAAAATTGCTTTTAAAGTTTTACTACTTCTTTTTAAACCCACTTATTACCTTAAAAGTTACACATTCAATGTATTAAGTCTTGTCTAGATCGAAATATACCATAATGTATATTTAATGCAGTCTTAGTTTGTCAGAAAAAAATTATGAGCAGTGCATGAGATTACTTTTATGTTACAAATTTATTTTTAAAACTTAAAGTTGCCATGTATAAAACATTAGTTTATTAACAGAACTTTGTATTCATACAATTAATTCTCTGCTGTCTAGCTTACATTAAAGGTGTAAACGTAAGTTGTGTTTGATGAATGATCTTTACTCATGCTATGTATAACATGTTTTTATCTCTAAGAGTTTGATAAAATGCTTTTGAAAAGTATAAATATCTTAATGATGTTTCATATATGTTTATGAAAATTGAGTATAGTTGTATCTTGTCTTTTTACTGTTGTTTTCAGTGTAAAATTCCATTTAAACCATCCATTGTTTTATGGGATAATAAAAAACTTGATAGGATTTATTAACTTTATTTTATTCTCTTGGCTAATTTTGTCAGAAAATTTTCTATTTTATTTAGCATCCTCTTTTGGATTGTCGAATTGTTTCACTTGACTTAAATTGACAAATTTAATCTTTTGTGTGAGATAGCTTGATAATTAATGTATTTGTGTGTAGTGTCTGTTTTTAAGTTAATGAATAAATTATTTTTAGTACCTAATATTATAATAATAAATACATATTTGTTACTGCACATATACAGAGTCAACTGGGTAATTGTTGCAACCTGAGATATCCATGACTAATATTAATTGGCATATATGAAGTCTAATGAGAGCATTTCCAACAATTTCATAAAATGGATTTTTTTTTTTTTAATTAAATGTAATTTATACATTTCCACAAGGCTAAAAATGTTAATGCATGTGGTGCAAGTACCATTTGTAAGTTACTATTCACATTCTCTATTCTCACCTTGACTAAATCTCTTATTATTTTTTTGATTATATAATTCAGCATTCAGGTTTACATTAATACATAAATATCTTAAGTATTTACCTTTAACTATAAGAACTGTCATAAGAGTTTATAGCTCAACCCATTATTCATTCAGAAATGTATAAATAATGAAAAATTATGAAAATCAATAGCCTTATATTCTTCTGAAAAATAAAATATTTTAAATTGACAAAAATTGAGGTTATGTTTGTCATTTCTCAGTCAATTATTTCTGGCTAGCAGCTCTTTTTACTTAAGAGCTATGTCCAATCTTTTTCTTGATAATATAACCATTTGACCCATTGTCATGTATTCAAATTATATTTTGTATATGTTCTGATCCATCAGACATTATATTGTTACTACTTCATTATATAACAGTATTTAAACATTAGGTAATCATAAAAAAACTAAATGGAATCTTGTTTCTCGGCAGCCTTTCCCCATGAAAAAAATCTGCCCATTTTCTACTCTATTATTATTTTATTATCACGACTGTTTTGTTAGCATTCAAGGAATAATACGAAGGGGTTGGTTGTAGGTTTCCCTTGAATTATTTCATGTTAATAAATTTTTTGTAAGATAAATGTATTCAAATTTCTACTTTTTTTTTTGTTTTTAAGGGTCCTGGTTGGAATTTGAAGGTTTCAGCCGGTGAGCTATTGGGTAGAACGCATGAAGAACTAGTGCTGCTATTGATTCAATTACGCCGACAAAGAGCTACTGTTTGTCAATCTATGGAGAAGTGCCATAGAGAAATTGAAGCACAGGTATATTCTGGTAATTTTACAAAGTACAAAAGTAGCATACATTCTATTTATAAATTTCTTAGTTACTAGGAAATATATTATTAATGTATAAATAATAATATACTTTTTTAGAACCTGAAGGGTTTAAGATCTAATAAGTAACAAAGTTATTTTGAGCTACAGTAATTTTCCCAATGTTATGAGCATTTTTATTATGTCAGAAATCCATAGAAAAGTCATTGATCCCTTTATTTTTTAAAAACATGCTCAATGGCTGCTGCCACTGCCACTTCAACCATCTCATCCTTCATTATATACATAGGTCAACAATCCAGAATTTAATATTATATTTAAGGTTATAAATTTTATTTTGATTTAATTTTATTTAAAGGAGTGATTACTTAAAATTAAATTATCCTTGTTATAAACCCTTTGTTTTTTAATTATTTATCTATTTCTTGAAAGCTCAACCTCCATTTCACTAAAAAATAAGATGAATATGTTTAATAAAAATCAAGCATTAAAAAACAAAACAAAATGTAAAATTAAGTTTTGTATCTTAGTTTTATTTTTGTTACTGACTGATTTCTTGTTGCCTGTAATCCAGATACAAATTATCGTTCATCTCTAAGATATTTAAAAATATAAATAATTTTGATTAATCTTTTTAATTTTTAGGCATGCTTGACTGATTTAGATAAAACTAACCGAGTTGGGCATTTACAAAAATTAGATGAGCTCAAAGCTCATCTTGCTGATCTTGAGAAACAGGTTAGTTCTTGCTTGTGTTTTCTTCTATAATTTAGAAATTAACTCACATTTACTGAATACTATGTGATAAACTTGATTTTTACTAAAAATGGGAAACTTCTTTTGTTTAAGTTCTTTATTAAAAGCTATTATTTCTAATGACAATATTTACTTGTATATTTTTCAAACATTAAAATAAAAATATTTTGTTTGTTTATTTTTCTAATTGTTTTTTTTTCTAGTATGAAAAAGGAAAACCGTTGGTAAATCTGGTTGATAATATGGTGAAACTTGGTTCTCTATATCAAGCTGGCTCTCCTGAAAAAATAGAGTTTATTCAAAGAATTCAAGAGCAGCGATTATTAGCCGAAGAAAAACGTGACTGGGAAAGAATAAGGCCTGACCATCATGAATTGAAAGTAAACAATGTTTTTATTGTATTATAAAAACTTATATTATTGGATGATAGATATGCTCTCTATTGTTGGTTTTATGACAAAAGCTTTAGAATTTTTTCTTGATTATACGATGCCAATTTTATTATATTATTTGACATTTTTTTAAATCTAAAAATTGGAATTTTTTTTTGTATTCCTTTAATTGTTGAATGGACTTCATAAATTTACATGATGTGTTGTTGTTTTTTTTATTTGAAACCGTTTTTATATATTCACTGCATATTTATTCATTAAACAATTAGTTGATTATATATATATCAACAATTATACAATCTCATTTGTACAACAACTAATTGTTTAATAATAAATATGCAGTGAATGTATAAAAATGGTTAAAAAAAAACAAAAACACATCATGTAAATTTATGAAGTTTATATATATATATATTCTTTCTTTTTTTTTTTTTTTTTTTTTTTTTACAATTTAAATTATTTTTTTTTTTTTTTTAGGCCAAGGTTGAAAGGCTTTATAGGTTAGACAAACTTTTACAGGAAGAATCAGGAACCCTACATAGTCTTCAACAAGACAAGGTGAATTTCCTAATTTACATACCTTCTATTATTTAAAAACAATGCTGAAAGGATTTCATATCAGTTATTAAAAAAAAATATATTATAAATTAAATTATTCTATTATTTTAATAATTTTAGGTCATTTATTGTGGTTCTTAAATTATCTAAAATCATACATTTAAGGTAAATGCTCTTTTTAATTTTTTTTTTTTTCCCCCATTTTTAATATACCAGATCTTGAGATGACATTTTTATTGTTTTAAATCTCTTAAATTTTTTTAAATAATGACATTCTTAATTAACAGTCATTTTTTACTTTCATCTGTTGTACTGTTGGTCACTATACACTTGATTTTGCTGTGTCTTATTTTCTATTTTTATTTCAGAATATTTAAAAACATAAATTAATTATTCCATTTAACTGACAATTTTCACTTTACAGTTGATTAAAATTTGTTGCTAATAGTTACTTATTATTAAATTTGTTTTTCTAATTGGTTTTAAATTTTGTTACCTAAAAATATATGTTTTGTACTCTTTGATTGTTAAATAATTGTACTTGCTAGGGTGTTCTTGAACGAGCATTAGGTGGATTAAGAACTAAACTTCAGGGTATACATGGAAATTCTCCTGAAACAGAATGGTATAAACGTCAGCAGCGTCTGCTGGAAAAAGAATTAAGCCGAGTTCGTTCCATCTTAGCTTTGAATTCAAAGGTAAATCAACCACATTATACCAGTTTAAAATCATTGTATCCCACCTAAAATTAGCTCTTCTATTTAGAAACTTGAGGAAACTGTTGCTGAAAATGCAAGATTAGAACAAGAACTTGTTGTCCTGCGGCAAAAGCTGCAATTATCTAGAAGAACTGCTGAACCCGGTGGAACTAACACTGCTGCTTTAGAGGCTGAATTATGTCAGGTTCAACTCTTGGTTGGAAATTTACTTCGTCAGAGACAAGAACTGAGCCTTCAAGTAAGACAGTTAACTGAGAAGTCAAATTCATTAAGTAGACAAATTTGGCCTAACTCTACTGATAATACTGGTAAGTAATTTAATAAAACTCCGTAGGATAATAAAGAATTAAATTTTTCAAATATGACTCAGACATATTGTTTAATATTTACAAACTAAATTATATATAGTTTATTTTACTAATGATTATGAGGCCATTAATTCTTTAGTGAATTAGTCTTAAGTTAAAAATTGTATGACATATATATTTTAGGTGATGTCAACAATACGGGGAAAAAAAACTTGAATAATGGCTGGTTGGAAACAGATCTAGATGCGGAAATAACAAATGATCTTAGTTGTTCATCTTATCATAACCGAAATAGTAGGCAAAATCCATCATATGTATCTCCACTATATGTGAATACAACCTCTGAAAGGGATTTACGTATGTATCAGTTTTATTTTTTTATTTTTTATCTTCTTTTTTTCTATTTTTAGAATTATTAAATCATGATTCTTTATTTAAATTAGGTTTTTCAGTGTTTTATAATTTTGTTAGTTTACTATTAACATAAAAGTTATCACTTATGTTCTCTTCTGTATTATCAGTTTATGAATTTGATGTTCCATTATATTTTTAAAATATTAAATAGTTTAGAAAACTATAATAAGAATTATTAATTAAAAAATAGAAAATGACCTTATTTTTTTTATTTTATGGTTTTAGGTTGTAACAGCAACTCTCCATATCCAGATGATTTTTTTGAAACAGCTAATTTTTCTTCACGAAGCCTGGAATTAAGTCGGTTATCAGAAATGAATGATGAAGAAATGATTAGGCAATCCTACGGTATTCCTCTTGTGTTGATAAAAATTAAAAAAACATTTCAGATTTGATACCCTGTAATTAATATTCATTCTACTCTGTAGCCATAGCCTGTTCTAACTACTGTGAGAACGTCAAAATTCTTTTCATGGGATCACCCCAAAATAAATTTTGAACCCCTCTGGCCACTTTTGAGCTGATGCTGTTTGCCTTGAGGTCATCAAAGGATGACATTAATTTTGCTTTCTCTTTTCAATTTATACTTAACAAATTAAAACAGTGTTACTTGTGCACTTCACCTAAAACTAATTTGTTTGTTGAGTTAATTTATATGTTTGTTACCCAACATAAACTAATAACTTCATTACTCACATTTCAATTGCTATTAGTTTAGCAGCATTTAATTATAAATTTATTAATGACAGAATTTGGGTCTAGATCATATGCAAAAACAGGTGTATCAAATATAGTCAAATAATAGGACTAACATTTTCAGATTAACCAATGAAATTAAAACTTCTTGTCATGTTCAATCTAATTTTAGACGGGAAGTATGTCAAGTTTGATAGAGAATGCTTTATATACATTTTAAAGAAATGCTGTACTTTTTAACTTTAGTTTGTAATGTAGCTCAAGATCTATTTCAAAAAACATTATTATGTGTTGATAGTATATTCAAGTTAAAACACTTCCTTCTTTAGACATTGTTGCAACTTGATTTAATATAATTTAATTTAAAAGCACCTGAATTAGCCATCCTTACTCATTATTTTATATATAAGCATCATAAAATGCATGAGAACCACTCATCACATGGTTTCTTAGTTCTTGCCTTGAATGAATTTGATTGGTGATAAGATAAATAGGTTTCTCTTCAATTATAATCTGAAAAGTTGTTACAGTTAAAATTTGCAAAATGAATTAATTTAAATTTAAAAAAAGAAGAATTCCCTAACCACAACTATGCCCCAGTGGAGACGGGCGGGTTCCACAATAAATTTATCTCGAGCGCCACACTATTTGTTAATAATAAAAATAAGAAGGTAAATAGCGAAATCCTTCAAATTAATAATATCTTTAATGAAAATTAAAAAAAATAATGAAAATTCAATTTACAAACTAAAAAAAAATATTGATAACAGGTGGATACGAACTCGTTACCTTACAGTCTATGATCACCTACCTATCCCATGAGGTATGGAATCACATGATGTCACCATTATAAATCTTTAGCTTATTACTGCTGACTCGACGAGGGTTGTACAATGTTACCTTGTTAAGGTTAATATTAAATAGAAAATATTTAAGAACATATCACTTAAACACAAAAAAAAAAAAAAAAAAAAAAAAAAAATACAAAGCTTTATTTCTAACAGTAACACAAAATAAATGATTCTTTATCAAAAAAAAAAGAAAAAGAAAGGAAAACTTATTTCTACTTATATCCTACATTTTTTTTTTTTGTTTGTCTTAAAAAAAACCATAGCCATCCTTACTCATTATTTTATATATAAGCATCATAAAATGCATGAGAACCACTCATCACATGGTTTCTTAGTTCTTGCCTTGAATGAATTTGATTGGTGATAAGATAAATAGGTTTCTAAATAAAATTGGAGGCTGATGTCACTTCACCACTATTTTATTGAAAAAAATATATTCGCACTACGTTTCGGCTAACAATGCCATCTTCTGGTGCAGTGGAACAACTTAGATTTAGTGTGGGTAGCTGCTTCCTAGTCAAAACCACATGACCAAATAGGTTTCTCTTCAATTATAATCTGAAAAGTTGTTACAGTTAAAATTTGCAAAATGAATTAATTTAAATTTAAAAAAAGAAGAATTCCCTAACCACAACTATGCCCCAGTGGAGACGGGCGGGTTCCACAATAAATTTATCTCGAGCGCCACGCTATTTGTTAATAATAAAAATAAGAAGGTAAATAGCGAAACCCTTCAAATTAATAATATCTTTAATGAAAATTAAAAAAAATAATGAAAATTCAATTTACAAACTAAAAAAAATATTGATAACAGGTGGATACTGTTGATTCTGAGATTCCATATTCACAGATTGGGGTATAGAATAAATAAAATAGGTCATAGACTTTACATACAGAAGTTTACTTAACACACACAAGTACATTAGGGTACAATAACAACAAGATAAGTAAGGTTACAAAGCACTAAGGCGGTAAAACATATTCTAATACAGTGTTGTCAGGGATCCACAAATTGATCGTCCAACATCCTCCCTATTTGCGGATTCCTTGACACCTGATGCAGTCGCTGAACTTGTCCACATCAAGTGCCTTCGTCAAAGAGTCGGCGACCATCTTCTTGGTGGATATGTAAGTGAAGGAGAGAAGCTTCGCCTGCACCTTTTCTCTCATAAAATGATGCCGTACATCAATATGCTTGGTCCTTGGCTGATAAGCACCATTCAATGCCAGATTTCGCGCTCCTTGGTTGTCGCAGAAGATTTGAGTAGGATTTTTCGAAGATTGCTCAATCTCTTCAGAGAGACCCCGCAACCATAAAGCTTCCTGTGCTGCTGAAGACATTGCCATATACTCAGCCTCCGTTGTTGAGAGAGCTACAGTGGGTTGCCGTTTAGTGCACCAGGATATCGGGCCATCGCACTTGATGAAAATGTAACCTGTGACTGATCTTCTTTCATCTGGGTCACTAGCCCAATCGGCATCGCAGTATCCATAAATTGGCCCAGTCTTCGATCCATCAAATTTTAGCCTATATGAAGAGGTTCCGCGGAGGTATCTCAGTATCCGTTTCACACCTGTCCAGTGTGACATGCCTGGATTGTTGTTGAATCTGCTCAGACTACTAACAGCAAACGCTATATCTGGTCTTGAAGTTTGGGCTGCAAATAAGAGGCAGCCAATAGCCTCTTGATATGGTATTTTTCTCATCTTGTCCTTTTCTTCTTCTGTTTGTGGCTCCTGAGATTTAGAAAAATTTTCACCAATGGATATTGGAGTGGATACTGGATTGGCTTCATCCATATTAAACCGTTTGAGAACCTGCTCAATATAATTCTGCTGACTAAGCCAAATTTTCTTTGATTGTCGATCACGAGTTAATTCAAGACCTAAAAATGATTTGGCCTCACCAAGGTCGGTCATCTTGAATGATCTCGTAAGTTGCGATTTTACCTGATTTTTCAATTTTTGATTGTTTGAAAAAATCAGCAGGTCATCCACCCAGATAGCGACAATTATCATAAATTTTTCTTCTATTTTGAAGTAAACACAAGAGTCAAATTTTGACTGATTTAAACCAAACCCTTGTAAGACTTCATCCAATTTTCTGTTCCAGATTCGGCTTGCCTGTTTTAGTCCATATATGCTTTTTCGAAGTCTACATACTTTTGAGGTTCCATCGCTGAAACCAGGAGGCTGGGACATGTAGATTTCTTCCTCCAGCTCTCCCTGATGGAATGCGGATACTGCATCCATCTGACAAATATCCAGATTATACTCTGCAGCCAACGATAGAAGGTACCTGATGGAGCTATATCTGACCACTGGCGAGAATGTTTCCTCATAATCCACTCCCCTCCTTTGGGCAAATCCCTTGACAACAAGTCTCGCTTTATGACTTGCTATTTTACCACTGACATCCTTCTTTGTTCTGAAGACCCACTTGCATGCGAGGGACTGTTTTGAAGCAGGGAGTTCGACCAATTCCCAGGTCCCATTGTCCATTTGAGCCTTTAATTCACGCATGGCATCAACCCATAACTGTTTGTCCTGATGAGCTAACGCATCGTCGTAGGACATCGGATCTGACAGCTCGGACCCAGTAAAGAAAGCCGAATAAGTTACAAAGTCGTCTAGTTTAGCTGGTGGTTGCCTTTTTCTCGCAGGTCTAGTTGATGATGATTGTCCTATTGATGTTGTAGATGGTGGAATAAAATCTGGATCATCATCTTGGTCGTAGCTGGTTTCTGTAGTTGCAGAGGAATCTTCTATGCTTGATATAGTTTTGTGAGGACCAATGTTAGACTGCGTCTCACTGTTTGGAGAATCGTCATCAATCGATAGCCGTGAACTTATTGTATTGTCCGAGTCAGAATCAGAATTGTCTTCAACATTTGTGTTTTCAACATTGTATTCATCTGGAAGCACATAGAAGTTTCTATCGGTGCCTTCGGAAGTGTTTTTCAATAATGAACTGCCCCACTGATCTTCGGAGAATGTTACATCTCTTGATATGAAGGTAATTTTCTTCTGAGGATCATACAACCTGTACCCTTTTGTGTCTTGACAATATCCCACAAATATGCAAGGAGTTGATCTAGGGCCGAGTTTCGTTTGCTTTGGTGCAGGAATGTGTGCATATGCCTTACAGCCAAAAATTCGAAGATGTTGAAGAGCAGGCTTCTTGGCTGTCCACACTTGTTCTGGAGTTGTATCAACAGACTTGCACGGTGACCTGTTGAGAAGGTAAGTTGAACAGTTTACGGCTTCTGCCCAAAAAACGGATGGAAGTCCTGACTCTATCAACAGACACCTGGCACGGTCTAAAATAGAGCGGTTAAGGCGCTCAGCCTTTCCATTTTGCTGTGGAGAGTATGGACAGGAGGTCTGATGCACAATACCCGATGACTTCAAAAATTCACTTAATTTTTTATTGCAGTACTCTCCTCCATTGTCAGTACGTAGGATTTTAATTTTATTGTCAGACTGATTTTCAACGAGCGATTTGAATATTTTGAAATAATCTGTGACTTGATCCTTTGATTTCAAGAAATAGGTGAATGACTTGTGACTGAAGTCATCTAAAAATGTCAGCAAATATCTGGAACCTGCTAAACTGTTTACCTCCATCGGTCCTACAAGGTCTGAGTGCACTAACTGTAAACAGTGTTCAGTAGAGGAGTCACTTCCTGGGAAAGGTAATCGATGGCTTTTTCCCAACGTGCAAATGTCGCAACCAATATTGAGTTTCCGCCTAGGAAAATTGAAAGCATTAGAAATGGTACCTAACTTACATAGGCTGTCATAGTTCAAATGTGCCATTCGCTGATGCCATAGTGTCATTTCACATTTCGCTGATAATGCAAATGTAGTACCTGCAGGAACATCTAATTTGAATAAACTATTCACCAAACTGGCTGAGGCGATTAGCTGTCTCTGATTATTAAATATTTTTGCTCCGTTGCTATTGAACACCACACAATGTCGTTTACTGACAATTTGACTCACTGATAGCAAGTTGACCTCTAGTTCTGGAACATAATAAACGTTATTAACATTTACTTCTGAGTGATTATTATCTGAAATCATCACTGGTAATGAAACGTCGCCGACAGTATCTGAAGTCATTTTCTCATTATTAGCTGTAGATATTGATATTTTTTCAGTCCTTCTCGCATTAGATAACATTTCGGAGCTTCTACAAAGGTGACAGGATGCCCCACTGTCAAGAAAAAATTCAGGATTATTAGACAATCTTGTAGAAAATGCTGCAAACAGCGATGTATCTGCATCGTAGTTCGTTTTATTTCCGCTCATTTTATCAGTTACAGGCGAAGAACAGTTCTTAGCGATGTGTCCATAACCGTTACAGTTGAAACATCGTGGGCCTCTGGAAGGCGTTTTATCAGTTTTATTTTGCTCAAATTTCCGGTATCTCTGAGTTCCCTTAGACTGAACAGAATTTCCTTTGGACCTGTGACCGTACAATGCGGAGTTTAAGTTGTCACTATTATTTTCTGAGCTCGATTTTACGATAGAAAGATCCTGTAAAAGCTTTGTTTTGACTGAATCTGCGGTTACTGCAGTACCCGAACTTTCGATTCCCATAATCATAGGTTCGAAACGAGAGGGCAATCCAGCAAGAAGAATCGTTCCCACCCATTCGTCACTTACTGTGAGACCAACCGAGGTTAGTTTATGCGCAGTTGTAATTATACGGTTTACATATTCTTCTACCGAATCACAATCTTCTAACTTTGTAGTTATCAGAGTGCGAAGAAGTCCAACCCGTCTTGTCAATCCATCGTCTTGAAAGGCCTTCGATAGATTTTCCCATGCTTGTTTGGCGGTGGTGGTGTTTTGAATGTGAACATAATTCACCGGTTCAACCAATAGAATCAACTTAGAACGGCATTTCTTGTCAGGATTCTTTTCCGTAATACATTCCCACAGCTCCAAATCTTCGAGATAGGCTTGCACTGCGAATTTCCACGTGTCGAAATTTTCTCGTCCTTTTAGACGTTCAACCGGCAGCGACTGGTTCTGAGACATGACGAACACGCGAAACTTAAAGTAAAAACACTGATTTAGAAAAAACACTAAAATAACTTACACACGATCCCTGGGCCCATAACCTGTTGATTCTGAGATTCCATATTCACAGATTGGGGTATAGAATAAATAAAATGGGTCATAGACTTTACATACAGAAGTTTACTTAACACACACAAGTACATTAGGGTACAACAACAACAAGATAAGTAAGGTTACAAAGCACTAAGGCGGTAAAACATATTCTAATACAGTGTTGTCAGGGATCCACAAATTGATCGTCCAACAGATACGAACTCGTTACCTTACAGTCTATGATCACCTACCTATCCCATGAGGTATGGAATCACATGATGTCACCATTATAAATCTTTAGCTTATTACTGCTGACTCGACGAGGGTTGTACAATGTTACCTTGTTAAGGTTAATATTAAATAGAAAATATTTAAGAACATATCACTTAAACACAAAAAAAAAAAAAAAATACAAAGCTTTATTTCTAACAGTAACACAAAATAAATGATTCTTTATCAAAAAAAAAGAAAAAGAAAGGAAAACTTATTTCTACTTATATCCTACATTTTTTTTTGTTTGTTTGTCTTAAAAAAAACCATAGCCATCCTTACTCATTATTTTATATATAAGCATCATAAAATGCATGAGAACCACTCATCACATGGTTTCTTAGTTCTTACCTTGAATGAATTTGATTGGTGATAAGATAAATAGGTTTCTCTTCAATTATAATCTGAAAAGTTGTTACAGTTAAAATTTGCAAAATGAATTAATTTAAATTTAAAAAAAGAAGAATTCCCTAACCACAACTATGCCCCAGTGGAGACGGGCGGGTTCCACAATAAATTTATCTCGAGCGCCACGCTATTTGTTAATAATAAAAATAAGAAGGTAAATAGCGAAACCCTTCAAATTAATAATATCTTTAATGAAAATTAAAAAAAATAATGAAAATTCAATTTACAAACTAAAAAAAAATATTGATAACAGGTGGATACGAACTCGTTACCTTACAGTTTATGATCACCTACCTATCCCATGAGGTATGGAATCACATGATGTCACCATTATAAATCTTTAGCTTATTACTGCTGACTCGACGAGGGTTGTACAATGTTACCTTGTTAAGGTTAATATTAAATAGAAAATATTTAAGAACATATCACTTAAACACAAAAAAAAAAAAAAAAAAAAATACAAAGCTTTATTTCTAACAGTAACACAAAATAAATGATTCTTTATCAAAAAAAAAAGAAAAAGAAAGGAAAACTTATTTCTACTTATATCCTACATTTTTTTTTTTTGTTTGTCTTAAAAAAAAAAAAAAATTGTCCTTCTATCTTTCGGAATCTTAACCACTCAGTTTAAAAGTATATTTAAAAAAAATAAATCACCTTTTTCCTTTTCCGTTTGTTTGCCTGGAGAAACAACTCCTTTTCTATTTTCCTTTTCCAAATCGATCAGAATACGTAGACCTGATCTGTCAAGTGTCACTCGCCACACTCTTACTTTTTGAACATCTCAAAGTTTTTCGCTGCAAAATATTTTTCATTCACTCACAATGGGGCCTCACTCTCGCGATTCCCAGACGGTCCAAACATTCTATACCACAATCACCTTATATCCAAAACCAAAAGTCTATCAACATGTGTTTTTTTTTTTAACATTTTGATATTTTAAGTAACCCTCTTCGAGGCAATAAAAAAAAAATATCTTAACCATTATTTAACTCAAATTCATAATATATATATATATATATATATATATATATATATATATTTTTTTTTTTTTTTAAGTAACAAAGTTTTTTAATTATTTTTTTTATTTTACAAACTGAATTCCATATTGAGTGTGATTCCTATCATTTGTATGATATAATCCATACAGTTAATTTGCTTTTTTTTTCTTCCAGGCTACCATTTCAAGGAGAAGCCACAAGAAATTAAAACAGTCCGGATCGTTAAAAGGGAATCTGAACGCCGGCAGAGGGATAGAGATAGAAGTGGTAACATTGGTATTCCTATTAGTTCTACTAGTTCAAAAAGACTGCCTATTACTGAAGAACGTTGCATTGACGTATGTAATATTTACCTGAAATGTTTTTTAAGTATCATATAAATTCCCAATGAATCCTTTTTTTTATATAATTTTCACTCTGAATGGGAGTTAAAACTTAAAAAATCATCTTTAGTTTTAATTAAACTAAAATTTATTTTTTAAATTAAGTTATTGGTGATTTCAACCTGTTTAGGTATGTCTAGTTTTTTCCTACTAACATTTCATTTTTGAGTCTTCTCGATCTTCAAGGTTATTTTTTAAGGGTAAAGTTTCATCTATCTTTTTGGTTCATGAAATTCCTAGGCCTCCTCAACTATTGGCCTCCTCTCAGATCACCTGCAGCTCACCACCAGCTGCTCACACCCAGTAACTTAAGGTCAGCCTCCATGTCATCCTTTCATTGTAGTTTCAGCTTACCTCTCTGTCATTCTCTATTTGGACATTCCTCCATTGTACATTTTGGGAATCTATTTTCATTGATTTGATGTATATGAGGAATTTTAGGGGAGTGAGGAAGTAAATATATTCAACAAATATTGTGTTTCATTAATACCCTTGAAGAGGAAATAAGACTCAGTAACTTTGTTTGGAAAATAATAGACTGATTTTAATTAGTCGAAATTGAAAATAAATATAATTTAAAAAGAAAGAGTTTGTTTTATTAAGAATAAAGACAATTTTTTACTGATAATAAGTTATAAGTTAATTTTATACAAGTGTTTAATTAATACTTGTTTATAAATAATCTTAAGAATTTTTAATCAATAACTTTAGAAAACTGTTAATTTCAGAAGGAAAAAAATGAAAAGGAATTAGTGGAAGAGGCTCAGGTGGAACTAGAAACTAAATTGTCTGAGGTTCCACCTACACCAGGACCTCGAACAGATTCCGTTAATGCTGTTTGGAATTTAGTTAGAAAAAATCGAGTGAAGGTATTCAAATTTAATAAAATATCAGTTCACCTTTAGTATTTTTAAGATAAATAAATCAGTAGTTCTTTGCAAGTTTTGATAACAATATATCTAATATATACAAACTTAGGGTCTTGTTGTTTAACCAATTGTTAACTGTTAAGTTTTGAGAATTTATTGTTCTCGTACTCATGCCTTAACAAAAAATAAATAAAAATAAAATTTTAGAAAATACATAAAATAATTTATTTTTGTCATTAAAATTTCAACCAATTAGAATATGATAAACACATGCAGTTAGTATACAGTAAATAATTAGTTGGTATTAAAATTACAACTAGTCTAAAATTAACTCTATTCTGATGTAAAAAAAAAAGTGTTAAAAAAAATATTATTAATTTTAGGGAAAGCTGCTAATAAATAAGAATGACATTAATGATTCACTGGTAATCACTAATGAATCTCCACAGTTATCTCCAGTTTATTTAAGCGAAACAGCTAGAAAAATAGTTGAAGAAGTAGCTTGGCAAGGAATGGGAGAAAAACGCCTTATACCTAAAGAAAAAAGGAGGCATCACACAGTATCTGGTCCGTCACTAGGCACACCACAAACTCTGTATTCTCAGGTGATGACCATTTAATGATTTTAATTTTTACTCTCTGATCATAAAATTAAGCTCTGGTTCACTTTTATCACCTTCAAGAGTTAATACTTCCTATAAACATTACAATTTTCTTTGTTTAAACCCAATTATCCATAGAATCATCTCTTTAACGATTGACATTAAATCAGGAAAATGATAGGAATTTACAGAATTGGTCGAAAATGAGAAAAACTCTTGACTTCTTGATTTTTTTATTTGTATCATGATCAAGAGAGAGAGAATAAATCATTACCTTTAACCCCAACTTGTTCATATATTGTGATAAAAATTAAAAGGTGCGAAGTCTTATACAAAAAAATATAAGGACTGGAAAATAAATAAAGATCAGCACAACCTGTCACCTACTTTTGTAAACTGATAAAATGTATAATTGTAACAAAGTAAAAATTGAAAACTTGTAATTTTATAAATTTGAAACAATTGTAATACTTTTTGAAACTGACTTGTAAAACTGTTAAAAGAATATTGTCAAATAAACTTTTGTAAACAAAAACAAATAATTGTTACAATGCGGATAGAGAATTCAAAAGCTCAAACAACAAGGAGAACTGAAGAAACTCAAGACTCAACATCGCAGATAGACCACTAACATCCGAAGGGGTACCAGTTAAGACTGTCGACATGGTCAGCTTCAAACTCATCCTGACTAAATAGATATGCACTACCACGATCTTCTCGGCTAAACTCTGCATGTCTAAAACTACTCCCTATGGTCCTACGGGAAATCTCAGAGAGGTGCTCTCAATCATACTTCTAACTCAGCACCAAACTGCCTGAAGAATATCAACTTCTACAAGCAATGTGCGCCAACCAGCTGCACACAGACAGAAGATATGACATCTAACCACGGGTAAACCAGCCGATGTTTGTCATCACTATCCAGAGGCAATTCACCCAAGGCATACAGCTCCAGCAGAATTTCCACATGAAGATACTCACTCAGGAAGCCTAATCAAGCCAATATACTGTACCTCATTCACCGCCTAAGCATTGCCCACATTGGCATTCACTCGGCGCATGGTACAAATTCTCATTAATGAGGTACACGGAGACATCCAGCGAGCAAGCGGCATACTAGATGCTTCTACAGTTTGTCGAGAGATTCAGTACTCCAAACTTTGCCCTATAAAAATCTGCAGTTTTTCAAGCGACTCATGACTCTTAAACATCTGCAAACACTAACCTGAATTCTGACATAGGAACGTAGAAGGGGGAATCAACCAAGACAACTTCTTCCACAAGATCTTGTACTGACTCCGTCAATGAGGAAGGGAGTCCTGTAGCGGATGCTTCAGACGTTCGCTCACAAGTAGAACTAGCAGCGCCTATTTAAGTCACCGGCTGAATAAAAGAACATCCTATATTTAATAATATTGTATATTACAAATTATTAATACCATTGTAAATATCTTTATTTGTGGTACTATTTCATGATAACATATAAACTATGAGGTATCTTGACCTAGGGCCAGGACACTAGTCTGGTAGAGAAACTCTCGCTATTAACATTAACAGTGACATCAGTACAGCAAGAGTTAGCTCAGCTCTTCAGATCACCAACCTGCTTCTACCAGGTGATGTCTCCCTAGGTCAGAGTATTTCTACCTTTGTATCCTAAGTGTGTTCTATCTTTATTTCACATTCTTCATCTACCTTCTCTCCTTCTTCCTCTCTATCCCCCTCATGGGATGGGGTGCATGGCTTCTACCCATGTGCACCTATGAGGAATCCTATCCACTGCTGTTGAGCTTCTACCTTACAGGCTATTTCCTTTTTAACCAGTCTCCTCTGCTAATTGGTAAGTGCAGGTTCGCCCCTGTATGCTACCTGGTTAACCTCATTCCTGGTACTGTGATACTTGCTTCTACTACGGCAGGCACCAACTTCTGTCTTACTCTATTTCCTTACATGAACATTGTCGGGGTCTTCTGTTACCCTTCTCACCTTATTAATAACTATACCTTTACAGGTTCATAAAATTAAAGATTTTGTTTATTGTAATAATGAGATAAATAAACCCCCTATCAAAAGTATTGCATCACTTCGAAATATTTGAATTTTACAAAAACTTTTTTTTTATTATAAAGAAAGGTTCTGAAGTCAATATTAAACATTTTTAAACTGGAAATAAACAAGTTTTATTAAAATAAATCACAATATTTCTTCCAATAAATAAAAAATTTAGAAAACTTAGTTTTTAAAATTTTCTTTTTTTTAAATTTTAACTTTTAAATTTCCAATCAGTAGTAGTATACGCGATAACATAACAAACACCAATACCACTAACACTCTACAAACTAACCTGCCTCAGCACATTCTAATCTTATTAAGAGAAAAACGCAGAGCAAGATCGAAGTGGTATAGGACTAGGTACCCATCACACAAAACTAACTATACCATTCTGACTAGCAAACTTAAAGCAGGAATCAGGAAGTTCAAAATTCAAAACTTACTGAATATGACAGAAAATCTCACTACTACTGATAAATCACTTTGGACTACTACTAAGAAACTGCTTCAGTTCAAAGATTTTAATCATCCTCTCCTCAATGAATCTCAATCCTGGACCAGATCTGATGAAGAGAAATCCCAAACATTTGCTCAGCACCTCTTTAAAACCTTCAATCCGTATCCTGATATTCTTAATCAGCACCACCTTGAATGCATTGAAGCAGAACTGGACATTCCACTCCAGCTGGCCCTTCCTCCTAAAGCATTTCATCCTTCAAAGATCTCAACCATAATCTGCAGGTTACCTTCCCGCAAAACTGCTGGATACGATTTAATCACGCCAATATCCTAAAACAACTTCCAAAAAAATCCATCCTATTCCTTACCTATATTTACAATACCATACTCCGGACCACATATTTTCCTGAACCCTGGAAGTTATATCTTGTTAAAATGATCCCTAAACCTAAAAAGCCGATGGAGCCGCCTTCCTCTTACCGTCCTATATCTCTTTTACCCATTATGGGTAAAATCCTAGAAAGACTAATCCTTAAATGACTATATCCTATCCTAGAGATATCACATAATCCCAGACCACCAGTTTGGATTTTGCTCATTCCACTCCACCATCCAACATTGTCATCTTGTGGTGGATGTTGTCTCATCAGCACTTGAGCGTGTATTGTATTGCACGGGAGCCTTTCTCAATGTAGAACAGGCCTTTGACCGAGTTTGGCACCCAGGACTGCTTTACAAACCCCGTAAATTCCTCCCTCCTACATACTACGTCATTATCCAATCCTACCTCTCTGGAAGATCCTTCAAAATAAACCACAATAGTTCCTATTCATCCCTATTTACTCAGTCTGCTGGCGTTCCTCAAGGCAGTATCCTAGGACCCATTCTTTACACAGTTTATACAGCTGATATCCCAACCCATCCTAACACCTTCTTTTCTACCTATGCTGATGACACTTGTGTGTTATCAGTCAATAATGATCCTACTATTGCCTCTCAAACTCTTCAATACCATATCAGAGACCTTAAAGTATGGTGTCAGAATTGGAGAATAAAAATCAATTCCAACAAATCCCACCAAATTACCTTTACCCTTCGTCGTAAACCTATGACATCCATCCCTACAGTGTCCTTTAATAATATTCCGCTAGTCCTGGTTGATCAGATTCACTATCACTATCCTCCTTGACAAACGACTAACTTGGAATCCGCACACAAGACTGAAACGACAAGAAACTGCCCACCGCTTTCGCTTACATCAACACTTACTGGACAGATGCTCTAACCTTCCACTTAACTACAAAAAGCTCATCTATATTACCATCATAAGGCTTATCTGGACGTATGGAGTTGAGAGTTGGGGTTCTACTAAACCATCAAATTCTTCCCGTATTCAATCCTTACAATCCAAAATCCTTTGAAAAATCCTCAATGCTCCTTACTTTGTTACTAAGTGTAATACTTTGTCAGTGCTGTACGTTAGAAACTGAGCTATAGTACCCTCTTCAAATAGCTCAGTTTCTAACGTACAGCACTGACTATACCATTCTCCAGGCCTTCTCCAAACTCTTTCACGACCACATAAAGTCTGGATTAAGGTCAAAACCAAGAAAATATCAAGGATTATGGGTGTTACAATACTTCTGACGGGGAGTGTATATGATTTTTAAGTTGTCTATTTATTTTTTGTCACGTACATTTTTTTGCAGACTGGATCAAGAGATGATTTGGATATTGAGAGAGTTTTAAGACCTAGACTTACAACACCAGATGTTGTTAGATCGACTTTAATTAGGGTTGACCCCAACTACACAAAAGAAACAATAGACAATCTTTTAGGCGCTCCAGGAAAAATTTTAATTCCAGAAAGGTATATCCCTGAAACACAACCTCAGTTGACTAAAGAGGAGCAGAATAAAAGATCAAAAAAAGCTGATGCCATCAGAAGAATGTTGTGTGAAACAACGGCTGTTTCCCCAAAAGATAATGGTAAGTATTTTAGATGTTAATGATTCAATTATAGTAACACCTAAGTGGGAATTTTTTTTTTTTTTTTTTTTTTTTACACTTTGAAGTTTGTTACTCTGCTGCTATGATATGCTGAATTAACAAGTATATATTTTAGTATTAATTTACTTATAACAGTTTTGATTTTAATGTTTCTGTATTCTAGATACAGAGGGCATTGAGAATACTTCATCTCTGAAAAGGAAAGTGGCAGAAGAAAAGAAAAATCGTGAACATTTGTTGCAGCTTAGTCATATTTTGGCTCAACAAGTGATGGAAAAAAGCAAAATTGTTGCAGGTTCGAATTACAGAGTCCATTTTCAAATTTTTTGCTAGTTTTTTTTTAATATCTTGAGTTTGTAGTGTTTTGTGTTTAAATATAATATAAGTAGAATTAATCATTGAAACAATTTCCTGAAAGTCATTTGGAAATATGCATGAAGCAAGATTGCTTTTAATAAACTTTTTTTCTTTTTTTTTTTAGTTATTAATTTTCATTATATTATTTGAATAAGTATAGAGTAAAGTTATACTTTTCTTGAACATTTAAGCATACCAAAATTTTACTTTCTGAACTTTTTTTAGTATTGGTGTAGTTTTATAGCTTTGTTATTTTTATTGAGAGCATAGATATTGACCTTAGTTTTTAATGTTTTATCTTTTAATTCCAAGTGAAAATCTCAAAGATGGTGGTTTTATATGCATCATATGATTCACTATTTTAGACATCCTTATTGTTTATTGTTATGAAATTCTTTCTTATTTAGATTTTTTTTTTTTTTTTTTTTTTTTTTTTTTGTACTTTTTCATATATCTTTCACTCTTCCTTCCCTTTTTCTCTAAGTTTTGTTGAACAAGTTCACTGTTTATGTTAAATCAATGATTAAATATAGTTGGCTGAAAGGTCTCCACTCATAAATTCACAGCACTGAACTAAGATCAATGATCAGAAACAAGAGTCCTACATGGCGAAAATAAAAAAGAATGAATCACTAATCAATAATTATGAGAATTATTGGCGAACTATGACTGCCATAGATGTTCTGGTTCACTACTAAACAATGACCTGACTGAAACCTAGATATATTTGTTTATCCACTATTTATTTCCTACTCTACAAAATTCCAGAAGGTTGTCCTATTAGATATCAGTATTTTTAATTTTTGAATAATTATAAATAAATAAAATTAAATTGACACTATTTGTAAATGGTTCATCATATAAGGCTCTACAACTCAGTATGGGACATAGCCATACCAAGCAAGATGTCCGCCCTGTTCTGCTTCCAATAATGCTAATCTCTCTCCACCTTGTATGCCCATTTTAGCCATGGATGGACGGCCACATTTTTTCTTACCGTCAAAATACTCTAAAAAAAAAAAAAAAATAAAAAAAAAAAACGCTCAGCCGCCAGGTTTTTTCCCCATTTTTGGGTACCCACTTTATAGAGGCTGGGTCTGCCCCAGGATCGTCCCCTGGCCGAAACAACAGAATAAATAATACTCCGTCACAACCGGGATTTAAACCCAGCACGTAGACTAGCACTCTATCCACTAGACTACGCCGCTCCCCCCTCGGAGGATTGTCAAAAAAATCCACCTTGTATGCCCATTTTAGCCATGGACAGCCACATTTTTTCTTACAATCAAAATACTCTAATAGAAATCTTTTTTTAGTAGTGTTATCCTCTATACTAGCCATGTGCCCAGCCCATCTCAACCTTAAAATTCATATAAGGTGCACCACATCTGGTTCCTCGTAAATACGGTACAGTTCAGTATTCTGTCTTAATCTGAATTGATTGCCAACGCCCAGTGCTCCAAACATTTGTTGTGCTTCTCTCTTTTCCTTTTAAATCTGGATACAATTGGCATCTGATCTAGACAAATACCAGGTTTCTGAGCCTGAAGTTTTCCATCTGTAATCTACTGTCTATTTATAACCACCTCTTTAAATTGTTTTATTCTTATATTTTATGTTATTATTATTTATATTCAATAAGTGTGATGGGTGGTAAAGATAGCCTGTATCAATGTTAATATATGTAACCCTCGTCTCTTAGGTTGCCCACACTCAGTGGAGAAGTGTGTTGGTTCAAATTTGTCCTGGTCTATTATTCAGGGCGCCACTTTTTTTTTAATGTAAATAACGAAAACATTAAACTTCAAATTAAAAATAAAATCAGTCATTATTTTAGGTTATAGAAAATTAAATTGATTAAATCCTGGCTGTACCTTTACACATACCATAAATAAAAAACAAAAAATTTCCCGTATAATAAAGAAATAAAAATATATATATTTAATTAAAGGAGAAAATAAATAAAAAAAATTCACACATCCAAAATATATTTACTTCACCAAATTAAAAAAAACCCTACTCTATTATATTATAAAAACAAAACTATTTATACTTAATTAAAGAAAACGATGTAAACTAAACCCAACATAACATCTACAATTTATATTTTTATAGACAAATTAAAAATTAAAAAAACCATAATATATCCTCTATTAAATCTATATACATTGCTTAGTTATATAGTCCTTATTCCCCTGGCCAGTAGGATTATTCACAATAACAAAACATTACCGTAAGTCCTCGTGTGACAGTTATCCTTCCTCCAATCTCCTTTCCGGAAAAATCTCCTGGCTTCCTCACTAAGTCATCGGGACATGTAGTTGAGGAGAACAAATCTAGCGTGGCTGCCTGTCACTCGGATGTCTTCCTACTGCCACTCCATGCACCTCTCTGTCTTATCGCATGCAACTTCTGCACCTCTCCACAACTAATTACTTGCGTATATTAGGTATGGCCAGAATACATTAACAATATAATTACTACCTCCCTTACATTTTGCTATATATTTCTTTCTCTGATGATACGGCTCAGATTCCTTCAATGAGTCAGACACAATACTATAAGATTGTCTGGAAAATAATCAGGATTTTAGGATCCTGTCATTTCTATATAATTTTATTTTACAATTTCAAACTTGGTCGAAAAGTGACCCAAATGGCAAAGAACATCAAGGTAGTGTGAGGTGTGGGCAGTATTAGTGAGTACACCATTATTGGTAGCTTACCTCTTGATCTCTTTGTTCCTTGGGAATATCTCTACCACTTCAGAATGATTTGCTAGTTCATTGAAGTACTTCAACAGTATCTCGTTGTTCTCTTTGTATTTTTTCCATTTATATTTGTTTCTGTTCAATGCCATGTTCTTGTAGAGTATTTTGTAGTTGGTGTTCTGTAATTCTGATTATAAATGTCTTGGGAAGTCTCACATTATAGTTTCCAAAATCCTATTCCATTTCTACCCAAACATTGTGGATTACTTTATGTTCTTTTTTTAATGGCTCCTCGGATTACTGAAAAGCATCCCTTACTTAGACCAATCAATTATCCACAATCATACTTATACTGCAATAATTAACTCTGGATATAAATAATAAAAATACTTATTTAAATGAAGGATGAGCTGATTCGGGTGGCAGGCTATAAATTATTACAAAAATAGTGCAAAATACTTAATATTACAAAATAGTGTAAACAATGTTTTAACCCACGTTGGTGGTCTTTATCAGATCTAAACAGTAACAAGATACAATACAATGTAAACATTTGTAAAAAGAAAGAAAATAATGAATAAATATGGTCATAAAAATTAAAATAAAATTATTAATTTTTTTTTTAAATGCAACTATATTAGAACAACATGCTTTTTTTTTTTGCATTGTATATAAAAATTAACAAAACACAATATCACCATTTGATTTGATTAATAAGTAGTGAAATATATAAAAACATAACTCCTATGTCTCATTTAACATTCAATTTCAGACTGGGAAAATGAAGAAAGTTAGTTGAATGAATATTCATCAGGAAAGTAAAAAAAAAAAAAAAAAAAAAAAAAAAAAACCAATTAAATGTAGGCCCTCTTTCTAAATTCAGTTTATTCAATTTTGTTGACTATACCATGATAACAGTTAATCAAAATTGAAAGATAATTAATTTATATATGAATATGTCATAGTTTGTTTTACTGTTGTGTGGTTGTGATAAAATTATAGTATAAACAATTTTTTATATATTTATATATATATTTGGCACTCTACTGTATTTATCTTGCTTTCAATTGTATTGTTTTATTATTATTTTTGTAGTATTTTATGTAAGTTTATTTTTTTTGTGTGTTTTTAATATGCATGGTATGCTTAGTCGTGTGCTTTTGATTTTGTAGGTGGAAATTCCACACCTCTGGATTAAATCACAAATGAAGGTGACATAATTATAGAAAGCAGGTTTGTTAATGCTGTCTTACATTATCTCTTTTAGTATAGATTAAAACTTGATATTCAGAATTTTGTTGTTTTTTAAATTTTGATTAAATTTTTTTTTAATACATAAAAATAATATGTATTTTTAAGATCCTTTTCTTCTTAATTTACCATAAGCAAATTGAAACAATTATCTTGAACATGAATAATGAAAATTACCAGTTTTTTAGTTATATTAAAAAGAAAATTAATGCAACATAATTAAAAAATAAGTACTTCTTTGGCTGCTTTGTACTCAAATCATGACAACACATTTGGGGTGTTAGTCTCCTGTTACCTTAGCTATGAATCACCTTCACTATTTCTCATTGTTTATACTAAAAGATTCATGAATTTTAATTTATTATTGGTAGTTGCTGATTGGTATCAAAAATAAAAATTACTTATAACAAATAAAAAAATGACCTTAGTATTCACAAACAGAAATATTTAAATTTTATTTTTAAATTATTTTGTATATTATGTTTACAAATTTTTATGTTGTGATGAGGGGACAATATTGTCGCTTTTTAATATATATATATATATATATATATATATATATATATATATATATATATATATATATATATATAATCATTTTATTAATTTTGTTAATCACATCTCCTGTCCTTAATATCAACTAAAGTTTTACTGATGCTGTGATGACTCCTGAAGGAATGTTTATGTCATTTTTTATAATTTATAAATACTTTTTCAATGGTGTTAACTTCAGATACTTTTAAAATGTTTAAACATGGTGTGTGTGCCAAGAACAATGTTTAAAGAGGTCAAGATATTCATTATGAATGAAGATGTTCTCTTTTGGTAGACCCAATTTTACTAGACCAGAGCAAAACTGGAAAGGGGGGCGGTCTTGTACACTTCTAAATTTATTTTTCAATCATTCATACATAATTTTTTTAAATCATTCTAAACAACACTGTTAGTGGAAGGTGTAAGAACCAAGCCTTTCATAAGGTTCTGGTTTAAGCTAAGATATTTTTCATATTTGATCTAAAAAAAATAAATTTTAACCATTTAAAATATAAGACTATCCTTTGAAAAAAGTTTTGTAATATCCTATTTTGTAAGTGCTTTGTTTATTTATTTATTGATTTCTTTTCAGTCATGGCATTAGCATCATTACCTGAGAAAGTAATAGAAGAAATCGATGAAGAAAATGAACCATCTTCATTTGAGTGTTTACCGCTATACCAGCAAAGAGACAATTTTTTTTCATAATACTTAAAAATGTATATGTTAATTTATTCATTCAATGTTTAATTTTAAAATTTTATCTTATAAGGTAAACATTTTATTTATAAGTTGTGAATCATTTAAGTACCTTATTTAATTATCATGTATGAGCAACATAGTTAGTCATAGTCATTACTAGTGTTTATAGTATTGTCATAATATAAAATGTATTTATGTTAATTTCCTTTGATTTACCAAGCATAGATGTGATTTTGTACATTTATTAAGAATGTGATTGGTTGTTAATAATTAATTTTTCATGTTAAGCATATTTTAAAACTTTTAATGCTCAACTTTTATGCATAGCATAAATAGATAGACTGATATTAAATGCAAATAAATTTGTAAAGCACTGAATTAGCTCTGTTTTTAAGATTACCTAGTGTTTATCAGTGTAATAAATACAATTATTAATATTTATCTGTATTGTAGTGTTTTGTAAACCTTTTTAATGCCTATAATTTTTGTTGTGAAAATATCATAAATTTATAATTTTCAGGAATGTATTATGTGAGTCTAAATCATTAAAATAAATTTTATCCTTAAAGTTAATTTATACTACATAAATATAAAATCTAATAAATAATACACTGTAGTAGGTAGAAATAATCAGGAGTCAGCAATTTTTTTTTAAATATTTTAATTTTGCCATGTTTCGGCTCAAACTTGTGAGCCATTATCAGGGCATAAATGAGGTATGTCAAACATAAACTCAGCATAAAAAATTTAAAAAACGACTAACTTCTGATTATTTCTATGTAAAATATTTCAACAGTTGACTCGATTATACATCCTCAAAATAATAAAATGATATTTTTGTGATGTAACCAGTCGAAATACCATCCTTTATTATTACTCGAAATGAAATGAAATGAAAATAGCCTTTATTTATGCCCTAATATTATAATTTCAAAAGGTAACAAAACAAAAAGACAATTTTTTTTTTCTCTTTTTTTTGCATTATAATTTATACAAAACTTTTTGCTATCTTGCATAGGCCTTCCCTTAGGAGTAATAGTCTTTAACACTTCCCTGGGTGACTAGCCCTACTGGGAAGCGGGATTTCTGACCTCCAACCATTTTTCTTTCCACACATCTCTGTCCCTAGCTGTTCTCCACCAGAGAGGTCCTGCCAGAAGCCTAAATGGATCTCTCCATCTCTTCATTTGTCGGCCTCTCATCCTTTTCCGGTCATATGGAGTCCATTCGGTGACTATTTTTGACCATCTATTGTCGATGCATCGCAGAAGATGTCCAGCCCATTTCCATTTGCCTTTTCTTATTTGCGAGAGTGTTTTGAGCCCTGTTTCTTCCTTTATCTTCTTGCATCTGATTTTATCCATTTTTTTAACTTTCAAAATGCTTCTTTCGATGCCATTTTGCCACACCATGATCTTCTTCTCTTGGGCTTTTGTCAATGACCATGTTAGGGAGCCATAGGTCACCACTGGCATAATACATCTATCGAAAACTAGCCTTTTAAGGTTGATACTTATGTTTCCTTTTGTTATGTACTTCAGAGACCAGAACTTGTTCCAACCAAATGCTATTCTTCTCTGGACTCCTTTTGTACCTCTGTCAGAAAAGGAAACTAACTGTCCCAAGTAAACATATTCCTCTACGTATTCCAGGGTGAAGTTGTTCATTTTTATTTCTTCCTTTGAACTATTGTTCATTAGTTTCGTCTTATTGTGGTTTGGGTATAAACCAATTTCTTTACAGGCCCCTAGAAGGTGTTTTAGCATTTCTCGTAATTGTCGGGAATTGTTGGCAAAAAGTACAATATCATCTGCAAAACGTAAGTTGCTTAAAAATCGACCATTCACCTTTATGCCTGCATTTTCCCATCCAAGAGACCAAAAGCTCATCTCCAACACCAGAATAAACAGCAAGGGAGATAACGGATCCCCCTGCCTAACACCCTTCTCGACACGAAAGATTTGACCCCTCTTTTCTGTCATTACATATGCTGTCATATCTTTATATAGCTCTGCGATAATTCTAACATATTTCTCTTCGATTCCTATTATTCTTAAAGCTTTAAGAACACCCGTATGTAGAACACTATCGAAAGCTTTTTTAAAATCGAGAAAACAGAAATACAGAGAGAAGTTATATTCTTTAGCTTTCTCTATCATCTGGTTTACTGTATGAATGTGGTCCACAGTTGAAAAACCTTTTCTAAAACCTGCTTGTTCTTCCTCTATACATTCCATGATTCTTTTGGTGAGCCGTTGTTTAATGACGCTGGTAAAAAGCTTTGCCATGGTAGAACAAAGCGAAATCGGTCGATAGTTTTCCATATCCTGTTTGTTGTCTCTTTTGTGTAATAGAATTATTTTCGCTGTTTTCCACTGTTCTGCAATTTCTTCCTTTTCAACGATTAAGTTAAATAGTTCTTTAACTTCCCTAATGAGAACTTCTCCTCCTGTTTTTAAAATTTCGTTTGTAATATCATCCGGTCCAGGACTTTTTTCATGTTTTAAGTTTTTTAAAATAACAGCCACTTCCTGTTCCATTATCGGTGGGGATTTCTTCTTGAACTTCATCAGCCTCTCTATTTATTTCCACTCTCTTCTGATTACATTTATAAAGTTCTCTGAAATATTCCGTTGCCACCCTTCTTATATTTTTTCTGTTAGTTATAATTTCTTTCTTCCTGTTTTCAAGAGCAACCATCCATTGCCTACCTTTGGACAATTCTTTTTGAATTTTTTTTGTGGAGTTATTGTTTAGAAGAATTTTAGTGACCATATCATTTTTATAATTTTCCAGATCGTCTTTTATTCTTTTCCTGATTTCATTGTTCAGAACCGTGAGATCTTTTATTTCCTTTTCAGTAATGTCTTCTCTTTCTTTATCTTTTTACGAACTCTTAGAAGTTCTTTGGTACTTTCTGATAATTTACTTGGTTTACTCATACTGAACCCAGAACTCTGTGCCCTTGTGTCTTCAATGGCTTTGGCAATAATGCTATACTTTTCCTGAACTGAACTAAGTACTTTTCCTTCTATACTTTTACTCATAATTATGCTGCAGATTTCTTGTGAGTTCAGCTCGAAATTTTTCTATTTCAGCTGGTTCGTGAAGAAGTAAATGCTTCTTCTTTGCCCTAAATGGTCTTCTTCTTTTATACTTTTCGATATGTAGCTTTGCTCTTAACATCCTGTGATCTGTGTTGAAATTTAGCCTTTGTATGACCTCCACCTTTTCGACTAAACCAATTTGATTGGTCAGAAAATAGTCCAACTCAAACTTGTGTCCTTTTGGTGAGCACCAAGTCCATTTTTCTTTTGCTTTTCTTTTAAAGAAAGAATTTCCAATTTGTAAACGTTGGCTAAAACAAAAATGGATTAACTGGTTTCCTCCTTTGTTTCTTTTACCGTATCCCCAATCTCCCATAATCCTATCTTCACCATCTAGTTTGACACCAGCCCTGCCATTAAAGTCTCCCATCACAATAATCCAATTATTTTTTCGCTTATAGCTGGAAGTAACAGTGTCTAGTTCTTGATAGAATTTTTCATTTGCTTCATAGGAATCCGCCATCGTAGGAGCATGCACTTGCAAAACAGTTATTTTTTTACTAGAAGTAATTTCTAACACTAACACGGCTATTCTGCAGTTTATTTCTTTAAAATCTATTATCCTGTTTTTTAATTTATTTGATACAATAAATCCAATTCCAAACATTCCGTTTTGCGATGCTGTGTGTATGAAAACATTTCCTGATTTCTGTTCCAAAACCGAACAAAATTTTCTTCTTACTTCTGCCAGACCAATAATATCCCAATTAATATCCTCCAGAGCATGAGTGAACTCCTCTAACCTGTCTTCACTTAACAATGTCCTAACATTTAATGTGCATACCATGAGAGTGCCTTTATCATTATCTTGAAAGTTAGAATCCTGTTTATGCTATGAAATAGTGTGGGAGGTTTCATTTTTATTATGGTCTCCATCGACCTCTTTATGAATCACCAAAAATTTGTCCAGACTAATAGATCTATGGTGGGTTTTAGTATCTTTCGTTTTTTTTTCCTTTATGAATTGGATCTGTTTTTTTAGAAGCATTTTTCCTAGATATATCACCTTCTTTCTCTTTTTTTTGGAAACTTCTTGAGATTGCAATGCTTCTAGAGAAAAAATTTGGTCGTTTATAAGAAGCTTGTCATACCTCAGTGAAGCCTTATTACCCTTCTCCCAATGTGCTCTCATAAATGGGTATAATTCTTTCCGAATTTCTCTAACACTCTTTGTTAAGTCGTCTTTTATTTTTATCATTTTAAATTCTTCCGATTTGTTCAGTTTAAACTTATTTTTCATAATATCGCTTTTTAAGAAAATCGAATTTAATTTTACGATCACTGGGCCATTTTCAACTTTATGGTTTATTTTCCTTATTTCTAATATATCATACGTACGAAAGTTTGGTAAAATATAGTTTAATATTTCTATTACTCTATTATTTATATCTGAATATATTTCTCTATTTAAACCAAATATAATTATATTTTTCCTTCTAGTGAAATTTTCCTCTCTTTCCCTAAAGTTTTTAATGTTATTTGTTATTTCATCAACCTGAGTTTTTATCTCTCTAATTTCCTCTTCGTGATTTTTTCTGTTTTCGTCTAGTTTCTTTTCTAACCCTGATATTTTATCTATTAGTATGTTAAATTTCTCTTCTATTGTTGCCATAGTGATTTGAAAATTTAAACTAAACAGTACAAAAACCAAAATGAATATAGATATTATTATCGATAACGGATAGATATGTAAGTATTTACGTAGCTACTGTTTAACGGACTGACTCAATGAATGGAATAGTCCTAGAGCTGAGGTGGGGAGGTGGGCGGAGCTAGACCTGGTGGGGACGTATCGTATAATCCTAGAAGAGATCGCAAAGATAAGGAACCCAATTTACCTTATATTGTCCAAAATTATATTTAATTATAACTTTCCTTCGTCTGGTCCTATCTTCTCCAAACTTCACAATTTACTTCGTAATACACCAAACAACACTTCTGTAAAACAAATGTTTAGATTGAACTACCACTAACGGTTTTATGAACAATTAACCTGGAGACGATCTTATACACTCTACGGACTGAACCGGACTCTTATTATTATTACTCATTCAACTGTAATTCAATTGTGAATTTATAAATTATTGTTTTAATATATTGAAAATTTAATAGTTGGTCATGTTTATGTAATGAAGCATGAGATGGTTACAACATATGATGGTCAATGAATGATTAGAAAAAATATATACACACATCAAACAAAGTTTTGCATCACCGGTTTTGTTTTTTTAACTCTAAAAGGTAGGAAATTTAAGGAGTTAGTAACATGAAGTATGGGCTATTTTAATACATACTTCAAAATATTGTGTTAATTCAAAGAAATTCTTTTCCATAGTTTACAAAAAAGGCTACTTCCTTCTATAAGTTATGGAATGGAAAAAGAATTATACCAATTAAAACAATTCATCACTTTCAGTTTTCAGCATTGTCTTCTCTTGAATCTTCATCCAGATTTTTTTATTCTTCCACATCAGCTTTCATCTTCTCCTAGGCAATGGTAGAAACATTCAGTCAACATTTACAACCATTTAAAGTGTATTCCATGCCCAATGGGATTCATGTTGAGGGAGAACAGTGGCCACTTCTGTCCTTAACTACCTCAATAAAGTACTACTCTGCCAAGTGTAGAGGAGCATTAATGTCAACTTGGATAAAGTTTTATTCATAATCGTTTCTTATAGGTGTTACTATGGGTTCGAATATATCTCTCAGGTAAATCTGAGTATTCATAAAACCATTGATCGGTATAAGTTCAATTTTGGTAATGTTTATAATACCAGTCCTAAACATGAAAGTGCAGACTTATATGAATGCATTTTGGTCTTTTTATCCATTTCACCAGGACCTCAAGCACAGAAGATTCCGAGAAATTTACCTTTTGAAAATTTTCAAATCCCAGTTTTCAACAGAAATATACATTTTAAGGTCTACTGAATTCCAATAACCAAATCTCCAAACATGAGCAGAGTGATATAGGACAAAAATCTTTAGGATGCTTGCTGCTATTTGTTTTCGGTAGTGGCACGATGATCGATGTTCTCCACAGTTGAGGGAAACTGCCAGTGGTCCACAGCTGATTGTATATATTGAGCATGTATCTCTTTCCATCGTGTGGTAGATTCCTAATCATTTCATTAGAAATGCCATCAATCCCGGGAGCAGATGTTTTCTTACATTTATCCAAAGCCATTTTTAACTCACACCAAAGGAAAGGTTCATATAGACTTCTTCCGAATTTCCCGTGTTCCGTTCCTCAACATTAACGTCATTGTTAGTTGTCATCACATGGCTGTTTGAAACAAATGATATTTCAGAAAAACATTTTGCCATAACCTCTGCAATCTCTGTTGGCTCTATGACAATACTACCTTCAACCTTCAAACCCGGTATCTTGTTTTCCATCCTATTATGTAAATTACCTTAATATTTCATTAACTGACGAGCTATTTTCACCTTGGGCCATATCAGTCAGAAGACAAAGTGTTTCAAACGTTAACGGGCAATCTTTGGTTATTAATTGGCGAATAGGGTGTAGGACCTCCTTAGTATTTTGTTTTGACTTAACTTTAGCTTCAACAAAAGGAGTTTTCTTTAAATCTAGCAAAGGGGCATTTCTCTTTGGGCCAGTATTTGGTATATGTGTTTTCTGTGTTGTTAGCGATACGTTATCTTTCCTGTTGGTATTTTTCCTCAAAGATTCTTGTCCTGTTAATGATTGATGTTGTTTTCCCCTGTCAATAACGACCTTTTTCTTATTATAATCTATGCCCTCCTCTCCTCTGGACATATGTTGCTTTTGTTTCGGAAGGTTGGCTTGAGATTTCGAAGGCTTTTCCATTAACTGAGGGGTATGTGAGGTAGTGGCTCCACCGTCACTAGCCAATGTAATTATTTGCTGGTTGCCGTCCTTATTCTCGTCAGTCGTTTGGTTTTTGTAGTTTTGTTCGTGGGAGTGGAAGTCTGATTGAGGACATTTGGCAGCAATATACCCAGGCTTCCTGCAGGAGTAACATGTCAAAACGTCTTCTGTAATAAATATTTGGTGAGTTAACCCTTCGTGTATAACCTGTATCGAACTAATTAATTTGACCAGATCTTCCTGACGGATATAGACCTGTTTCTTAAAGCTAAGTACGTGGCTAATTTCGGATTCTTAGTAACCTCCCCCTCAAAGTTACTATTGGTGATAACAGTTTAATCCCTAGTTCCTTCATTCCACTTTTAAGTACTGAACAAGGGATGCTTGGGCAGGCGTTTGATTTACCAAACAATTTATTGGCAGTTTGTACTCTTCCACTTCTATACAACTTAGATAGAATGTTGTCCACCTGTTCTTTGCTACTAAGGTGAACACAAAAACGATTATTGGATATCCGGCATGCATACTTAATATGAATTGGCTCAACGTTCCCGGATAGTCATCATCATCTTCAATCCGGCGCTACAACTCCGTGACGAGTCCTGACCTCCTCCACCAGCCCTCTCCAGTTATTTCTATCTTGTGCAGCTGTCATCCAGTTCCTCACTCCCAGGATATCCCTTGCATCCGCTGTCACACCATCCGACCATCTAAGTTTTGGTCTTCCTTTTCTTCTGAGGCGGTGGAGAGGCTCAGTCAAAATGGCCTTAGGGATCGCCTCATTCTCCATTCTAGCCACGTGACCAACCCACCGCAGTCTGCCAAGCTTCAAGGTCATAACGACATCATTGTCCTTAAAACCTGTATAGAGTTTATTATTGGTCCGCCTTCTCCAATAGCCATTGAGATGAACTCCTCCAAAAATTCGTCGAAGTATTTTTCTCTCAAAGACTTGTAGGTCCTGTTCAGTTCTTTTACTGATAGCCCATGTTTCTGATCCTTACAACAGGACTGGGCGAACCAACGTCTTATATAGATGGAGCTTAGTCGGCCTGTCTAGGAGCCGGGAGGTGAACTCTCAGAGGCCAAAGTAGCACCTGTTTGCCATCAAAATTCTTCTTTTAACCTCAACCTCTGGTGCATTATCTTGCGTTACAAGAGAACCCAGATAAGTGAACTGAGCCACTTTTTCAAAGTCAAAGGGGTCAACATTGATGGTCTCACCGGGTAGGGGTTCTTCTCCTGTTACCATGTACTTTGTTTTTCCCGCGTTCACCTCCAGTCCAAGCATTCTGGCAGCCTCCATTAGGGACAAAAATCCTTCTTTGACAGACTGCAACGACCGTCCTATGATGTCAACGTCATCTGCGTAAGCTAAAAGCTGGATCATATACGGTAACGGTAAACGGTCCTATTTGTTTGGATACCAGCGTCCCTCACAGCTTTCTCAAGTGCCAAGTTGAACAATAGGCATGGTAATGCATCACCTTGGCGGAGCCCTTTTCTTGAGGAGAACTCTTCCGTTCGATGCCCACCTACCTGCACTGTACACCTCACATCCCTCATGGTCATCTTTACCAGCCATATCAGTTTATCGGCGATACTGAACCCTTCCAGGGCCCTATACAGGTTTTCACGATTAATGCTGTCATAAGCCGCCTTGAAATCGACAAAGAGATGGTGACTTCTTTCTCCCAAATGGTTAATATAAGACCTTGAAACCTCTTCAGCAGCTCTCCACCATTTTTGAAGAGTTCAGCAGGCATGTCATCAGCTCCAGGGGCCCTATTATTCTTTAGCCGATTTATAGCATCCATTATTTCCTCATCATTGGGTGGTTCAAGGTTGGATTCTTCATTCCTCGACTTCAATTCTTCATTTGAATGTAACTCAGTGTGATGTGCACTGGGTGCTGAACTGAGAAGATCCTCAAAGTGACTTTTCCATTGCGATAGGACGCCATCCTTGTACGCAACTATGTTCCTATTCTTTTCTTTACAAATTTCTGGCACCGTTGTGCAGGGACGTCTCCTTCTATTGATACTTCTGAAGAAGTCTCTTGACTCTTTCTCCCTCCAGAGCTCTTCAAGTTTCTCCAGTTCTTCACTCTCTCTTTGCCTTTTTTTACTTTGATGGAGTCTCTTTTCCTCTCTCCTCTTAATTTTATAATCTTCTACAGCTGTAACGGGTCCTTTGTCTCAACATTTTCTTGTAAGCAATGTTTTTCGTGTTGGTGGCTATTTCACATTCTTCATCGAACCATGTCGATCTTGCTTCCTTTTCTCTTGGCCCCAGCACGATATCAGCTTTCCCTCATTGCGGTCACACAACTGTACCATAAAGATTCAACATCAGCCATGTGCACAGCTTGTGATCCGATACTCTTTGCAAGCTGTTCGGTATACAACTGTTTGGTGTCAGTATCTTGTAACTTTCTAAGATTATAATGGTTACGTTTTAGGGCCATAACTCCCCTCCTTTTGAATGATAACTTTGGTGTGAGATGGGAAATACACAAAAAGTGGTCTGAATCCACATTGGCGCTTCGAAATGTTCTCACATTTTGAAGACTAGACTATTATTCTTTAGCCGATTTATAGCATCCATTATTTCCTCATCATTGGGTGGTTCAAGATTGGATTCTTCATTCCTCGACTTCTGTGGAATGAATGGAATGGAATGGAATCCTCGACTTCGAAGGATGTGATTAATTTGATTGACATGTTTCCTGTCAGGTGTGGTCCAGGTACTCTTGTGGATGTTTTTGTGAGCAAAAAGGGTACTTCCAATGACTATTTCCCTCGAGGCTGCAAAATTAATAAGCCTTACTCCATTTTCATTAGACTGGTCATGGAGACTGTATTTTCCTATTGTTGGGTAATACATCTCTTCTCTTCCTATTTTTGCATTACAATCTCCAGCAATAATTTTCATATCATACTTTGGACATTGATCAAGGGTTCGCTCCAGTTGTTCATAAAATAAGTCCTTTTCTTCCTCTCTCGTGGTCTCTGTTGGAGCATGTATATTTATGATACTAAAATTGTAAAATTTTCCATGAATTCTCAGAACACAGATCCTTGGATTTACAGTTTAAAGCCAATGACCAATTCTCTTAGTCGCCCTCGAACAACAAATCCCACACCATATTCATGGAGGGTTTCACTGCAACTAATAGATTGTGTGTCTTCTTTTCTCAAGAATATCCTGGCCAATCCACCTTATTTCCTGGATAGCAGCTATGTCCAGTTTGAACCGATCAATTTGAGCTAAGAGTAGTTTCAATGCTCCGGGTCTATGTAATGATAGAACATTCCAATATCCGTTAAACGTCCTATAGGGGTTGCCGGGTTGTTTCCGTTTGTGAGAGTCAATATCCGAGGCTGATTTAGGTTCCTGTGAAATTTAAATTTCAGGCAGGGGGGGGGGGGGCTGCCACCTTGGTGCATGTATACCTGCACCCCCATCCGGGGAGGCTACCTAGGGAAGGTAGCCCTAGGGTGTGTACTGAAGATGACCTTTATATATAGTGTAGGGGTGTGTGTAGTGTACTATAATACGTGTAAATGTATGAGCGTCAGTGTACTGTTCCCCCAACCTGGAGGACCAGTGGCTTTTTGCGGTACTAAGACCGGGCGATGGGGTCGCCACCTCCCTACGCCAAAGTTCCCGGATAGTGCAAGAAGATATTCCGTGTTTGGAATGTTCTTAATTACTGCAAAGACTATAGCGTTCTCGCGCTTCGAGCATGCATAGCTTGCAAGCTTTTAAGCGTATGTCATGCTACCGATTCTTTCTGAGTCATCCATACCATAAAGACTATTGCTAGTCTTACCTTCCTTGGTAATTTCGAACTCTTGTTGATCCTTTAAAGTCCCTAAAGACTCCATTTCCTACAAAGTGAATATATTTAGTACTCACTTTAGATTCCGACCGTTACCACTCTTTCAATAGAAGCAGGCAGGAAAGTCGACTGTTTTAGAGAGTCTTGATCTAATGCGAGCTCTAAAACCCTTCAAATTTACTTTAAAATTTAAATTAATTAATAAAAAATGTAAAAAATTCTTTATTAATTTGGTTAAAACTATAAAAGAAATATCCAAGAGCCATCTGCCGGGTTCGAACCCGCAACATTTGGCATAGAAGGCTGTTATGTTAGCCCCTGCAAAATTTGGCCTTTGATAGATTTATTTAATAATTCCCGGTCAATCCATTTGAAATCGTCCAATTTTTATTAATTATGCCGCTCGACATTTTTGATTTTCGTGATTTTTTGACCAGTTATTTTCTATTCTTTCGTGAATATAAAACCATAAATAAAAAAAAATTCGGGCCAATACTTTTAGTGTTGCAGCCGTTTTAAGTCAGCTTCACGGGCGAAAACATGTGATGGCAAAACTTTTTTAATTCCTGTAATTTTTGAGATATCAAATCAAAACAAAAATTAACAATAAGATAAAGACATGCTTTGTATTTTTCGTCATCACAACTTATTGCCTAAATAGTGAAGAAAATTGTTCAAAAATTCTCCAAAATGATAAAAAACGAGATTTTTAACGAGAATAATTCCTTATAAATTTAGTTAAAAATATAAAAGAAATGTCCAAGGGCCATCTGTCGATTTTGAACCTTTGGGATAGAATAGTAACATAAAGTAACGTTAAATGAACAAACAATAACAAGATTTAATAAAAACTTTCAGATTTTAAAACAAAACCACATTAAACTGTCTGTATAAAATTGGTTCAAGAAATTATGAAATTGATTGAAACAAATTGAATTTGATTGAAAAGATTATGAATTTGATTGAAAAAAAATAATGAATTTGATTGAAAAAATTATGAAATTGAAAAAATTATGAATTTTACTGAAAAAAGCTATAAATCTTTTTTGTTTTTTTCTTATTAATTTTGCCAGATGTAGATATAATATGATGTCAAATTTTTTGTTATTCTTAGCGGACTTAGTCCCAGAATAAGTTTTTTTTCTTCTTCTTATGTAATATTAATATATATATATATATGAAAGAAGTTAAGGATAGGAGGCCGGCAGTATTAGCCTTAATACCATCTAGCAATGTAAACATCATCTCAAACATATATATAGGGAGGATTATTTCTATCAATAGAGCAGTATTGTTTCTAGAACCGTGTGTGTTATATTTTGTTAACCTTTTCCTTTTTTTTAATTTTTTTTTTTATTCTCAACCAAGCATAACTGCGGGAATCCTACTTGCAAGGTACAATAGGATTACCGAGAAGATACGCGAAACTATGAGGGCGGCCAAGGTAGAAGCTAGGATGGCTTTTCTATCAACGACCCTCAATGTGCTTGGGCCAAGGAAACTGGGAAGGAAGATTCTCTACCTCGGGATCGTACATTGGTGGAGTGTGCCCAGAATATGATAGACGCGAGTGCTTGAGAAGAAGAGACAGGATAGAGGTAGAGGAACAAGGGTGGAGCGAGGTACCCGACAGACGTTCTCGGAACAAACAGATTACCTGGAGAAGGAAAGAACATGAACACGAAACCAGGGACAGACAAACGGCGGGAGGAGAGAAGAGGTCGGGACAACTCCGAACGAGGAATGAGTCTCGAAGGAACGACAGAAAGTCCACGGATGCGGAAAGCAGGAACATCTAGTAGCCCAGTGTCCCTGCACTAAATGTTTTGAATCTGGGACTGAGAGTTCTCGCGGGATGAGCCGATGATGAGGAGAAGTAACGGCCCATCTCGAAGAAACTGACCTTCAGAGGTCACAGAGGCTTCAGATTCCAGTCTGCCGCTCGTCGCGGTTGACTCCGTCTACTGCTTCCTTCTCCTCCACTGCCTAAGCTCATTGGTTCTCACATGCCCCTCTACGACCTCCAAATAGACACTTTCACCTGGAGGGTTTAAAAGTGGGTCAACATTATGGTGTTCAGCATTCAGCAAGGTGGTCATGGGGTATCAGGTGCTTGATAAGTCCGCGGACGCAGTGTTAGAGGCCCTTCACATCTGGATGCAGTTTTACGGGGTACCCGAGGGAATTTCGTCGAATGGGGGACGGGAAGTCGACAATGTCGCGATTAGGGAAGAGGCGAAACGCTTAGAGATTACGTGGAATTTCATCACGCCAGGCCATTCGAAAAGCAGGCATCAAGCGGCTGCATAGCACTCTGAGCGACCACCTTCGCGTGTACCAGGGTGAAAAGGGTTTAGAGCCGAATGAGGCAATGAGAAAGGCGATTGTGGCGTACAATCACTCTATCCACTCCGTCGAAGAGTCCTCCCCGAACGAGGTTTTATTCGGGCTGCGAGGACAGCGCCGCGACTGGTCGGATACCACCACGAATGAACGATGAGTGTGTGACATAGTTGCCAATAAGGTCGAGATTGGCAAGGTGTGGGGTAAATTGAGGAACAAAATACGGCGGGAGAAGAGTAAAAGCGTGGAGCGGGAAAACCTCAAACTGCGTGATCAGATGGGCAACATCAAGATAGATACTATCGTCTATCGTAAACTGGCCACAAGTAAGGGGGAGGAGTTGCTTCGTACGAAGGCTCGTTCAAGGTAACCGCGACCAGGAAGTATAATCTCGTCACAATCGATAGTGTTAGGGAGCCTAAAAAGAGGCGTACCGTTCATATCGAACAACTCAAGCTTCCGATGGTAGAACCGCGCTAGCCACCGCGACGTGTCTTGCTCTCGCCTCTGCACGCATACCCCTTTTCCTGTTGTGCAGACCCCTACTTTTAGTTATGTACGTGTTTCTTTTAGTGTTAGTGCGACGTGCAGGACACCGTATCTTGTTTATTTCTTTTTTCAAGTACTCTGTTATTAAAGTTATTTTGTATCCTTAGACTAAGACTAGTGTGTACATAGCGAGGAGTGTCAGGTTGTTGTTTTTTTGTAGATCTATATGGCTTTTTATTTTGTCATTCGTTTTGTCTTTTGAGGCGGTAGGACTATTTTTAAATTGTTTTAGCTTGTAAGAACCATTGTACGGTATAAAAGCTAAGAACTGCTCGCTACGTTCTTGGTGTGAGTTTCCAAAAATAAAGAGTATATTTGTAAACTGGCGGGGAGAGTTAAGGGTAGGATTATAGCAGTATTAGCCTAAATACCATCTAGCAATGTAAACAACATCCTAAACATATATAAGAAGGATTATTTTTAATTAATAGAGCAGAATTGTTTCTAGAACTGTGTGTGTTGTATCTTGTTAACCTTTTCCTTTTTTTCTCAACCAAGCATAACTTTATATGCAGTGAGTGTCAAAAGTATTCGGGATTCGTATTTCTTTTCATTTAATAAGTATATTTCACAACCATGAATTTATATAATTCTTTTTCACTCATAAATCTTTAAAAGAGACTCCCATTAAGGAAAATCACAGACCAGATATCCGAAAAGTTTACTGTTTTTAAAAATTGTCGATTAATAATGTAAAATTACAAGATCATTCAGTGTCAAAAGTATTCGGAAATCGTAAAATCCTGTTGTTTATTGGTATCAAATGTTCATATTCTCACTTATATTCAGAATAATTTTATGCTTTTTTAGCGTGTTGCTAATAATTTAATAACGTACACAGTTTCACACAAACAACACTTTATTTAATACAAGTATAACCTCCTTAGACCTTTTTTTCCAACCGCCAAAATCCACCATATGTTTCTATCAATTGATAACAATTATCAAAAATACTATATCATTCTGAGGAAGGTAATAGTTGGTTTGCTAAAATAAATTTATAATTAGAACAATAATAGTAAGAAAAATAATGAATAATTAAACTGAAGACAATAATTGAAAATTTGGAAATATTAAATTTATATAAAAATCAATGCTGCATTACATTAGCAAACCAACTTTACTTAACCGCTTCGGCGTCATGTGTCACCGCTGCTACATCATCTCCCTCCAATGACTTCGTCGCAGAAGCGCAGAGGAAGCTTCAGGATACGTCCACGACGGGTCCGTTGCTCCGTAGGGGCTTGGTCTTCCTGTTCTTCTAAGTCGGAGTCATTTAACGCTGGTGCATCCGAGGTAGCAGTTGTTGCTTGTGGTTGTGAGTTGCTACTACCAGAGCCTTCATCGTCCTGCAACAGATACGCTGGTTTCAGTCTGTCAATAGTGACTGTTCGTGGTCCCGAAGGCAGCTGCACGGAAAAGGTCTTCTCACTTCTGCTGATAACTTGGTGTGGACCGGTGTAAGGGGTGTCAACGGTTTATTTACTTTGTCATCCCTCATAAAAACATGAGTGCAGGTTTGAAGGTCTCGATGCACAAATGTCTTGGCTGTCGAAGACCTGTCGCTGGTCTTAACTGTACCATATGCTCTCTAAGGTTTTGTACAAAACTCTCGGTGCTCGGAGTTTGCCTGGACTGTACTATGAGTTCGCCTGGTAGCCGGAGGGGTTGGCCGTATGTCATCTCGGCTGCACTAGTAGCATTGTCATCACGGAGTGATGAGCGCAGGCCGAGAAGTACCATAGGCAGCTTGGTCGTCCAGTGATTCCCATCCAGTTGTGCTGTGAGGGCCGTCTTCAGAGTGCGATGCCAGCGTTCGACACATCCATTCGCCTGGGGATGGTATGAGGTAGTCCTTATACGCTGGAATCCTAGAGCCTTGGATAACTCGAGGAACAGATTGGACTCAAACTGTCCCCTTGATCTGTGGTGATCCTAGCGGGTACTCCGAAGCGTGTAATCCACGAGAAACACAAAGCTTTAGCGCAGGTGGTTGCGGAGATATCTTCGATAGGTTGTGCTTCCGGCCATCTAGTGTATCTATCGACTATGGTCAAGCAATATCTCATACCATCTGAAGAAGGAAGAGGTCCTATAATATCCATGTGGATATGTTCAAACCGACCTACTAATGGAAACATTCCAGGTGGTGCTATTGTATGGCGTTGCACCTTGGATCGCTGGCAGGCGATGCAGGCTCGAAACCACTTCCCAATATCTATGTTCTGGTTCGGCCAAAAATATCGCTGTTTCACTAGTCGACGTGAACCGCGAATCCCAGGATGACTCAATCCGTGAAGATGACGAAATGCGGAATGAAGAGTACTCTCAGGCAGGTACGGTCGTGCTTTCGACGTCGACATTTCGCAGAGGATAGGTCTTGCATGGTTAGGAAACTCAATCCATTTAAGTTTCAGGCTGGGATTCTTGAATAGCTCTTGAATGGTCGTATCGTTAGCCTGAGCTTCCGCGATCGCCTCAATTCCATCAGGGCCATGGATCTCTTCCACCCTGAAAAAAGCATCGGCAACATCGTTTTCAGTTCCTGGAATGTGTCGGATGTCGGTGGTAAACTGACTTATATAGTTTACGTGTCTGATACGAAACGGGGTGGAAGTTTCAGGTTTCTGCTGAAACGCGTATGTGAGCGGTTTATGGTCAGTCCATATTACGAAATGTCGCCCCTCGATGTATGGAAGGAAATGTCTTATGGCCTGGTCGATTGCGAGAAGTTCCCTATCGTATGTTGTGTAGTTGCGTTGCGCCGAGGTGAAGTTCCGGGAGAAAAATCCAAGAGGTTTCCAAGTTCCTTCATCCTTCTGTTGGAGAACTGCGCCCATGGCGATACTAGAGGCATCACAAGCCAACCCAACTCAGAGTTCGGCTTGGGATGAGCAAGTATCGCAGCATTAAGAATAGCTTCTCTGCAACTTTCGAAGGCCTTGATGCTCGTCTCGTTCGATACGATAGGTGTCTTGTCCTTTTTCTTTGCTCCGCACATGTATTTATTCAGAGGACCCTGAAGTTTCCGCCGCGTGAGGTATGCATCTCCTGTAGAAATTAACCATCCCAAGAAATCGTCGAAGTTCACTGACGTTCGATGGGCGTGGGTAATTCATGATGGCTTCTACCTTAACGGGAAGGACAGTTATGCCATGCCGGTTCACTCGATGACCCAGAAATTCGATTTCTTCCTTGGCGAACACGCTCTTAGCTAAGTTGATGGTGAGTCCATGCTTCTGTAATCGCCGAAAGACTTCCTCAAGGTGTACCTTGTGCTCTTCTTGGTCTCTAGATCCGATGCAGATATCGTCGATAAACGGAAATACGAAATCAAGTCCTCGGAGAACTTCATCGAGGAAACGCTGAAACGTCTGAGCAGCGTTCCGAAGTCCAAAGCTCATGCGCAGAAATTCGATGAGTCCGAAAGGGGTGATTACTGCGGTTTTAGCAATGTCTTCGTCGGCTACAGGAATTTGGTAATAGGCCCTGTTCAGATCCAACTTACTGAATATATGTTTTCCAAACAGGTTAATATTGCAATCGGCAATATTTGGAACTGCGTAACGGTCAGGGATAGTCTTTTCATTTAAGCGCCGATAGTCTCCACAGGGTCTAATTCCTCCATCTTTCTTCGGAACTATATGCAGTGGACTCGCCCAAGAACTATTTGATGGTCGACAAATGCCTTCCTTCATCATTTCCTCAAATTCGCGTTTTGCAGTGTTACGTGGAAAAAAAAAAAAAAAAAAAAAATTTATCAGTTGAGTTAAATAGAAATGAAAGGTTACTTTTGATACCTCGATGAGGGTTATTTGGAAGAAAAAAAAAATATTAAACCAATAAATAAATGTATGTTAAATGTAAATAGGTAATTAAAATTTTTGTGTTATTTTTAAGCTTAGATTAAGTATTACTGAAGCAAATAATTATTATATACTCCGGTGAGGGATAAGGGGAGTCAAGGAGCGAGATGAAGAAGGCGGTGAGCTCCCAGAGAGGGTGTGAAAAAAAGAGACGTGGTGGATAGCAGCTATTACCGAGTGGTTTACATGAGACTGATTTAATTAGTGTGAACAAGGACAGGTACAGACGGATGAACTCGGCCGGACAAGGAAGGAAGCCAAGGTTTAGTTCTCGAGGAGAAATTGGAAACTTAAAAACTGCTTTCCTCCTAACCCCAATCCTAACCCTCATCCCGAACCTAGGTGAATATTATTTTGTAAATAACTTTTGGTTTGTGTTTGGTGACTGATAAACAAAAGTAGTAGTTTCAGACAATAGAGAAAAAAAAAAGTTAATATAAGTTGTAAATATGTTTTGTTATTGAATAATTTATTTCTTTCTTTTCCTTTTTTTTTTTTATTAGAAATAAAATTATATTTTGTAGTTTTTGTATAACCAATTTAACAATGTATTCTTTTTTGATTAAAAAATTGGGTCTTGAATATTTACTTATTAATTAATATTAACCTTATTAAGTTAATACTGTACAACCCTCGTCGAGTGTAATACTGTGTAAAGGTATGGTGACGTCATATGAGTTCATAGCTCATGGGATAGATGGACGAATACAGACTGTGAGGTAACGAGTTCGTAACCATCTGTTATTAATAACTTTTTTTTTGGTAAATTTAATTTTAATTTTTTTTTTTTTTATTTCCATTAAAAAAATATTATTAATTTAAAAGGGTTTCGCTATTTACCTTATTTTTTTTTTTTTAACAAATACCGTGGCGCTCGAAATAAATTTATGGTGGAACCCGCCCGTCTCCACTGAGTATCTGGGGCATAGTTACGGTTAGGGAATTCGTTTTTTTTTTAAATTAAAATTAATTATTTTTGCAAATTTTAACCGTAACAGCAGCAGCATAGCGATCTGGGGCTAACCTTCGCGCTTTCGCAGTTACCGGAGCGCCGCGAGTTTCGATATGGTGGATGATTGAGTGGCTAGGCTTCTTTAAATAATTTGTGGGACGCGTGATGGCACTGTATTTTTGCAGCAGTTCGAAATACCATTCTCCGCTGGGAACGGAGTAAATGGTAGGTTCCGATACATTTGCTGGCATTCCTTTTGAAGTTAGGCCCGTTATTTTATCAACCAATTGACGACCCGCTAGATCGACCATGATCTGGTAATGGTACAGAAAGTCCGCCCCTATTATAGGCTGTCCTACGTCCGCTAAAATAAATCGCCAGGTCAATTTTCGCCTCAGACCTAAATCCAAAGAGACGAGTTGTTCCCCGAAGGTTGGAATCGCGGTCCCGTTGGCTGCATATAAGACGAAGTCGCTGTATTTTGCCTTCTTCTCCTTCTTCGCTGGTAAAACAGATAACGTGGCTCCGGTATCCACCAAATATCGACTTCGAGATTGACGGTCTATTACGAATAGGCGGCGGTGAGAGATCATAGCAACGGGTTCCGCCCCTGCCGTCGCTACATCTAGTTTTCCTGATGCTTATTCGTCGGAGTAGAGGATTTCCAATCGCAGGGTGATCGACATTTAGTAGCCTTGGCACGGAATTTATCATGATAATAGCAGAGTTGACGACCTTTACTATTACTTCTACTGCGAGGTCCAGTTGAAGAAGTTTCGGGTAAGGTATGTTGTTCTCTCCTCATTTCCAGAGCTGCTATTCGTTTCGTAAGTTCTTCTATGGCTGCTAGTAACTTTCCACTCGGATCAGTAGGTCGGGAGGTTCTCATCTCAGCTACCTCACAAACTGCAGGACCATAAATCTCTGAAATACGGTCGGCTATATGACTAAGTTTCGTGAGATCCCGTTGCTCCGTTGTCGCTAGTGCCACCTGCATGTTATCAGGTAGCCCTCTCAGCCAAATCGACTTGAGTAGGCCATCCGATACCATGCTACCCCCTAATCGCTGCAACTCTCTCAAAAAATGCGATGGTTTCCGATCTCCCAGACGCTGGTTCTCTAATAATTTTCGGATTCGGACATGCTCAGATTCGCCAAAACTTGCCATTAGTCTTTCCTTTAAAACTTCGTAGGCGTTTTCATTAGGTGGAGATCTAACCAAATCTATCACGTCCCTCACGGCATCTCGATCTATTTGTGAAATTACGTATCTGAAACGTGTTAGCGGAGCTTTTATATTGTGGAGAGCAAAAACTGTCTCACATTGAATGAAAAAAATCTCCGGATCGTTCTTATAAAAGATAGGGAGCTGGGCTTTAACAGTTGCGGCCGAAGTAGCTTCAACCTGCTGTGGTGCAAGGACCAGACCTTTATTTCCCTCATTTTCGTCATCTAATGTAAGTAGATCGAATTCTGAATACATTGTTAAAATGTCAAGTGCTACTTACAGCATGTAGAAAATCTCGTCGGGGTCACCACTTTAGCGTGTTGCTAATAATTTAATAACGTACACAGTTTCACACAAACAACACTTTATTTAATACAAGTATAACCTCCTTAGACCTTTTTTTCCAACCGCCAAAATCCACCATATGTTTCTATCAATTGATAACAATTATCAAAAATACTATATCATTCTGAGGAAGGTAATAGTTGGTTTGCTAAAATAAATTTATAATTAGAACAATAATAGTAAGAAAAATAATGAATAATTAAACTGAAGACAATAATTGAAAATTTGGAAATATTAAATTTATATAAAAATCAATGCTGCATTACATTAGCAAACCAACTTTACTTAACCGCTTCGGCGTCATGTGTCACCGCTGCTACACTTTAAACTAATCTTCTCTCTCATGAAACATATTCCCAACCTTGAAAAGTTTTTTTTTTTTAAATAAGGCCATAAAATAAAAAAGGGCTTACAATTTTACTCGTTGTAGTCAGATCCCGTCTAAAAAGGCGGTACGTATTTTCCATTTTACCAAACCTTTTGTACGTATTATAGGTGGAATAGTCAGGAATCAGTCATTTTTTGAAAAGTTTTTAATTTTGCCAACATTTCGGCCAAAGCTTGTGAGCCATCATCAGGGCATTACTGAGCCATGTCCAAGCATAAACTTTAAATCATAAACTAAGCAGTTTATGCTTAGACATGGCTCAGTAATGCCCTGATGATGGCTCACAAGCTTGGGCCGAAATGATGGCAAAATTAAAAACTTTTCAAAAAATGACTGATTCCTGACTATTCCACCTATAATAGTTTCTACAGTCGACTATACATCCTCAATATAATTCACTCTACTTGGGACAGTTTATGCTTGGACATGGCTCAGTAATGCCCTGCTGATGGCTCACAAGCTTGGGCCGAAATGTTGGCAAAATTAAAAACTTTTCAAAAAATGACTGATTCCTGACTATTCCACCTATAATAGTTTCTACAGTCGACTATATATCCTCAAAAAAATACTTTTGTACGTACTTTCCTATCTACCTGCCTATATTCCATACTACCAAATTGTGCCTAGTTTCCATTCGCCTACAACACGGTAAGAATCTCCACTGTACTCCATTTATCAATGTTTTTTTTTTTTTTATTTCCTGTAATTTTTTCTTATATATTTGTACATTATCCTTTGTCATTATTTGTTCTGTATAGGCCTCTCATTAGTAAACCTTTGTCATTGTAATTTAATTAATTGATTTCTTTACACATTTAGTTCACTTTATGTTATAATATTGACATTCTCTAGCGCAATAGTTTTTAAAATAGTATATTTAATCTTATTTTAAATATATCTTTTTTGTATCTTTTTAGCCCTGATACATACATACATACATCCTCAGCGCTACAGCCCAGTTCGGGCCCTGGCCTCCAGAAGAAACCTTCCCCACTCTTATCTATTCCTGGCCATCGTCCACCAGCCCAATGCTCCCAGCTGCACTGCATCCTTTCAACCTGGTCCAACCATCTCATTCGGGGTCTCCCTCTCTTCCTTTTGCCTACCGGCGCATAGCTCATTATTCTCTTGGGGATACAATCATCTGCCATCCTTTGAACGTGGCCAGCCCAACGAAGCCTGCTTATCTTTATAAATCTCACCACTGGGACATCCTTATACTTTTCATAAAGCTCTCGATTGTGTCTTATTCTCCAAAGACCATTTTCGCATATAGGCCCATAAATCCTTCTCAGTATTCTTCGTTCGAAAACAGCAATCTTTTGTTCATCTATTTTCCTTAACACCCAGGATTCACAGCCATAAGTCAGTATGGGCCTAATCAGGGTTTTGTAGAGCGTGGCCTTCGATTCCTTATTAATTTCTTTAGTTTTAAATATTCTTATTAGACCATAATAACCCCTCGTAGCAGCTAAAATTCTCTTCTCTATTTCTTTGGAGGAATTATTTTCGGCATCTACAAACGACCCGAGGTATACAAATCTCTGAACTGTTTCAAATTTGTATCCTTGTATCTCAATACATGGTTCTCGTACCTCAGCCCCTGCAACCATATACTTGGTCTTGGATTCATTTATGACAAGTCCCATTGTCTTAGCAGATTGCTCTAAAGCTTTAAAAGCCTCTCTTATGCCCGATTCTGATCTACTGACTATTTCTATGTCATCTGCATAAGCTAGAAGCTGAACACTTTTATTAAAGATATGTCCGCCTGTTTGTATTTGAGAATCCCTTATCACTTTCTCCAGAGCTATGTTGAATAGTAGGCATGCAAGGGCCTCTCCTTGCTTCAGTCCATTCCATGTTTGTATGGGGTCTGACAGGTTGGATTTTTTAACCCTGATGATGACCCACAATGGGGGTCGAAACGTTGGCGAACAATAAAATAGTTGAAACTATTTAGTTGTTTCATTTAATGACCGCCACTCGGACTGATTCCTTCCAGTATATTATCTACAAAATACATAGCCATCTACTTATTCTCGTACATTTTTTTCAACAATTTCTCTTTTAAACGTTATTCGAAGCCGTTGTTTGATCGTTGCATTTTTATTTTAGGACCTTATTTAAAATAAAAAAAAATCTTTCCAAGGTTGGGAATATGTTTCATGAGAGAGAAGAATAGTTTAGAACATAAAATTATTCTAAATATAAGTGAGAATATGAACATTTGATATTAATTCTCAACGGTCAACTAATTATATCCACAATGTAGATAATATAAAAGCAAAAAAATGAGCGTCAAAAAATAGTAAATGTTAAAATTAAAAGACTGATTATTCATCAAATAACAAAAAAAAAAAAAAAAATACTCATATGAGTAAACATTAGCTTATTTCTGAATTTTTCAGTACTTCTCGATACACAATAAGTGTTTCAACTGTTCACTGCGCTCTAAAAAAATATGACGAAAAGAAAAGCATGGTACAAGAAGTATGGAAAACGTCTTTCAGGAGGCAATGCAATAAGAGAATAGGCTGAAGGTTGATTAATTAAAACGTTTACACATGACTCCAATACATGGTTCTTATGAAAAAATAATGGTTGTGAGGAAACCAAATAAAGAATTTAGTATGCCATAGAAACAACATGATTGTTGTCATAATTTTTTATTTTAGCTATGGTCTATCTAACATCATAAAATATATATATATATATATATATATATATATATATATATATATATATATATATATATATATATACAAGAAATTAATTCATCGACCCTTTTTTTATATTATAATTTTGTTTTAAATAATTCGGGTTTTGGGCCATTAAACCAATACTCCTTCTTAATTTTCTTTATTTTGACGTTTCGATCCTCCGTCCATGAATACACATAGGATCCTTTTCACTGCAACAAAGAATTTTATTGAGCACCGGCACACCACTCAGGCTAACACAGGGCACATATATATATAAACTCGCCGTCAAAATTATAGCAACACTTAAAAATATTTCAATTTTACAAAAACGTTCTTTTTTATATAATGAAGAAAGGTCCTGAAGTCAATAATAAACATTTTTAAACTGGAAAAAAACAATTTTTACTAAAATAAATTACAATATTTCTTCCAATAAAAAAATTCAGAAAACTTACTTTTTAAAATTTTCATTTTTTACAATTTTAACTTTTAAATTACAATTTCAATTTTTATCTTACATTTAATAGGACCTATTACCCCCTCTGGCTTGAATGACTGCTTCCACATGCCATGGCATACTTGTAAAAAGATTTTGAAGAAAATCTTGGGGTATATTGTCCAACTCCTCCAATACAGCTGTCTTTAGCTTTTCAAGAGTAGTAGGAGGTGAATCTCGTGAACGAACCTTTCTCTTGAGATAATCCCAAACATGCTCGATTGGGTCACTCAGACCAAACCACGGTGTGTGCAATATGTACCTGCATCACATCAGGGTCCTTACGTCGTCGAAATGTAACAAATGCAATAGAAATGAGACTCTGCAGCATATAATTCTGGAGTGCCCAGCGTATGAAACCCAAAGAAAGAAATTTCTGGAATTCTTAAATATCTACAATAAAGCAAATATATATGGACAATTATTGACTACAAGAAAATCTGAAGAAATTGGAAGAGTGACACAGTTCCTTAACTCTATTAACAAATATATATAGGAAGAAACTAAAAATAGCTACTCATGCTATAAATATTTAGTAATGATGTGCTGATACTGGCTGTATGGAGAGCTCCAAAGCCAAGAAGAAGAAGGAAAAAAAAACTCTTAGTTTTGGCTAAGGTTAAAAAACTTATTATATTCTACTAATAAAAACAAAAACTTAAGAACTATTAAAATTTGAACATATAAAAAATTTATAAATTATCTGAATTAGCTGTCTTCAGTTGATTCTCCATTCCTTCAAATTACTTAATTTCAACATATTAGTGCACTAATGATGGTTTGAAATAACAATGATTTGATGGTTGGTGACATAATCAAATTACATGTCTTCAACTCTTGCTTCATCCATGGCTCACAACAGAAGAGAGTTCCCATGAGTCCATTCCGATCTACGATCGACGACTTAAGAGCGGCCATTCCCGGAACCCACGCCGTATTTTCCCGCTTTTTGCGCATATCGGTTATTCTTTCTCATTGGCTGATCACCTTGCGCCTTCTTGATTTTCCACAATTCTTATTATTTCTGTCTATTTAATATATCACAACAATATATATATATATATATATATATATATATATATATATATATATATATATATATATATATATATATATATATATATATATATATTATATATTTTGTTTGAAATAATTCGGGTTTTAGGTCATTAAACTAACACATTTTTCTTTATTTGGACGTTTCGATCCTCCGTCCATGTTTACACATATGATCCTTTTCAACACTGCAACAAAGAATATCATTGAGCACCGGCACACCACTCAGGCTAACACAGGGCACTCTTATAATATACAAACAAAATTATAATATAAAAAAAAGGGTCGATGAATTAATTTCTTGTATATATGTGTATATATATATATATATATATATATATATATATATATATATATATATATATATATATATATATATATATATATATATATATATATATATATATATATATATAATAATAATAAATCTTTATTTATTCTGGGACTAGTCCCTTTAGAATAACACAACAATAAAATTAAAATAAAAACTTTAAGGTCTTAGAGTATACAAAAACAATACAAAGAAACAATAGAAATTACAAACAATGGATTAAAAAGCAGCCTCAAATAATAATATTAAAACATATATACAACTTTCATTAAAAAATCATAAAAGTGTTTTTTTTGGGGTTTTTTTTTAAACAATATACTAATATTATAATAAGTGCAAAACACAAGATAACATAAAATATAATAGGTATATTTTGTTATACTTATACTTGTTATAATAGGTTTCTATCTGTTTTGTTATTAATTTTAATTGAAATTAGAAAACTGATTAGGATTCATCGGAAATTGGAGAGACAGGAGATGATTGAACAGGCGAGATTTGAATGTCGGAAGAGTATTGGAGTCACGGATGTAAGAAGGAATAGAGTTCCATAAGGTTGAAGATCGAATTAGGAAAGATCTGTCGAAAGCTGCAGTTCGATGGGGCGTTATATACATGTCCGAAGGCCGTGAGCGAGCGTGGCGAGAGTGGACTGAGGATTTGAAAAGAAACATATCTGATTTGTAAGAGGGACGGCGAGATTGGAGAACTTGGAAGGGAAAGGAAGCCAGGAAGTACTTACAACGGTAGGAAGGGTAAAGCACTTTAACTCTTCGTAGAATCGGGTGACAGAGGTGCCCCTGGATATCCCAAAGATGAAGCGGATAAAGCAGTTGAATAATCATTTTAGTTTTGCCTTGAGATCCCTATAGACACCCCCATACAGCGCACAGTAGTAGTCAAAGTGGGGGAATATTAAGGAACTAACCAAAAGCCTACGGGTTTCTAAAGGAAGAAGGTGACGAAGGTAATTTAGGTGTTTTAAGGTGGAAAATGTGCGACGAGAGATTTCGAAGATATGGTTTTTCCAGGATAAGGTTTGATCGAGGTTGAGTCCTAGGTTTTTAACGTTTTGGTGAAACTTTATTGGATTATCATTGAGAAAGTGTTGGGATTGGTGGAAGGTTTTTAAGGAGAGGATGGGATCCTATCACGATAGCTTTAGTTTTCTCTACATTTAGTTTTAGCTTGTTGTCGGCTGCCCAAGAACTAATTCGGTTGAGATCGTCTTGCAGCTTTTCGATTGCTAGTGATAGGTCCGAAGGAGCGAAGGATTAGTGGGAGACGGTGATGAACCTTGAGGAACACCACAGGATAAAGGTAAAGTTCTGGAAGGAGGTTGGGCTGGAACTACCACATACTGCGAACGATCTGAGAGGAAGGATTGAAACCAGCGCAGAGCACTATTGGATAATGGGAGATTTCGTAGTTTGGCAAGGAGGATATTATGGTCAACTGTGTCAAAGGCTTTAGAGAAATCTAGAAGGATGGGGATAGTAAGTTTTTTGCTTTCAATGGCGGATTGGAAGTCGTGGATTATTTTTAGGAGAGCGGATTGTGTGGAATAACCAGGTCGGAAGCCGGATTGGAGAGAATTGATTAGGGCGCATTCTTCCAGGAAATTTGATAGTTGGTTTTGTGCAAGGCGTTCTAAAGGTTTGGAAAGATTAGAAAGTAAAGAAGTAGGACGAAAGTCAGACGGTGAGGAAGGATTTGGAATTTTGTTTAATGGACGAACTAAGGCAGTTTTCCAGGAAGTAGGAAATATGGAGTTTTGAAGGGAAAAATTATATATATGATAGAGTACTGGAATAAGAAATGGTAGACAGGATTTAATTAGTTTTACTGGTATGTTATCGGGTCCATAATCATTAGTGTGGGATTTAAGAGCAGTTGTTATTAATTCGTCATATGGAATATAGGAGAAGAAGAAACTTTCTGGATTAAAAGTATTATGTCCAATATCGGTAGTAGAAGATGAGGAAGGTGATAAGGATACGAAATAATTGTTAAGTTCGTCTGGTGGGACAGAAATGGAATTGCAGTTATAAGATTCTGGAAGGGATAGTTTGCGGAGGATTTTCCATTTGGATTTAGAATTTGGAGCACTGGAGAGGGCACTATGGATGTAGAGGGATTTTGCACGTCGCACTGCGTCCTGGGTTTCATTTCGAAGCTGCTTATAATTTGAGTAATCATCTGGAAAGCGAGTGTGACGGAATTTACGTCTGGCTGCTTTGCTTCTTCTCATCATTTCCTTTATTTCGGATGTCAGCCAAGGAGCAGTGGGACGGCGTAAGGTTCGGGTTTTAATAGGCGTATGTATGTCTAGTATGGTTTTCAGATTTAAGGTGAGACAGGAAATCATAGGATCGATAGAGTTACAGGAGTCTATGGTATCTCAATTCAGTGATTCCAGATCAGATCGAAGTGATTCGTAGATAGGAGATCCAAATTACGATAGGATATCACTTTGGGAGTAAAGGATTTTACTGGTAGGTTATATGAAATATGGATAAGGTCGTGCGATGAAAGAAACGGGACCGGGTGCTGGGAGGATGAAAGGATTTTTAGAGATGAATCTGTTATGTAAAGGTCCAGCCAGGTGTCGGAGAATTGCGTATGATGGGTGGGAAAATAAGGAACAAGATAAAGATTAAGGGAAAACAAGAGGTTTACTAGGAAAGATTTATCATATGATTCAGAGATCATATTAAGGTTGAAATCACCGGAAATGATGATATTGGAGTAACTTGAAACCAATTGGACTAGGGAGGACTCAAAAAGGTTATCGAAAGGAACATGAGGCGGTCGATAGACAATGGCATACAGGAGAGGAGATGAAACAGTGGATATTTCGACAAACATGTATTCGATATGAGGATGGTCGAGAGAAGGCGATTGGAGAAGGATTTTGGCCTTGAGAGAGTCATATATATACAGCCCCACACCACCACCCCTGCGATCAGATCGGTCATGGCGAAGGAAGGAATAATTGGTGAGGGATACTTGTGAAGAAGGAATGTAAGGTTTTAACCAGGTTTCAGATACTGCTATGATGTGATAAAAATTGTCTAGAAAATATTTTTGGAATTCATCATAGTGGACAATAAGGGATTGTGCATTAATGTGACAGGAGGTAAGGGTATTAATCATAACTGGATTTGGGAATTGGGATAACTGTAAAAGGGTCGGGATTAAGGAATAGATAAGAGCGAATCCTTAAAATATGAATAATTTTAAAGTTATTGGAATCTATGAAAAAATAGATATTTAAATTGATAATATAAATTTGAACCTAAGTTTTTAGAAAAAAAAACATAAAATGCAAGTCGCTAAAACAAATAGAAAACGAATATTAGAATGCTTAATTATGAACACAAGCAGAAAAATATAACAAAAATATTGTTGATACAAAATAAAAATCTTCCGAAACAACAAAATATTATTTATGCCTTTTAAAAAAACGAAAAAAAAAAATAAGCCTTCTTTAAGAAAATAAAATAAATGTTTTACAACAAGTCTGTAACTTAAAAGAAAATATCAGGTAAAGATATCTAAATCGGTCGGTTTATTGATAATTAGCGCTGGATGCCCGTCGGCCTTCCGGCCACTGCCCCGACCACCACTGAACCACACATATTTAATCTTAGCAGACACCTTTTTCTGCCTGGCGAGCCAGTATAGGTGCCTGTTGGCCGGCGTCATCGCCTCGCTGACATAAACAGGTGCGTGTTGTTCCCCTCCCAGCCTAGGTGGCGCGTAGAAAAGTCTCTCTTTACCCTTCTTTGCCGCACCAGATCATCCTTCACTGCTTGGCAAACGAAGCGAGCGATAATGGTCCCTGGGGTTCCAGTATCCTTAGGCCTGTGACGTAGTAGTATCCTTCACGCCCAAGGCTGTCCCGACGCTTATAATGGTCCCAGTTACAGTCTCACCTGGCCTCTCCGGGATACCTCTGATTTCGAGACTATTTTTTAATTGGTTCTGTTCTGCATTATTTAGCCGATCTTCTAAGTTTGAAATTTTTTCTTTTAAAAACTTGTTTTCCAGAGTTAATTTTTCTACCTGATTTTTTTGCTGTTCGAGGAGATTATCAATTTTTTGCAACCTCTCCATATTTTCCTCGAAGTCCCTCGAAGTCTGGCCTTCATCTCCTTAACCTCCTCGGTGAGCGCCATCAGCAAACTAATTGTAGTACCAGGCTCGTTGGCTGGCGATTTCCGCGAAGACGAGTCACAGTCATTGCAATGCCAATTTTTGTGGGCGTCTGGATCCGTTGATTCTACTTTTACGCATTTTATATGATAAATGTTTAGACATGTGGTGCAGGACAATTTCATTTTTTCATCTCTTCCTACTGCTTTGCCACATACTTTGCAATTTACCATTTTTTTAAAAGTGTTTTTAAGTTATATCGAAATTGAAAACAAAATAATAATGCTATAATGCAAGAATAACACTGCGTATTATTAATAAAGGGGATATTCAAAAATGAAAACGTAAATATTGTGTACAAATATAATAATAATTTTTAAAAAATGCTCTACTCTAGACTTAAAGATAAAACCAGTAAAGAAAAATTATCTAACATATATATAAAATAGATTGCAGAAATTGTGAAGGCACTTATGTTGGCCAAACTTCACAATATTTAAATAAAATAATTTACGCGCATAAATACAGTGTGGAATCCAAAAAAGAAGAAACGGCCTTAGCGAGTCACGCTATCAAAAACAACCACAATTTTAATTTTAAAAATGTAAGTGTTCTGGATGTGGAAAAAAATAAAGATAAGAGATTGATTCTCGAGATGATGCACATCATTAGGAACGAACATACTGTAAATGCGCGGAATGATTGCACAAAACTTAGCAACGTATACAATAATATTTTAAATAAATTGGGAAGAATAAGTAGACGAAATTAAAAAAGTTTTATTATGGTTAATATATAAGTTGTTTATTGTTATTAGTTTTATCATCATTATTTAGCAACGTATACAATAATATTTTAAATAAATTGGGAAGAATAAGTAGACGAAAATAAAAATGTTTTATTATGGTTAATATATAAGTTGTTTATTGTTATTAGTTTTTATCATCATTATTTATATAAAATATTTTAGATTGTTTCGTAGTTATTGGTCTATATAATAGTTTGGTTTGTTTTATTGTTGTTTTTGTGATATATTTTTTAAGCGTTGTTGACCTTGTATTTTTAATAGAATAATTTGATTGTATTTATTTATTGATAAGTTGAGCTTCGGCCGCCAAGGCTGGAGGGGGGGAGGGCTTGGAGATCCCAGTGCCCTGTGTTAGCCTGAGTGGTGTGCCGGTGCTCAATGAAATTCTTTGGTAAGATGTTTTTATAATATATTGTACCCGGCTATAGATAGATGATTTATGGAAAATGTAACCAACATACTGCAAAATGTAACCAATTATGTTTAGTTGCAGTGTTGAAAAGGATCCTATGTGTATTCATGGACGGAGGATCGAAACGTCCAAATAAAGAAAATTAAGAAGGAGTATTAGTTTAATGACCTAAAACCCGAATTATTTAAAACAAAATTATAATATAAAAAAAAAGGGTCGATTAATTAATTTCTTGTTATATATATATATATATATATATATATATATAGATACGAAAAGAAATTCAGTAATAAGGCTAAAGATGTTCTAAAGCAATTCAACACAACACAAACAATTAAGCTCCTTACTGCACTAGAGATACTCTAAGACTGATATATATATATATATATATATATATATTATATATATATATATATATATATATATATATATATATATATATATATTGAATTTTTTTTTTCAGTCAGTTGTCTCTTGGTTGTCACTTTATTCTGTCTTCTATCTATAAACATAATTTCTAATTATGGTGCATTGTGTGGCTTATGGTTGCAGTAATAATTCTGGCAAGGATAATCATATAAAGAAACTGAGCTTTTTTAGGTAAGTGTTTTATCTTTAATTAGATATATGTATGTTTATACAATTTTTTTAGCATAACTTTTTGATTGATCCTGAAACCTATAATTTTTGCTGGCAAATCGTGAAATACAAGTTTATATGTACTGGCAAAGTGAAATAAATTAATAATTGGTTTCAAATGTAAAGAATAATATGTGAACAGGTCTAATATTGTTGACAGGTATCAAATTATCTAATTTTTTCCAAGGTGTCTGTTCATTGTTTTACCTTGAATACTTTTGATGTTTTTTATTCTAGATAAGGTAGAGTATGTAATTTTATATAACATGACTGGTTAAATATGAAAGATCTAAAATAAAAAATGTTATTTTGTTCTGGTACTTGACTTAAACATTTAAGTTATGTTGTTGTATTTTAATGATATATTTTGTAGGTTTCCTGGTCAAAAGGAACCAGAAAGAAGACAAGCCTGGATAAATGCAGTAAAAAGAGTTAATTGGGTTCCCACAAAATATAGTTTTTTATGTAGTGAACATTTCACAGCTGATCAAATTGAGACAACTTACATTAGTGGACCACGGCTTAAACCCGGATCAGTACCAAATGTATTTGAGGCCTATCCTGATCATTTGAAACCAAAGATTGTTGTGGTGAGTTGGCAATTATGAAAAAAATATTTATATGAAAGATTGAAAACTCAAATTTTTAGTAAGTTAGGTGTTAAAAATTAATTTTAGAAAAGAAAGTCTCCTGCAAAACGGACATCTAGGAAGAAGGTTGATTTTAATAATAATGAAAAGGACGCAATACCTGCTGATACAGCTGTGCACGAGGTAGCTCCATCTTCTCTACTCCAGCAGGTGTGTATACTAAAATTATAACTTAATAAAAGCAACAACAAAGTTATTTGATTGTCAAATAGTTTTCAATCTTAAGAATTTCCTCAACTTATTTTTGTTTTAGATGATGTCTGAAAATCAATCACTGCGAGAAGAAAATGAGAAACTAAAGAAAAAAATACAGTGGTTTGAAGTTAATAAAGAAAAAAAAGATAGATTAATTAAAATTTGCACCAGAGCATATACAGGAAAAAGAAAAGAATAAATAATATGTCAACTATATTGAACCAGCTTCGTAATAAAAGCCTGCTCAATGATGAATTGGAAGTTTGTTTGAGGGATATGCCTAAAATATCGAAAGAACTTTTTCTTAAGAGGCCATCAAGATCCTCTTATTCTGAAGAACTTCATGCCTTTGCTTTAACTTTACAATTCTACTCTCCGAAGGCATACAACTATTTAAGGACATCTTTTAACACAGCACTCCCACATCCTAAGACGCTGGCCAAGTGGTATACTCCTATTGATGCAGAACCTGGATTTTTAACTGAATCTCTTTGGGCACTAAGGCAAATTGGTGAGTCTTGTAAGTATCCCCTTTTATGTTCTTTATTATTTGATGAAATGGCCATCCGTAAAGGAGTGGAATGGACAACTAAAGGTGTTGTTGGGTATACTTCCTTTGATGGTATTGATCTTGCCAAAGAAGTATTAGTTTTTATGATTTTATTTGTAAATGCTGCTTGGAGAATCCCAGTTGGTTATTTCTTTATTAATGGAATGACAGGTTCCCAGAAGGCTTACTTGGTGAAGCAAAGTTTGTCGCTACTTCATGATGTTGGTATCAGAGTAGTAGGATTGACTTGCGATGGAGTTGCCTCTAATATTTGTATGGCTAGTTCTCTTGGATGTAATATTGATCCATACCTTTTAAAACCCACATTTTATCATCCCAGCACTAATAAGGAAGTATGCTTCTTTCTTGACCCTTCCCAATGCTAAAACTTTTAAGGAATGCTTTCGGAGAATTAAAATATTTTTTTGATGAAAAAGGGAACTTAGTATCCTGGGACTTAATTACAAAGTTGCATGATTTGCAATATAATGAAGGACTCCATCTTGGCAATAAACTGAGAGCAAGGCATGTAATGTACTTCAAGAATAAAATGAAAGTGAAATTAGCAGCACAACTATTTAGTGATTCTGTTGCAGATGCCCTTATATGGTGCCATGATCCAGAAAATAAAATACCTGGTTTTGAAGATGTCACTGGTACAGTACGATTTATCAGATTAATTAATCGTTTATTTGATGTGTTGAATTCCCATTCCACTGTACAAAAAGGTTATAAACAAGCAATGGACTCATTGGTGGCCCCTAGCTACAAAGCATTGTTTGCTGAAGCTAAAAAGTATTTTATGCAATTGCGAGATGTTAAAGGTCTCCGTGTCATTGATGGAAAAAGGAGAATTGGCTTTATAGGCTTTATAGTTGCCATTGAAAATGCTCAATATTTATATGACAAATTAGTCATTGAAGAGAAACTTGTAAAATACATTCCATTTTATAAGTTAAGCCAAGACCACCTCGAGATTTTTTTCGGACATATACGGTCGAAGTTTAGGTATAACAATAACCCAACAGCCTTTCAATTCAACAAATTAATGAAAAAAATACTTGTGCAAAAGGAGCTGCATGCACCAGTAGGTGGCAATTGTCAGCCCATTGAGAACATGACTATCTTGACATGTTCCAGTTCAAGTAGGTTGAGGGTAGAAAAATTCGAGAACCAATTACCATCTGATCATGACTACATATCAGTTCCCCTTAATGTTGACCTCAGCCACTATAGTGAGCAAGTTATAAAATATATATGTGGCTTTGTAGTTAAAAAAATTGAGAAAAGCATTCATTGTACGATGTGTTTATCCACCTTAAGAAGCAATGTGTCCCTTTCATCTGGTTTGATACATATTAAAGATAAGGGTGGTTTACTTTATCCAAGCCAGGATGTGTTCATAGTTTGTAGAAACACAGAGCAAGCTCTGCGGGGATTTACAAAAGTAAGAGGCCTGCATCATTGGAACACCTATTCAGAGAGGCTTTAACGATATCAATTGTCCAAAAAAGCCTTGATCAGCAAGCTTTCAGCTGTCTTTCACAGCACATATTAAATCAGAGTGTTGATGATAGTCATATGTACCACCTTATTAAAGTAATTATTAAATATTATATGAAAGTAAGGGTTAGCTACTCTTGCAAAAGTATATCTGAAGTGGCCCAAGGGGTGAGTGTAAGGCAGTTCAACAACAAAATTACCTTGTTTAGAGGCAATTAAAAATTTTTATTTCTTTAATAATAGTCAATATATTTTTCATAAAACATGCTTTTTATTATAATTAATTAACCGTTTCATTATTTTATATTATGTTTATATCCATTTTATTGTTTTATTTGTTTGCATTTTATATCACATATATTTTTCCATGTACTACAAACCTATTATTATGATTATGTGTATAGTTTATATTAATTTATTTTATTTCTCGTAACAACCCACTGAACCTGATTGGTGGATGTGGAAGCTGCCAGGAGGCTCCAAGAAGAAGAAGACTTAGATGTTTTATTTGTGAAATAAAAGATTGTCTATTCCAAACATTTTTATTGATTAGCATTTTAATTCCATCCTTAATCCTTAACATTTCTTCCTAACATGACAAGTAAATTGAGAAGCTACCTATTAAAGGAATAGTGCCTCATCCTCCATGAGATATTGCTTGTAAGCAGGGTTTGATTTTTTGTTTAAATGGACTGATTTATCAGAATTTTAAAATAAAAGTTTTATACTTTTCTAATAATTTTCATGAAAAAGATTCTAGTTATGAAAAAATCTATTAGCATTTTTCAATGGTACCCTCGATTCTTAAAGTAGCACAAGTTTTGAGAATCGTACCAATGGTTTATTAATTTAGATTCCTCCCTTTAAATAAAAATTTAGGAGCATCCAATTAAATATATAGAAGATTTTATTGAATAAACTATAGAAAAGGGGGTTGAATTATCATTGGAGTATTTTTATTTGAAAGAATTTTAATATAAAAGTTGGATGAAGACTTTTTTAAAAGCTACATGGCCAAAAAAAAAATAGTTCAAGAAATATAAAAATGTTTTAAAACATTAATTACTGTTAAAAGTAAAGAAATAATTAGTAAGTTGTGATTCAAACTTTGCCTTGAATTCACATTTGTGAAACATACTGTTGTGCGGGTTGCCTATTTTTAAGCGAATGGCGTTGCCACAGGCAAGACAAAGGGAAGGAGGGGGTAAGGCTCCCTCCATACTATTACAACCTCCTTGGTTGCAAATATGTAGACTCCGTTTTGGATACTAACCAAAACCACTGCCAGATCTATCTTCCAGTTTTAATTTTATAAAATTCACAAGTTCCACAACCCAATTTGTAATATCAACTATAATGGAAGAATCAATTACTTAAAAAGAAGATACAGAACCAAAAATAACACATTTGGTAAAGAAGAAACTGAATGTTGTTGGCCAGAGGTGAAGGGGAAAAGAGGAAAACCCCAGAGGATGCAGGTAGAGAAAAAAGTAGATGTGTTTGGACTGTTGAAATGTGAAGATCTCCAAGAGTTAGAGCTGCTGTCAGAAGAATAGAAGTTAATATCAACATTGTTAGTCTCCTTATTACTTTCTTATTTTGTAAGTTTTAAATATAATTAGAAGTTAGTTATAAAAATTGTGTCTGATTGTAAAGAACCAATACCTGAGAAAATAAATTTTAAATTATTAAATATTGTGGAAATTAATTGTTTCCTTAAGGAATATTAAAAAAAAAAGAAAAGAATATTATATAATTTGTCGCCAAACAAGGTGTGGCTTAATTCGTTAAAAATTAAGACACAACAATCAGAGCACAAACCTTTACTATAATAAAAGTTTATATTATTTAGCCAAAAATATGGATAATCAGGTAAATCTGTCTGACAGTGTAGACCCTAAAGATGTGGTTCTTGGGAAATGTGATAGGGAGGTAGTTTTAATAGATAATCAAGAAGAGACGGTTGTCCGTCATTTACAATTAGAGAGTAATTCTGATTATGTAGCTAATACAGAAAACATGTTCAAACAAATTATGACAATGTTTACAAAAATAAAAATTTGATGATTTTAATGAAAAGTTTTTGACAGCTTTAGTTGATTTAAAAACAGAAGTCGAAAAAAAAAAATAGAATCAGTTTAAAATAATATAAATTTAAAATTAGTTAAACAAAATTCGGTGATGTCTGAAAAATTTAATCAATGTGAAAGTAAAAGTACTGTATTAAATAAAATTGAATATTTTTGCACTGAAGATAACAAAACAAAAGAGCGGTTAGGGTTTTTAAAATTTAAACACAATCAAGAAATAAGGTAATTAAATAAAAAATTGGTAGAGACCCATAATGCTAGGTTTTATGAACATGGAATTGACGGAGCAATAATATATACTGAACTTCTTGACAAATTAAAATTTCCAGACAATATTCAAAATGACCAATTCCAATTCATCACAAAATTAAAATACCCAATTAAATCATTTATCTCTTGGGAAGAAGTAAACAATTTAATAAAATCATTGAGGATGTAATTAGTTGACCGTTGAGAATTACTGGAAGGAATTAGTCCAGGTGGCGGTCATTAAATGAAACAACTAAATAGTTTCAACTATTTATTGTTTGCCAACGTTTCGACCCCCTTTGTGGGTCATCATCGCATGGTGGGAGAATGGAAACTCCATAGTTGAAACTATTTAGTTGTTTCATTTAATGACCGCCACCCGGACTAATTCCTTTCATTAATAAAATCATGTTGCTCAGAAGCAGCATATTGTTGGCACTTGTTAAATGAAAATAAATTTAAAAGCTTTGAGGAATATGAGATAGAATTCATTTTAAATTTTAGATCAAATTCGTCTAAGGCGTATTCATTAGAAATTTTAAATGGAAATATAATAATGATTTTAAAATGAGCCCAGCTGAATACCTTACACACTATTCCACAAGAATGGTTATGGCCAAGGTAATCGATGAAAATACCTTATTTAGCCTATTTATAAGACATTTTGGGGGAAAAATATACGACATTTGTATAAATAGAAGGGTGGATACCATTTCAGAATTATTTAATGTTTTGAACATGGGGTCCCAAAACAAAATATTATTGATGATCTGAGAAGATCTAAAAATAAAAAAAATTTATCATCAAGATCAAACTGGTATAGGAAAAAATTATAAACATCACAATCCTGTAGGTAGTAATTCCCCAAAAAATGTTCCTAGATCAGAATATAGAAATTACTATTGAGGTCGGAATTACAATACTAATTTTCGTGGACAGACTTATGATTCAAGACGATGTTGGAACCCTTGGTTCCAAAATAATTCGAATAATCAAATAAATAGAAGTAATGAATATGCCGTAAGGAACACTATGGTACAAGAAAGTCCTAGAAGTAAATCTATTCATTATTGAATGGGCCCACTTATGGTGAACCACTCCTTGTTCCAAATGACATAAGATCACCACCACAAAATTCTAACAACCAATCATGAAATGAAAATTCTCTTTTTACTTGTGAGAATTATTTATTAAACAACCTATTCGAAGAAAATATATTCCTAGAAGAAAACCAACCCTTTGGAAAAATTTGTTTTCCATCACCACCAATAACAGCTAATTTTGGAAATTTAAATAGTAGTGAACTCATTGATTGTGGAGCTGAAGTTTCAATTTAAAAAAAAAAATCATTTTTTGATAAATTTAAAGTTTGTGTTAAATTCAAAACCTTAGCCATTAGTAAGAGTGATATTATATCCGTTACAGGTAAAAACAGTGCTTGCATAAATAAACAGATTTTTGTACCAATTAAAATTGTGGAATATTATTATGATGCAAATTTTCTCACAGCTCATGATATTACCCAGGAATATATTCTTAGTGTAGGTTTTCTTATTAGCTACTCAGTTGTACTGAATTTTGGAAGTAATTTTATCATTATAAAAATGCAGATGGTCAATAATCAGTTATTAACTTAATCAATTTTGTGGATAAAACATTAGAATATTCCATTTTGGAAAGTAAAGATAATAACCCAATGAAAGGCTATATAAAACATCCACAATATTTCAATTCTAATAATAATGTTAAAATTAATTCTGTAACAAGGGATTTCAATGTTAATGATGATGAAAGAGTAACATTAAGAAAATAGGTGAGGAATCAAAACATTCATTAACAAAGGAATAATTAAAAGAATTTAAGAATATTTCTAAATGAGTCTTTCCATTATAAGCACATTCCTTTTGGATTATCAGTCAGTTTAGGTGCAATGATTAAAGCCTTAAAAAAAGTTATACCAAATTATTTATTTGATAACATAAAAGTTTATGTAGATGATATCTTGATTCACGGAGAAACAATAGATGAGTTTTTGAACATTTTAAAGGATTTATTTTGTGTTTTTCAGGAAAATGGATAGACATTAAATTTGAATATATGCAACTTTTTTAGAAAATCTGTAAAGTTTTTGGATTATTTTTTGACAGATAATGGTATAGAGAAGGATCCTAGCAAAGTTGAAGATGTTAAATATTTTAAGGTCCCTATAAATGTTAAAGAATTTCCAAAGTTTTTTAGGATTAATAAATTTTTATAATAAATTCTGCCTAGGCTTTTGAAAATATAAAAGACACTATGATACATGATATCACTTTACAATACCCTGATTTCAGAAAAATGTTTTATGTGGATACAGACAGTTCAGATTTTGCTTCTGGGGGAGTTTTGTACCAATTAGATGAACAGGGTTATAGGAAAATTATATCTTTTTGTAGTAGGAGCCGAGTTAAACTACCATTCTACTGAAAAAGAACTATTAAGAGTTATTCATTGTATTCAAAAATTTTATAACATCATCGCTGGATATAAAATTATAGTTAGAACTGACCTAAAAAAGCCATCACTTTTTTGCATACTTGTAAGAACCCACCTGGTCGTTTGATCTGTTGGGTTAACTATTTGGGTCCTTTAAACATTACTTATGAACATAAAATAGAACAGAATAGAAAACAAAATTTATTCTGGGACTGGGTCCCTTAAGAATAACAAATTGTACATTGAAATATGAAATAATATAAGTCTGGTCAACAGACAAAATTAACATAGTTATTATTTAAAATAAGAAATAAAAAATATACCAGGAATTCAAAATAAAATAGCTGATTTCTAAAGTAGACACCCAGTTGATGAACCAGAACAGAAAGGTACTGATTTTCAAGTCAACTCTCTAAATGAGACAACATTTTTTCAAGATTTAATTAAAAATCAAAAGAATGATCCTGAGCTGATTAATAAAATGGAAAATGAACCAAACAATTTGAGAATTTTAGATAGTTTTATTTGCAAACGCCTAGGGGATAGATTCTTAATTTATTTAAATAAAAAAATGGATGAATTAATTTTTTTTTTCCCTAAGGATCTCGAGGTGAAGTCAATAATTATAAAATTGTGTTTAGACGACCTTTCATAATTTATTTTTCTCATATTCATCCTGAAGACTCTTAAAAAACAAATTATCAACAGTCGAAAACAACAAAACACACACACACATATATGGTGGAATGGGCTAGAAAGGAACATTTATATGTTTTAGTTCTGTGGGAAGGGATATAAAGGTCAGAATTCCAGGATCTGCTTTCTTGAGAATAGGTTGATGGTTTGGAATAGGAATGTTCCGAGGAAATATTATCTACGGGATTGTGGAAAAAGCCACTTTGACTTGCCATAAAAATGGGACACGTGACCCCCTCGAAGTGCCAAAGACAAATCTTAAAAAATATAACTTGATAGTACTTATTGACCGTCGGGAAATTTAGGCTATGTGTTGTTTCCAAGAGTTGTTCAATAACCCAAGTTTTTTACTGAGGAACTGATAATGATGGGTTGCTCTTGTAGGAGTAAGGCAGGAAGAGAAGGCAAAGATGTAAGGAGGGGATTGCCTAATAATAATTACCTGGATTTTTGTAGCATTTAGCCTTAATTTGTTCAGATTTTCCAGGCATAGAAACTGTCTAGATCTTCCTGAATTTTAGTAAATGACTCCGAAGGGGGGAAGGATAATAAATCCGAAAGTCGTCTGCTTAAAGGTGGCGGAAGCAGTTATAGATTGATTCAGGAGTGTCATATCTATAGGAGTTGAAAAGTATAGGAGAAACGCTCAAACCTTGGGCAACTCCTGAGGAAAGAAGATAAAGATTGATTAGGTATATAAACTGCTTGAGTACGGACCGAAAGAAAAAATTGAACCCTCAGAATAGAGATATGAGAAAAGGAAAGAGATTTTAATTTGGAATAGAGGATTGAATGGTTCAGAGAGTCAAATGCTTTAGATAAGTCAATGATTATGAGTACTGTTAGCTTTTTGTTGGTCATTGCGATATGTAAGCCATTGATAATTTTTGCCAGAGCTGATTAAGTAGAAAAGGCCGTTTTGAAACCTGATTGTAGAGGATGGAGTAATAACAAAAAAAAAAAAAAACTGGTACCTCTACCATCCAAGAAGGGTCTTGAGTTCAGTACATAAAGAAATTTGTACTGTTTCACTGCCAATTGCCATTTAAGGAGGTGATAAGCCTAGATCACACTCGACTGCCAGGTTTTCCCCCTATTTTGGGTACCCACTTTATAGAGGCTGGTTGTTGTGTTCCAGGAAGGTCTCCATATCCCAGGGTTGCAACACAGCTGAAATAACAGAATAAATAATTCTGCCTCAGCCGGGGTTCGGACCCGGGACACAGAAAATTGTAGACTAGTGCTCTACTAGTACTCTCATAGACCACGCCGTCATATTTATTTATATTCATGCAATGTAAAAAAAAAAAGTCGTAAATCTATATTGTTTTTGTAAAGTATGTCTGTAGCACAGTTAGGAGGAAAAATTAATTTTGCATAAGTGAATTCTAGTGATCTGACGTAATTCATGAAAATCGAGGAGGTTTAATAAGCAAAAGCATTACTGATCTAACAAAATTGTCTCCTAATGTGCAGAGAATAAGCAGGGTCTAGAGGCCAAAAACATCAATTGAGTCTTGGGCAATGACTGTCGATGACCATCTCAAGGTGATTGGGAAAGTAAAAGTACTTGAATGTTTGTGCAACATTTCTCTGCCAAAACAAAGTCTTCTTTTCCGTCCAGAAATATTACTTGTGATTAAGTAGATATTTTAAGATAAAAGTAGATATTCAGGACAGTGGCTGAACATAGGAGAATCAGCACATTTTCCAAAGCCCCTAACTCATCAAACAAATGTGATGGTTACTGTTTGGTGGGATTCATTTGGTCTGATACGCTAGAGCTTCTCAAATCCTGGAGAAACCATCAATGCCGTATCGTATCGAATCGTGGTAGTATAACCGCATTAATGCAATGCACCAGAAGTTGGCAATAATGAGCCATTTAAGTCAATTATAAGGAGCCCAATTTGTTGCATGATAACACCCGGTCACAGGCCTCATACGTGACGTCATAAAAGCTTTTGGAGCTTGGAGATGAGCTCACAGATATCTCATTTGGTCAAGACGCAGCTTCCCGTACTCATATTTGGTGTCAGCATGAATTCGACCAGTAAGTGACAGTAACATTCCTCCTACAATTGACCTATTAGGTAAGGGCGGACTTCTGCTATCCAAATTAAGAAATAATAGCTTGGATATGAAACTCCCACATCCGCCCTACTCTCCGGACCTCTCACCTAAGGATTATAATTTTTTTAGACACCTGGACCACAACTAACATGACAAAACATTTAATGGGCAAAATGAGGGGGAGGTGTTCGTAGCTTTGAGATGGAACTGTTTTAGAATATGGGATGTGATGAGGTCATGACCAGGAGCATATGGCGAAGAAAAAAAGTTTAGGAAAGGTGTTCTCCATATATCAGCAATTTTTCATCATTGGATGGTTAAAAGTTTTGAATCATAGATCCATTGCAGGAGTTAGTCATGATTTGTTTGTGGGTGGTTATCTGAAAATTTTGAATTTTTTAATGTCTGTTGTAATGTGTTTTGTCCGATAGATAGCTTATTCTATATCAGTTTGTTCTGATTCATTGTCTCTTAGTAAGATACAAGTATGATTTGGCAAGTTAGTTTCACAAGAATTTCTAATTATTGGGACGAGATGTGTTGTTGTTCATGGCGTTTTCTATAGATTTTATGAGTGGATTTTTTTTTTTTTTTTTTAACTGGATTTTAATGCCCAGTTTATTGTAATCAAGGAAATAGATAAGACATAAAACATTGATCACTCTTTTGTCTTCCTTTCCTTCTTTAATTTTTTATTGATTGGGACCCATGTCAAAATTATTACTGGGTGGTTAAATAATAAATATATTATTTAGTTAAACTCGTTATTTTTTATAATAAGTTCCATAGAAAACGGTAAATCATTTATAAATTTTAATTAAACTAGCTCTTTAACAGTAATAACTGTGAGGTATTAAGAAATGAAACAATATAATAATATCAGTAAATATAAAAAATAAATAATGTTTTAATGGATAAAAAAATAAAACTATGTTTTATATTATATTAAAATATGAAAAAAACAGTACATAAGAAACTAAGTTTAGGATACACTCAGTACAACAAATATTATAAACTAACAAATGTAATAACATTAGATAAGTTCAGAGAAAACAAAATACACAAATCAATGGTTTGAGTCAGGTTTTTTTATTTAATTTTTATATAACACATACATTTATTCTGATTAATGATCAACGTTTTTGTTTTTTTTTCAACGTTATAAAGCTACTAGGTACAGTGTAAACATTTTATAACAAGTAATATAACAAGATAAATATAAAATTAAAATAACATAAAAAATTTCAATATTTATGATGTAAACACTGATAAAAAACCACTTACAAAAAAAATTGACATTTATTAAAGAACTGTCTTATACATCTGGTTGTTATGACATGAGATGTCAGTTTAGGTAGTTGCATAAATGGAATATGAGTCAGTATTAATGAGTTTTCTGATTTGAGATTGATCTTAAATTTGAGTTTTTCAGAATAAACCAAATCTATCAGCAACTGAGTCCTAATATTTGAAACTACTTATACAAAATGCCTAAATAGCATTTTTTAAATTATTTTTTGGTAACATGATTTTAAAAACAGGAAAATATATAATTTTTTATTACAATGATAGTGTAAATCTGATGAACAAGAAAAATATTTAAATCCTAAAACAATAGAAAAAAAAAAAAAAAAAAAAAAAAAATATATATATATATATATATATATATATATATATATATATATATATAAAGGGGTGGAATTCAGCATAATTGGAAGAAAATCATCAACAAAGCCAAAGCTTTTCAGGTTAACTTAACTCAGACTAAAGACATGAAATTGTATCATTACTTAGTATATCAGTTTATTTTATGTTTTAATTCCAAGCCCATTCTGTAAATTATTGCAGCAAATAAATACATAATTAAAATAAGTATTATTTATGTATCCTAAAAAAAATTGACATTTTATGTGATACAACCAGATAAAATAAATGCAGTTAATAATTACACGAGGCTGATTTTTTTTTTAAAACAATGTCTTTGATGTTTAAATGTACCTTCTCTTTTCTTTCAGGAGGAATTGATTGTAAACAAAACCTTTTAAATGCTTCCAATTCTCTTTCAGTTTCATCAATTTCTCCATCGTCAAGATCTATGTCCTTTGGAGCAAATACACTGTCTATAACAACATATTAAAAACTGTCAGTTAAATATGTTTAGCAACCCTTAGATTTATTTAATTATGCATGATCTATTCAATAATTCAGCAAAAATAACTTAAGATATACAATTTTAAAACAGTTGAGTTTTATATTGAGGATGTATAGTCGACTGTAGAAACTATTATAGGTGGAATAACCAGGAGGCAGTCATTTTTTGAAAAAAAAATTTAAAATTTTTATTTTATGTTTTTTTTAATTAAAAATTTTCAAAAAATGACTGACTACTGATTATTCCACCTATAAAAGTTGAGTTTTATAGACCAAGGGGAATAGTTTTCGAGAAAGAATTGAAAATTCAACTTCAGCCCTTGAAAATCAATCAAGTTATTTAGTTCAAGAAGATGGTTGGACAGTTGAAATTGCATCCGATCAAGAAATGCATAATTTAATTCTACTGATGGCAGTCGGAAATTAATAACAAGTTAAACAAAAAGTGATATTACAGATCAAAACTTGTACACAGTTTTTAGCATGCTTAATTAATTATTATATTGAGCTCTAAATATACGAATTTCGTACTGGTCAACTATTATTATTTATTCTAAAAAATAATGAATTCCTAAAGAACTGTCATAACATTCATAAAACGTATATTACTGTAAATTCCAGAGGATTCCACACTTTAATTATTGTTGAAAAAATAATTCAAACAAAGAAGGCACCAAATTTGACTGAATATCAACCTGCAATACAAAGTTAATCCTATAAGATTAGAAATATTTGCTTACCCAACAGCTTCCATTCTTCAGGATTAATTGGATTGTTTGAAATAGTTTTTTTTGCCTTCTTCTTTCTTTTTTTACTTTCAACTTTATTATCAAATGTCTTATTATCATTATAAGGACTGATCGTAAGGACAGACATTTGGTTGGCAAGCTGATCTTGATCCTTGTCTGTATCAATAATTTTAATTGGTTGTATTTCAAGTCCAGGGTATGCTGGTGTTTTTCCTGCAGTTATAACAGAGTCAGTTGTTGATAAATCAGATATGTTCTTCTTCTTATTTTTTTTCCTTTTTCCCGTTTGTCCTTCTACTACTGATTCTGTAAATACAAATTATTGTTCAAAATTATAAATACTGATAATAAAAAAATATATATGATACAGTTATTAGCAAAAATAAATTTAAAAGGAAAAAACTATATTACATTACAGAAGTCTTTAATGGACGATTAAATTAAATTTAATTAATTAAAATTACTTTGGTTTCCAGTTTAAAGATACAGCAAGAGCAAGAGAGACAGAAACTATCTAACAGTTTTCTCTTTTATTTTCACTCTAAATATGCATTCTATTACTGCTATGATAAGAAAAACAAGTCAGCATATTTTTTTGTTAAAAGGGTATAGGCGGGTAAGTATGGGAAATCTTCCCCCCTTGCTATTTTTACTCAAACTTGGGGGAACGACATGGTGTTGAATATAAATAATCCTCCTACATTTTTAGCTATTTAATTAAAACGGTTTTCAAGATTAAAAAAAAAAAAAAAAACTCTTTTTTTCAATTTTATTATCTTTTTAATAGTAAAATTTGAAACTAATTGATGATGATTTATTTTCCAGATTCTTAGGAGTCAAAGACATGAAAATATGATTTGATCATCATTCTTAAACGAAAACCCAATTTTTAGCAGAAGAAAGAAAACCAAAATATATTTTTTAAACTTTTCGAAAGGTGTCAGTGATCAACCATTTTTTTTTTTCAGAAAATATCTTTTATACTCCTCTAAATATGGGATTTTTTTTTTTTTTTTTTTTGATTTTTGATGTGGTGGAACAATATGAAAAAAATTAACATTTTTTCCCCTTAAATCTTGCTTTTAACTTATATTTCTTTGATTATTTAAAAACATGTAGAAAATTATTTCTTACCAAAAATTCAGAATCACATTATTCATAAAACATTTTCAATTATTTTATTACAAAATGATTGCACCAAAGCTATGTTTTTCAAAATAGTGCTCTCTCTATAACACAGTTTATTTAGCTAGTATCAATCAATATTCAAAAAAATAAAATAAAATAAGTTTTTAATTGTTTTTTCGTTGTTCCACCACATCAATAAATTTCCTGGGTATAGAGGAATATAAAAGACATTTTCTGAAAAAAAAAATTGGTGATCACTGACACCTTTTGAAAAGTTTAAAAAATATATATATAAATATATTTTGGTTTTCTTTCTTCTGCTAAAAATTGGGTTTTCGTTTAAGAATGATGGTCAAATCATTTTTACATGTCTTTGATTCCTAAGAATGTGAACAAAAATCATCATAAATTAATTTCAAATTTTACTATTAAAAAAAATATTGAAATTAAAAAAATAAGTTTTTTTAAAAATCTCAGAAACCGTTTCGATTAAAAAGGTAATTTAGGTGAATTATTTTTATTCCACACCAAATTAATTCCCAAGTTTGAGTAAAAATACCAACAGTGGCAGATTTACCATACTAACCCTGCTATACCCTTTCTAATTTTGAAAACTTTTAAAAGCTTTGATTTAACAACAGCGTATAAAAAATGAAAGATGAATCATGAATAATGCATGTTTCAGTTTCAAATCCATTCCATGGATGTGAACCTTATTTACAGAAATCAAGGGTACTAAATCAAATCGAAACTTAAAAAAATTATGTGATACTAAATATAAATGACAAAAGGCATGGTAGAACATTAAAGCTATAAATAAACATGTTTTCCCCACAATGGAAAATATCATATTCCAAGTGGATAAAAACAAAATTATGTGAATTCATACTTCAGTGTTTAGTATCTGGTTTTAATTGTGTTGGTATTTTGGCAAGATTTTAGGTATACTGGCCCTAATTTCTACCAGCCAGTTTATCACAAGAACAAAAATATTTTTCCAGAAAATCAGTCCTGTTTTCATGAATGCTTGAGAGATGTAGAGTCTAATAAAAGCAGGGAAAATTGTATCCTTATTTTTTAAAGAAAGATTCTCTAAAGAATATCTGGTTCTTTCCAGGGATATCAGATAAGAAGAAAGAAAGTTGAGCTACATGATTTATAAGAGGAAACAAATATCATGAAAATAATAAAGGTTCTGTTAGGCTGAGGGTGTTGCCCAGATATTCCAATTATCCTTACAAACCATATGAAAACCTGGAAAAATAACCTGTATGTAAATCTTTACTGGGCTAGAGATAAAAGACTGCCTAAACTCAGATTGGATGGGTGGTTATGTAACCTTAAACATAAGAATCCTACTGAAAGTCATAAAAGAAGAGAACAAAGGCAAAAAACTGAACAACCTGGCAAAAATACAGAGAGGAAACTAAGGCCCTAAGCAGGATGTAATGCTATAGAAATAAGTACATGTAAACCAATAATATAAGAAATCTTACAAATTTTAAAATAATTTACTCCACCCTAATAAACACTATAACGATATAGCTGCCACAGACTTTAGATAATGAGAGAATAGCCTGATATGGTTGAAACCTTAATGTTTAGAACATTCTAGCAGAAAATTCTTCAAAGGAAATGGGTTAGTGAAAGCTATGTAGACTAAAGGCGGGTTTCTAGAAACATTATTACTCTTGTCAAGAATTGTTGATGCTTACTATTCAAATCAGACAAAAACAAAAATTATTGAAATTTTCAGCACTTTGGTGAAAAAGAGAAAATATATATATATTAGCAAACATTGACATTTTTATGACCACATCTTTAAAAAATATTAGTAACATGTTAATTACTCAAATTATTAGTAAAGCCTGGTGAAATGGTCATTTAAGCAAAAAATATATAATAATGTTTGAAATAATAAAATTACAACATCCTAAGTCAGTTCTTACATATGTATAAATACAGGTACAATAAACATAGCTACAACGTGTTTTAAATATGTAAAATACATATAATATTATTATCAATAAATAAAAAAAATGTATTTTGAATACAATACTATAAAATACAATTCACCTTTTAAAATGGAATCCTTCCTTTTGCCAGTTGATACAACTATTACTTCTGAAGGGGGCCTAACCTGATTAGAATTACTTTTCTTAACATTGTTTTCCTATAAAATAAAAAGATAAGAAAGTTAACAATGAGCAACAAAAATAAAAGCCAAATATTATCACAGATGTGTAAATTCAGTTTTATTTGACTTTTTTGTTTTTGAGATAGATTTAATAAAAACCCTCACACACCAAACATAGAACCTCCACGCATGTACAAAAACAAACATAGTTCTCTCTCTCTCTCACACACACACACACACACACACACACACACACACATATATATATATATATATATATATATATATATATATATATGTCTGTCTCATATGTGGATAATTTTTCCTTTTTTTCATTTAACATGTAAATAAGTTAAAATAAAATATATACAATTTTTTAAATACCTATAAATGAAATAAAAAGTAAGGGTCTTAAAAAGACTTTCATCAACTTTTCTTTTTTAATTTTTTTGGAAGTTTTCTTAATTGGAACTTTAAAAAAGCACATAATACCTTCCATTCATCATCTAAACCTTTTATTTCTTTAGTCCTTTAACATTTTTTTATTCAAGTCGACTTTCATCAATTGAAGAAGAAAATCTTTTTCAATTCAACATTCCTGCTGCAAAAATAATGCCATTGATCTTCAATGGAATAAAGCAGGAGTATCAGATCAGTGCAAGAACTACTTCCTTTTGTCTCTACCTTAACAAAGAAGTTACTCATCAACCACTCGAAGAAGACAGAAAATTAGAAGCTGGTAACACAAAAAAGTGGTTCAAGACAAAGTAAACTTTATGGTATAGAAAAATATCAGATCTTAAACCAACAAAAAAGGAAAAATAAATTTGTTAAAAACAAATCCAAGAAATTTGGTTTGTTGATGAGTAGCTTGTCTAGGAAAAATCCAATGTAATTCTTATCTACAAAAAATGAGACAGAGATAAAATTGAAAACTACTGACCTATATCTCTCACTTCTTCTATCGGTAAACTGTTTAAAAAGGTTACAAATGACAGAATAAAGAAACAAATTGATTATTATCTAACAGTTGAACAGCCAGGATTTAGAAAAGGATTCCCAACCATAGACCACCTTCACACAATAAACTAACTGATCGAAAAATGTAAAGAATACAATATTACTTTATACCAAGCCTTTGTTGATTTCATTAAAGCTTTTAACAACCTCAAACATGATAGCATATTTTCAGCATTATGACTAATTGGTCTGCCAGAAAAAAGTAGTACGATAATTAAAGAATTATACTGCTTTGCTAACTTCGCCTATGTCGAGACCGATATCAAAGGACCTACTTTTCTTGTAAAAAAAAAAAAAAAAGAAAAAAAAAAGGGTGTCAGGCAAGGCGACCCTCTCTCCCCCACTCTTCTCATAGCAGTCCTAGAACTTGCTTCAAGAAATTTGGAGTGGCACACGAAGGGTATAAATATATACGGAAGAAAATTAAATCACCTAAAGTTTGCAGACAACATCGTTTTGTTGATATCTTGTGGACCTAGAAATAGATCTTTTAAAAACTAAAATTATGGTCAATTTGGACAACAGCAGGAAGGTTCAGACAACACTTACAAAAATAGACATAGAAAAGGTCTTTACTTATTTAGGGCAGACAATATCATTCTAAGATAGCACTTCCAAAGAAATTCAAAGACGCACTGCCCCCAGCTGGAAAAAGTTTTGGAAGTTGAAAATAGTATAAAAAGTGGTATGAGCATAAAATGGAAGAGTCTTCTTTTTAACAACTGCATCCTTCCGTCATTCGCGTATAGTTGCCAGACATGGTCCACTACTAAATCCCAGGAGGAAAAGATTAAGATTTGGTAGAGAAGTATGGTAAGAAGCATGATAAGCATAACCAGGAGGCACAGAATGAAAAATGCTACTCTAAGAGAAAAGCCTCAGTAAGAGATGCTTTAGGTTTCATCAAAAGGCTTAAGTGGGACTGGCCTGGTCACAAGATGAGAACAAGTGACCATAGGTGAAGTAAGGCAATGACAGAGTGGACACCGATAGGAAACAAGTGCAGGAAAGGAAGACAACTGAAGCTTTGGTCAGATGAAATAAGGAAAGAGGGTGTGGCCTGGCACAGGAAAACACAAGAGAGAGGGTACTGGGCAGAGAGATGTAGGTAAATCGAGAAAAAGGCAGCGACTTTGAACTCTTAGGTACGGTTGGTCACCGATTACGACTGATCCTCTAAAGGGAGAAGCCTAAACATTAAATGTTTAAGTTAATTTATTTTGTTCTATTTTTATCAAGAAGTCATAATTTGTTTTGTTTTTTTAATCATTGAAAGTGTATTCATTAAAAAAAATATATATGCATTGTAACAATATATATATGTATCTATAAATAAAGATGTATTCTATTCTACCTTGTCTTTAGTTAATCTGATTTTGACATATTGGATTCTTTAGACATATGAATGTTTTTTTACCAAAGATATAAGCTTATACTGGATTATCTGAATTTGTGTAAAAAGTTATGATGAATATCAAAGCTGATCATTGAGAGATTCAGGAGGAAATTATGATTAAAAGAATAAAAAAAAAAATGTGGATAGTATTGCTACCAAAATCTGTTGGAACACCATGATTATAGCAAAGCATACAGTATAAAGAACTTAACTAAGGCCCAAAATTTGGTTTGTATTGCTTTAAGAATAGGTGTGGCTTAAAAACTTGAATATAAGGTTTTCAAACAACTTTTCTAAAACCAAATCTAAGACCAGTTTTGAATAAAAAACAAAAAAACTACATCAAAATATATTATCAATATAACATATATATGATCAATTGAACCTTCAGAAAGATCCAATGTATTTAATTAATTCATGTATGAGCATTGTACAACTTAAAATTTTACTGTAGGGGAGAAGTCAGTTCTGGGTGCAGTCAAATAAACACTTAATTTATTTTTGCCCACATTTCAGACCTTCTTCAGGACTATAAAACAAAAGATAACAACCAGTAGAATACAATTTATAAAGATGATGAGTAAAAGAAATTATACTGATAATTAGAAACAAAATAAAATAATAATTATGATAATTAACAAATATTACAATAATTAGAAACAAAAGAACGATTCGAACAGAAGAATTCGATGCGGTGTGACAAAAATATAAATAAATAAATATAAAAACACTGCAAATTATTACACAAAGGCTTATTATTTCCAAATAACTAACTATATTAGGGTATAACTGTTTATATAGCTGTTAATAGATAATTAACTAATATGAAAAGCAAAAAATAATCTAAAGGAAAATGGTATATCACCACTGCTAATTTCAAAATCCTATATCTCAGCTAGTTCTGAACCAATTTCAATGATTATTTTTTCATTTTATAGGAAATTTAATTCTCAATGACATAGCACTAAGGACTAAATTTTTGGTTTTATTTTTTAATTTGTTTGGTCAGTTAGAAAGGTTCAATAATAAATAAATTATTTATAATAATAAACCAAAACATTTATACAGGACTTTGTTACTATTTCCTTTTCTTTTCTTTCGATTTTTATTCAAATAAGATTACCTGATTCCAGTTATCAGAAAATCACATCTCTTATAAGTTATTGCTAGACCATATAAGATTTTTTTTACTTTCCTCTATGTTCAACATGGTGTCTTGATCTCGAAAATTTTTTCGATTTTTCTCTATCTTCCATAATAACAGAGTTTCAGTGGAATTACATCTATTATAATTTGTGACTTTAATAAGTGACTACATATTAGTGACTTAAATATATAAATAAACTGTCTATAACAACATATTAAAAACTGTCAGTTAAATATGTTTAGCAACCCTTAAATTTATTTAATTATGCATGATCTATTCAATAATTCAGCAAAAATAACTTAAGATATACAATTTTAAAACAGTTGAGTTTTTTATTGAGGATGTATAGTCGACTGTAGAAACTATTATAGGCGGAATGATCAGGAGTCAGTGTTTTTCTAAATATTTAAATTTTGCCGATGTTTCAGCTTGACCTTGTGAGCCATCATCAGGACATTACTGAGCCATGTCCAAGCATAAACTGACGCATGTTGGACATGGCTCAGTAATGCCCTGATAATGGCTCACAAGTTTGAGCCGAAACGTCGGCAAAATTAAAATATTTAGAAAAAGACTGACCCCTGTTCTTTAACCCAAATAAAGAATAAAAAAAAAAAAAAAATCCGTTTGTACATCCTACACTGCATTTCTCCAAACTACTATATCAATTTTTTTTTGCCAAAAATATTTTAAAAAATTTTTTTTTGTGTTTTTTAACCAAAAAGCCGCAAATAATTAGAAAAAAGAGGAAAAAAATTGAAATTTTACCCATAAGTATGCCTATAACTCAGTTATTTTTGAAGATACAGAAAAACATGTATAGTATTTTAGAATCAGTGAAGTGTGATAAACAAAAACAAAACAGGAAAAAAAATTGAAATCTTGCCTATATATACGCTTGTACTTCCGTTATTTTTAAAGATAGAGAAAAATTTTATTATTATTTTTTAACCAAAAATAAAAATGTGCATAATTATGAAAAAGAGAAAAAAGAAAAGAAAAAATATTGGAATTTGAAGTTGGATAAAAATATATATAGAGTTTTAAAATCAGTAAAGCGCAATAAACTGAAAATAAAAAGCAGAATCAGGGGTCAGTCTTTTTCTAAATATTTTAATTTTGCCGACGTTTCGGCTCAAACTTGTGAGCCATTATCAGGGCATTACTGAGCCATGTCCAACATGCGTCAGTTTATGCTTGGACATGGCTCAGTAATGTCCTGATGATGGCTCACAAGGTCAAGCTGAAACATCGGCAAAATTTAAATATTTAGAAAAAGACTGACCCCTGATTCTGCTTTTTATTTTCAGTTTATTGCGCTTTACTGATTTTAAAACTCTATATATATTTTTATCCAACTTCAAATTCCAATATTTTTTCTTTTCTTTTTTCTCTTTTTCATAATTATGCACATTTTTATTTTTGGTTAAAAAATAATAATAAAATTTTTCTCTATCTTTAAAAATAACGGAAGTACAAGCGTATATATAGGCAAGATTTCAATTTTTTTTCCTGTTTTGTTTTTGTTTATCACACTTCACTGATTCTAAAATACTATACATGTTTTTCTGTATCTTCAAAAATAACTGAGTTATAGGCATACTTATGGGTAAAATTTCAATTTTTTTCCTCTTTTTTCTAATTATTTGCGGCTTTTTGGTTAAAAAACACAAAAAAAAATTTTTTAAAATATTTTTGGCAAAAAAAAATTGATATAGTAGTTTGGAGAAATGCAGTGTAGGATGTACAAACGGATTTTTTTTTTTTTTTATTCTTTATTTGGGTTAAAGAACAGGGGTCAGTCTTTTTCTAAATATTTTAATTTTGCCGACGTTTCGGCTCAAACTTGTGAGCCATTATCAGGGCATTACTGAGCCATGTCCAACATGCGTCAGTTTATGCTTGGACATGGCTCAGTAATGTCCTGATGATGGCTCACAAGGTCAAGCTGAAACATCGGCAAAATTTAAATATTTAGAAAAACACTGACTCCTGATCATTCCGCCTATAATAGTTTCTACAGTCGACTATACATCCTCAATAAAAAACTCAACTGTTTTAAAATTGTATATCTTAAGTTATTTTTGCTGAATTATTGAATAGATCATGCATAATTAAATAAATTTAAGGGTTGCTAAACATATTTAACTGACAGTTTTTAATATGTTGTTATAGACAGTTTATTTATATATTTAAGTCACTAATATGTAGTCACTTATTAAAGTCACAAATTATAATAGATGTAATTCCACTGAAACTCTGTTATTATGGAAGATAGAGAAAAATCGAAAAAATTTTCGAGATCAAGACACCATGTTGAACATAGAGGAAAGTAAAAAAAATCTAAAGGGTAAAATTTCAATTTTTTTCCTCTTTTTTCTAATTATTTGCGGCTTTTTGGTTAAAAAACACAAAAAAAAATTTTTTAAAATATTTTTGGCAAAAAAAAATTGATATAGTAGTTTGGAGAAATGCAGTGTAGGATGTACAAACGGATTTTTTTTTTTTTTTATTCTTTATTTGGGTTATATGTATCCTAAAACGTAAGCCCTCAAATTTTGAAAGGGGCGTGTAATTTTTTATTTGTTTGGTTGATTACAAAGGTTCATTAATGAAAATCTGATATTATCATTCAAGGTTACAGTAAACAAGAAAAACATTAATAGAAACTAGTTATTTCAGAAAAACCAAGGAGTATATTATCAAAAAGTTTAAAAAAATAAAACATCAAGGAAATCAATAAGATATTCAAACACATTTATGTCGTGTAAAATTATGTATTCTAATTTTTTACATACCTGAATCTTAGTATTTCTGGCATGGATGCTAGCTGGATCAACCTTTGTAATTGTGATTCCAGGAGGTAGTTTAATATCAGCTATATTAAATGTAGGTGAAACTTTTTTTGACATACTATTAATAGCATTATTAATTTGAATTGATGTAGGATTACTTAAATCCTTAACTAGTTTTCCATTCTGAGGTACCTGAGGTACTGATTGCATGTTTTCAGATTTCACACTATCTTTTTTATGTTTTTCAGATTTTATTTGTTCATTTGGAATATCTTTAACCTTTAAACCAGAATTAGAAGAATTATTGGTCTTCAATGGATTTGAGTTTTTAACAGCACTTGTAACATTTTTTTTATCACTTGGAACATCTTTTACCTTACACACTGAAAAAAAAAGAAGAAAAAAGCAATATCAGACTAAGACCTTACATGTTATTATGATTTCATACATCATCAATTTCTATCTATTGAATTATTTTTCATTAAAATAATTATCTAAGATAAAAAGTAACAGATAAATTAAATTTATTCCTTCTTAGTGAATGACGGATGAGATCATCCATTATCCATATAGGGTTTCGCTAAAAGATGACTTGGGTAATTTTTTAAACAATTAGAATTCATATTAATAAATTACATAAATATTGAAATACAAGCCTGTTTCATATATTTTTTTCTTTTAGCATGCTTACTTGCTGAATTATAAAGAACAGTTGTAAATTTCAATAAATAAATTTTAAATATATATATGTATGTATGTATGTATGTATATATATATATATATATATATATATATATATATATATATATATATATTATATATATATATATATATATATATATATAATGTCTAAGCATCATCCTAAATCTCATGAATAGAATTAAATATTAACAATTAAAGATATTATTTTTTATTTTGAAGAAAGACTAATAAATTTGTTTTAATTAACAACCAAAGTTTACATTGTATAGTTGGAACACATACAAAATAAATGGGCCTGGACCAAAAAAATGTATAATAACACCGGACATTAAGAGCATGTAAGTATTTATACTAACCCATTTTTTCTCAGAACTTTTTTGATTGAGGAAAATGATTCCATTATCAAAAAGCAGTTGTCAAAAGTTACGATTATTGCAAGGAGAAAGCCAGCTATTGCATTTATGGAACAATGGGTATAAATGGGTTAAGGGGCAACTTCAGTGGTGTTTGAAGAACCTGGGTCAAATATGAATTTAAATATAAGTACACTCAAGTTGTCTTAATTCAAATACTTACATTGTCCTAATATCTGGTTTATTAAAGCATTTTATTTTAATAAGGCATATTTATTTCATTATTAAATAAAGTTATGAACAATTAATAGGATAAATGACGAATTGGTCTACATTTAAATGAATGCATAATTAACACTTGAACTCAAGACAATGTAAGTATTTAAATTAAGATATTCTTGAGTAGCATCTGAAGAACCTGGGTCAAGTATAGAATTGAATAACTGTGCTGTTGAAATGTGAACTCCAATGATGGCAAGATCAAATAACAATGAAAAATATCAAAAGGGATTGATAAAATTAACTGCAACAGTATACAGCACTGTATACACACACACACACACACACACACACACACACACACATATATATATACATATATATATATATATATATATATATATATATATATATATATATATATATATATATATATATATATATATATAATATATATATATATATATATATATATATATATATATATATATTGTTTAAGTTTTAATAAACAGCCAAATACACCAATAAATAAATAATAATGGTTGGTCATAATTACAGATATATTATATGTCACAAAAAGTATAATATAACAATCATACTTACCCTGTCCATTAAGTAAAGTATAAAGTACTCTATCTTGATTAGGTGTAGCACCACGTAGTGTTATAGTAACAGTAGGTTCTGAATTGTGTGGCTCCATAACCCTTTTAATAGTAACCATTTGTGGTGCCGGTTTGTTGTTAGAAACTGAGGGCTTACTGGTTTGAACTAGTGTGTGACCATTTTTAGACCTTTTTTTGTGTTTATTTGTGTTTAGCTTCTCTTTCTCTTCTGCTTCTTTGGAAGCTAAAGCCTCTTCTCTTTTCTTTTGCTCTTCTAGAAGACGTGCTTTTTCTTCCTCTTCACGTTTTTTTCTATTCATCAATATTCTCTGAAAACAAAGTCAAATTACTGAAAATGATAAAAATTTAGGTTTATTGATTAGAGCAATGGTTAAAAAATCATTAAAAAAAAGGCATAAACAGTCATAAAACAGATGCCAACAAACATAAAAGCAACAAATAAGGTAATGTTTAACTGACAGTTGACAATGTTTAATGACAGAGGTCTCTAATGTTGAACTTAGGAGCATTAATGCTTTGTGTTGTTATTATTAATCAGTTACCAACCTCCTTATTTTAAATATTTAACCTAACATTTTTTTTGTTTACATTGACAAAATCAAATAATCAATTTATGAATGGAGGGTCTAGACTTGTGTGTTAGTCTGGAGGGGATTAACAATCCCCCGGGTCCCGAGTTCAGTACTTAACACACAACCTCACCACAACAGTACTCTACACACATATACTAACATTAGGTCACTAACAGTACATACCCCAGGGCTACCTTCCCTGGGAAGACTCAATAGTCATTGAGTATAAAATGACTCCAATTGTCCCGAGGTAACGGGGCCTCCAGTACTGGGCCAATCACTCGCCTGGAGTACCAACGATTCAAAGTAAAACACCATGCCTCGGAAACGGATGGATTTCACGGAATAGACCTGGCATGAATAAGGATATACGACTGGCCACATGGAATATTGGGACACTGAGAGGGAAAGAAGTGGAGTTGATTAAAGAGATACAATATACATAAATACAATATAGATCTCCTAGGAATAAGTGAAGTAAAGAAGAAGGGGAGTGGTTTGAAAACAATACAAACTGATATACTCAGGGGTAAGTATGGATAGAAGAGCAAATGAGGGAGTCGGGATTGTATTGAGCGACCAAATATTTAAAAAACTTGAACAGTGAAAAGCAGTAAATTCAAGAATTATCACTGTTGATCAGCAGCTTGAAATAGGAAAAGTCACCATTATCCAAGTATATGCTCCAACTGAAAATGCATCAGTATCTGACAAGGAACAATTCTATAGCGACCTTCAAAGGGAAATAGATGAATCCAGGTGTAAGAACTATAAAATAATTATATGTGGAGACATGAATGAAAGAGTAGGAGGAATGAATAACAAGAATCTCGGAGTCATGGGCCCTTATGGAGGAGAAAATACAAGGAGTGACAATGGGCAGAGAATATTAAACTTGTGCACAGATAATAATCTACTTCTGGGTAACTCCTGGTTTAACCACAGACATATCCATAAAATTACATTTTTGGGTGAAGGACGGAATGTTAATAGTATCATTGATTATTTTATATTTGATGAAGAGTTAAGGAGGTATGTAACTGATGTTAAGGTGATAAGAGGAGCAGAGCTGAACACACATCATAGGCTACTGGTCATGGATACAAAAATGTCTCTAAATAAAGGCAGGAACTCTCATGCTAAAAAGTACGAAAGACTTAAAGTTGGAACTTTGCGAGATGAAAGAAAAAGAATGCAATATGAGGAAGCTCTCAGCAGGAAACTTAGCGAAGTAAATGCAGATAAAAGACTAGATGATGTGTGAGAGACGATTAAATCGACCATTATTACCTCAGCAACAGAAGTTTGTGGAGTTAGTAAAATAGGAACACAAACTAAGAGAACGAATTGGTGGAGTGAGGAGGTAAAACAGATTGTGGCACAGAAGAAAGAAGCATGGAGAAACTACTTGCGCTCAAAAGATCCACAAGCATGGCATGTATATGTTGAAAAAAGAAACCGTGTGAAATTGGTGATCTAACAAGCAAAAAAGAAGGCGTGGGAAGAGTTCCGAAGATCTGTGCAAAACAACTACAAGGACAATACCAGAAAGTTCTGGAATACTGTTAAAGCGCTGAGGGGTAGAAAGGGAAAGCCAGTCAGAAGCATTAAAAATAAGGATGGATTGATAGTAACTAGAGACGAGAAGATACTGAAGGAATGGAGAAAACACTATCAGGAAAAATTTGCTAAAAGATCTGCACCTAATGGTGACCAAGGAAGAGTAAGACAAAGAGATGTGGAGGATATGGATGACTGTATCAGTGAAGAAGAGGTGGAACTTGCAATACAGAGACTAAAACTGGATAAAGCCTCAGGAAGAGACAACATAGTGCCTGAATTAATAAAGTATGGAGGTAATAAAGTAAATAACAAAGAAACTCCAAGTGCTGTTTCAAAAGATATGGGATGAGAAGAAGATACCCCAAGATTGGGAGTACAATATTATTGTACCTATTCATAAAAAAGGATCTCAAACCCAATGTGAAAACTATCGGCCTATATGTCTCTCACTCGTTATGTATAAAATATATACCAGAATTTTTGAACAAAGGCTGAGGAAACTCATAGAGGAAGATCTGGAAGCGGAACAGGCAGCGTTCAGACCCGGTAGACAAACACAAGACCATATATTCTCCCTCAAAATGATAATTGAAAAGACATGGGAAGTAGGGAAGGATATTTATTTGGTATTTATAGACCTCAAAGCTGCATTCAATTCAGTGCCAAGGGATGAAGTGAAGTATGGGCAGCTTTGCAGTATAAAAATGTTCCCTCAAATCTTATTGCAAGCCATGATTTTCGCTGATGATATAGTTCTAGTAGCAAATTCACAGGAGAACCTAAAACAAGCAGTTAATGAGTGGAGAGAAGAACTATACAGAAAGGGAATGGCTATAAATGCACAGAAAAGCAAAATCATGAAAGTAGGGCGAGACGAAACAAACATGAATGTGACCTGCAATGGTGAATTGCTCAAAACTGTAAACACATACGGGTATTTGGGCACAACCGTAAGCAATGATGGAAGGATAGAACATGAAGTAATAACCGGATTAGAAAGGCCAACCTCGCATACTATCAAATCAGTCAGATAATTGGAACAAAAGAAATAACTAATGCCACCAAATTAGTCCTTTATAAAACAATTTTCCTTCCTATTCTGCTGTATGGAGCAGAGCACTGGACAGGCCCAAAGCAAGTTATAAATAAAATGACGACCTCAGAAATGAGATTCCTGCAAAGGATAGTTGGAAAAACAAGAAGGGACTGCGTTAGAAACGAAGTCATCAGGGAAGAATTGAAAGTGGTGGCACTAAAGGAGACAATAGAAGAACGCCAACTACACTGGTTTGGGCACGTGTGCAGACTCCCAGAAGACAGAAGAGTGAAATGGTTCATGGAAGCCAAACCAATAGGAAAGAGAATGGTTGGCAGACCCAGAACTACGTATATATGCAGTACCTGGAGGGACTCGGAAGAAAGAGAGGCAAATCAGTTACCCAAATGAAAAATATGGCCATTCAAAGGGATGAGTGGAAGCGATGGACTGAGGCTGGTGCTCCACGCTGAAAGGCACTAAGGAGCTAGTGAAAGAAGAAGAATGGAGGGATGTTTCTAACCTTCTTTCAATAGATAATTTTTTTATATAACATTGTTGTCTGTTAAATATTAAATGTAATTTAAAAAAATAGTGGATTTTAAAGTAAAGTATGTATTAAAAATGCATAACCTTTTTGACTTAATTATATCGCAGAAAGTCTTGAATATGGGGATGGAACCCCAAATTGTAGATTGATGAGTGAAAATAAATCATGGAAGAATTAAAAAGATCAATTCACTCCTAATTCTCTAGTTTTTAATATAATTCTTCTTCCAAACTGAACATTTTCAATTTCTATTGCTTTTCTCAGTTTATATCTATCTAACAACTGTTTTTAACTTTTCTATAAAAATTATTTTATCAGAATAGAGAAAAATTGGAGTACAATGATTTCTTATCTCTATTTACTTGTCAATTTTTATTCTTAATTTTCAACAGGTTTACTTCTTTTGACTTAGAAGTATATCTATCTAATGTTATATTAGCAATTATCATAATATTAATATTCACTATTACTATTATCCATTTTTTCCACAGTGAATTCATATTCTTATTTATGTTTTGATACCCCCATTAAATCCTTTTTTTTTTTTCACTTTTTAGCCCTGATAAACACCTACAATGTGGGTCAAAACGTTGACAGTATATAGTTGAGAGTATTTCATTGTTTTGTCTAGACCACCACTAAAACTATCTCCATCCTGTATCTTCTAATGGTCAACTATTGATAATATTACTAATTGAATAAGTATTTGTAACATAGCATTAAAATGGTCTTAGACCTATTTATTTGCCAATATTGTTTTATTTCAGTTTTTATTCTGATATCAAAATGTGAGAATGAAATACAAGAAAAAAATAATACACAATAAAAAGAAAAGAAGTACATGAATTTCATTCCATTAATTTGTTATGAGGTACTTGGATCGCAATACCAAATAAATATATTATTCAGCCTCAATTTGAAACATCCTTTAAGTTTAAATACTATTAGTATTTATTAAAAACAAAGGTAAACATAGTGTCCACAACCTGACCGATAACATATAAATATGCCACCAGGTAAATTAGGATCCGGGACTCATGTTTTATGAATTTAAAGGTATGCTTACTTGGGATTGGTATCAACTCATATTGTTGGTCATTATCAAAATAGATTACATGGGAAATATTTTACAATATGAGATGTTTTAAAAAAGAGAGAGAGACTATCATGATAAAATTAATAAAATATTCATAAAAAAAAAAAAAAAAAAAAAAAAAAAAAGAGATGTAATTAAACAAACAGGTATTTCATATTTATTAAAGGGAAAAAGATAAGGAAAATGAAGAAATACTAAGGTAAGAAAAATTATATAAACCTTTTTTTCTTTCTGTCTGGCTTTTTTAGCAGCTTTTTTTTCATTACGGCATTTAACTTCTGTGCCTTCTATAAAATCAAGAAGATCTTCTAATGCCCTGGTATCTCTTTCTGAATTCGCTTCAAGATTTCCTAAAAAGGCAAATATAACAAGTTGGTCATTAAAAATGTAAGAAAGAAATGTAGGGGTCAATTTCCATCTATAGTCTGAAGGATCACAGGCATTTCATAATATATGTATAACAATTACTGAAATATCAAAATAGGGATTGAAACTGTCAGCTTCATCTTCATTCAGGCTGTAACACCCTTTATCCCTATAAACCAATATACTAAATTTTAGTTTTCCATCTGAGACCACTCCAAGTTTTGACTAAACCATCATTTCATAATATCGGAGCTAAAGGAGATATTTGATTTCTCTAAGAAAATAATGAGGATTTAAGGTTTTTAATTAAATACCCCTCTAAATAATAAACTGTTTGCATGAGATTATTTTGAATAAGAAAAATAGGTATGAAGGATGAGATGGTTGGCGGTCATAAAAGAATAGAAAATATTAAAAAAATATATATTATCCAACCTTTTGACCGACATTGTGAGTCATCAGGGCTTCTCTCTGCAAAGTATGGAAGCAGAATAGCTATTTATGCTGAATTCAGCTTCTATACTTTGAGGATACAAGCCCTGACGAAGAGCCACAATGTGGGTCAAACCGTTGAACAGACACTGGAGTAGAGTTACAGCTGCGTAATTGAAATACCTCAGAAGAATGGCTGGTAAAACAAGGAGAGATAGAATAAGGAGCGAGAGGATACAAGGAGACCTAGGAGTTCCCACCTTGAGTGAAAAAATCGAAAAGAGACAGTATCGACGCTTAGGTCGGGTTATCTATGCCAAATGGACGAGGACTGTGAAAGTTTTGAAGCAAGTCCTTGAGGAAAACCTAGACTACTCTGGATAGAGCACATCATGACGATTGGCGAAAAGAAAGAGAAGACTGAATTACATGAAAGAGCTAGCTGTGGATTGGAAAGCTGGGCAGTCCTGGACTTGGGCAGCTCCACACTTAAAGGCACAAAGGAGGATGTTATAGAAAAATAAATCACGTAAGTAGTGGCCCAGATGTATAAAAAAATGATAACCCATAGAGGTCAGAGGTTCGGAGAGTAGTGCCGATGTGATGAAGGTTTAGATCTAAGCTGCAACAGTTTTTGTGATGTCACAGGAAAGAAATGAAGACCCCCCCCCCTCCACGTTGCCCATTGTCATGCAACAAAATGGACCCCTTACAATTTCTCATGCATTGCATTAATTTGCTTACAATACGATTCAGTATTGATCATTTCTCCAGGATTTGAAAAACTCTAGTGCTGTGGTTCCCAAATAGTGGTCTGCAGACTCCTGGCCTAGAGTCTGGCTGTAGCATATGCTATCTTGGGTTATCTTTAACAATTTATTTCCATCACGGTCACAAAATTGTAAGTCCATTATTTCAATAACAAAATTTGTCTGTTAGTCAGAGGCGCTTTATGATTATATAGGAAATATTCAGTGTTTTTTAAAAATCAATTTACTTGATTATTTTTTCATTGAAATCTAGAATTGTGTTTTACATTATGGAAGATGCTTTAGTATGCTTTGGAATGCAATTAAATATGAACTGCCAGAAAGAACTGCAATTTTTAAAGGCGCTTTTTAAAGACTTATGTGGTCGTTAGATGAAATAAAATATGTGTGTTTATTGGTATATATATACCAATTTTTTTAAAATTTTAAATTAAACAATTTTTTGGGTGTCCTTGTCATTGTACAGGTTGGATGAAGGAGCCTGAAAAAAAAAAAAATGTTGGGAACCATTGCTCTAAAGCATCAAAGCAAATGAGTTGGAGGCTTTGCAAAATGTTGTGCTATTTCTCCTTTGCCAAGCCACTGTCCAGAACATACACTGTTATTGTACAGTATCCACTTTTTATCACAAGTAACAATTCTAGAGAGAAAAGGATCGTTATTGTTAAGCAAAAGAAATGTAGTCGTGATTTTACTTTTCCAATCAACTTTTGGTGGTCATCAACTGTCGATTTGCTAAGGTTAAATTTCCCTGCAAGTTTTCGAACAATTTTTCTGAGGTTTTCTTTCACCAAAACCTGCAGAACATTGTTATTTCTCTACCTTATTAGTCATCAAGGATGAATTCTCTGTTCCCAAAAATGTTGAACCACGGTTGAACAGTGCACTCATTAATGCTGAATGCACCCCAGACTTGATTGATGTTTCTGCCTCTCTGTTCCAGCCGACTTCAAACTTGTAAAACTAAATTGTACGAATATCACCCTTTGACATCTAATTAAAGAGACTGAATTATTTCTAAGCACCGAAATACTACAGAGGTAAACAAACATTATCACTTGTAAGTGGATTAATAAGATGACCTTCATAAAAAATGAATAATCCAGTAAACGTGAACAGTTTGTTATATAGAGGGGTATTTTAAGGAAAACCTACATTGTTTTCTGGACAACCAGGTAGCAACGATTACAAATGTTTAAAAAAAAATCACTTGTTAGATTAAAAAAAACAAACCCTTTGGTGCATAACAATACTCTTTGTAAAACACCAAATTTCATGTAAAATGTTTAATAATTTCACAAATATTAATATAATTTTATATATTAAGAAGGTAAAATCCCATTAATTTTTATCATCCTAAATGGTAATTACCATCATATTTAATTTTTTTAAATCTCTCCTACAACTAATGTACTGCCTTTGGCTCATAATTATTTTTTGTAGAACATTTACTTTAAAGTTTTCTATAGTTAATACATAACAATTTTTTTTTTTTTTGTAAGTTTTAGATGTATAATACAATGATGATAGATTTTTTTTTTTTTTTTTTTTTTTTATGAAATCAGCAAAATTCTTTTAAAATAATATGAATATTACAAGCTATTTGGTTCATAAACAACAATAGTGCATTTTTTTTTTCATTTAAAAAGCAACGTTCTCTTGAGCTTGGATGTTATAAAAATGTTGATATAAGTATAATATATTTGGGAGCTTAATAAAATACTTCGAGATAGACGTATATAATTTTGGATATCATCTTATCTAAATAAAGAGATGATTTCAACAAAAATTTGTCAAACTGAGATTATGGGTATCTTTTTCCATTTTTTCTGGATGATATTGAGTGGGATGGTCAGTAGGAAATTTGTGGGTAGTAAGGCAAGGTTATCAAAAAGAAATATTTTATACAAAACAGCTTTGACAATTAATTTCTAAAGATAGATGACATTTTCCTAAACTAAATATTTTAAATAAACTACAACAAAATATTTCAATAATCAACACTTCACCAAGCTATTAATTTCATACTTCAAATTTAGTCTTCAGTTGACACATATCTAGAATATTTCATCAATAAAACTTCATAATACAATATAAAAATTTGTCTTTGGATAATTAATTGCAGTTATCAAAATAATAAATGAATACCTCCAGACGGTTGCTGTTTTCTCTGAGGTAAAGGCTGTGTTTGAATATTACTTTTACATTTTGACTTTTTTTTGTTGAGTAACAGCCTTAAACGTTCTCTCATTTCTTGATAGTTTCTACTCATAGGTGCAGCAGAAGGCTAAAATAAAAAAAAGAAATTAGTAAGTTAACCCCGAAAAGTTTAAATTTTTTTAGGGAAGTATTGAAATTGTGGAGGATCCTTATAATGATGTAATTTAACAGAAAAAAATTATATTTATCATTCAGTTTCCTTCACCCCTTTATACAACAGGATAGGGATTCCGTTCTGTGACTTGATAGGAGACATCTTTGGTGATTTTGCCCAATCGATAAGGAGATTTTATGTTCTCCAAATGTTATTTATAAAGTTCATAGATTTGTTTCAATCCCCTTCCTCGCTTTTAGCAATTTGGGATTTACATAGTTTACCTTAATCAATTCTCAACTTCATTACCTTCTTTTTTTTTTGGAACCCTGGATCGACATTACCTCCATTGCCACGACATTAATAGCTAAATAGAGATTCATATCATAAAATGCTTCAGGTTATATATAAAATTAATATAACCATTGTTTAGATGAAAGATTATTTTCTTTTTTAAAAAATATTTTCATTTATTATTTGTGGGTTTTTCTTTCCTCTTTCGATATTGTTTTTATTGATTGCTAAATTGTATTACTTCATATCCTGCAAAAGGATACACAAAATAATTTTCAAGTCTGAAAAGAAACAGCATTATAGACTCTTTCATATATGATTGTACCATAAGACAGTACTTTGCTGATATTGATTAAAGTCACAGAAACCAACAGCTATCACTTGATAGTAATATTTATAACAAAAATTTCAACAAGTCCCTGAAAACAGAACCTACAACACCACAAAACTGAAATAAAAATAAACATTCTAAGAAGGGCACAGTTCTATCAAGAACACTTTTCAGGAGGAGGAGATAATTACCCAAGAGAAAAGCCGACGGAAAACAATAATCTGGAAAACCAAGGAGTCATTGAAGAAGGCGAGAGAAAATAAGCCATCAAAACAATTAAAGTGAAAATTACAGACCTGTAAGCTTACTTTCCATAAAATGATAAAGACCGTAGTTTTATAATAGAATATTAAGGCTCAAAATTCATGAGCCAAAAAGAGGATGAAAAAGCTTTTTCATCCATGAATGCAGATTGAATACCGTATCTCCATAATAAGAAGTGTTTTGGACCAACACAAAAACAAGTAACAGGCCTTCTTCTTCTGGCATTTCACAAGCAGCTTTTTAGCTGCTGTCAACTAAGTTCCCAGAACTGAATGGAATAAATGGAACGTTATGATTTTGTTGTTATTGATGTTGATAATATTGTACTGATTGTGGATACACAAAACAAGCAGCAGCTAGCCCTCATTTTCCACCAAGGGAGCCAGGGAGGACTCTTCCACAAGGGACTGACTACTAACGCCTCCAAAAGCAAGGTTATGGTTTAAGAGATCATGAAAAGGTCCAATAGTCCCTTAATGGTAATTCTTTTGAAGCTTTTCTAAAAGTCACCAATTTGGGGATAGTCATTATCAACATAGAGAAGATTAAACCTAGAAGTATCTAACAGTGTATCAAACCAGGTCTATCACAACACTAACAGCAATACCATAGTGGGGAACTTAGATAAAGGCAAATAAGTAAGTTTGTATATCTACCAACGGTTCTGCACTTATGGGAGTGAAAGCTGGATTATACTGGACAAACAAGTTAGTTGGGTGACAGGTGAAGAAATAAAATCCCGATAAAGTATAGTTAAAAAAGTCAGACAGGATCCTATGAGGAATAAAAGAATAACAGGGAAACTGGAGGTAGCAAAGCTAAAAACCTCATTTTCAAATAAACGATAGATAATGACGAAGGAATTATGGTCAAGTTCATCAAAAGGAATATGAGAGAGAACAGAAAATCCTAAATGAAATGAGGCAGCTAAGCAGAGATTTCAATGCCCAAAATATTTTTTCTAAAGACTATGTTAACTGTTTAGTTTCTATAGTGTATGTTTGCGCAAAATAGAATTACAGAGACTGTTTGGTTCTTCTTAATCAACCACAGGAAACCCAAAATTCACACCCCATCCCCTGGCCTAGCATAATATATATATTTTATATTATAAAGAATGAGATAGTTTGGGATACGGTCGATAAAATCATTTCGAAAATAGTGTAAACTATTTTTTTTTTAAACCAAAGATCAAAATTTCAACAAGTCTTTATCAGTGTTTAAAAAAATACAAGTTAAAGCTATGAACAATTAAATGTCTTAATATTGTCATGAAATGTTAAGAAAGTGAAAAAAAAAAGTACTAAGCACGAATACAGTAATGAGTTAATGTATACAACATCAAAGAGAACTAATAAAAGATGAGTTATTACTTTATATTTGAACTTTACTATAGTCTGTATTATTACAGTAGATTTACCATATATTATTAGATATTTTAAATATGGATGTATAAACTCATTACTGAATCAGTGAATAAATTAATGCATAAGTTCTTAGTACTGATTTCTACTTTTCCGCTATTTAATGACTTACATTCATATATTTCTCATACCTTTACCTTGAATTTGGTTTCTTATTAACCCTGATGAAATAATGTGTATCAAATGGTTGGTTTCCAATGAATAGTGTATAGTACTGTCGAAAGCCATTTATTGCCAGTCACCTAAACTATCTTATCCTTTATTGTATACATAAATGTGAGATCAACTATCTAATATTCAATTCTATAATTTATATGTATTACATGACCAACTGCATGAGGCTGGGGTGGCTAAGTGGGTTAGGCATAAGCAGAAATGCACTTGCCTCTAAACCCAAACGATGGGAGTTCATATCTAAGTCCCGGGAATAATTAAATAATTAAAAATAAAAAAGGAAGCAAAAGCATACCTGCTAAAAAATCCAAAGGTAGTGAGGTAGTGAGTTCAAATCCCGGTCTTGGGAGTCCTCGAGCATTTTATGGGTTTTGTCTATACTCATAACTTTTGCAATCAATGAAATGGGGTATAACTGATAAATTAACTTCTTAATACTTTTATCTAAGAATACAAACGAATAGTAAGTTTGGTTCTTGAGATACCTACCGTAAATGAAACATTGACTTGTTTTTAATAAACTTTTATAGAAGAAATTAAGGCTTTTAAATTGTAATCCTCCAAACTAACCTCATAATTATAATATCTATAGTTTATTCCCAATTTAAGAAATAACATTTAAGCCAATTAACTCGGTAAAGAATTTCATGGGAATTAAGTTTTTTAAAAACGAATAAGTTAAAAATGAATTATGATGGGAAAAATATATACAACATATGAAAATTATATAATCAAGGAATGAAAATGATACTTACAAGTCCATGACCAAACACTTCACAGTAACAACAATCACAATGTCGTGGGTCTGATTGTGAATTATCTGAATGAGAATCATCATTTGTTTGCCCTTCATCTTCTTCTGAAATGAAAAAATATAATATTATATCTATACCTATCTATATATATATATATATATATATATATATATATATATATATATATATATATATATATTATAATATGCTTATTTTTAAAAAACAAATATTTCTTAAGGAAAAATTAATTAATTCCTCTGGGGTTTCTCCGGGGTTTTCCTTTTCCCTCTTCACCTCTAGCCAACAAAATTAAGTTTCTTCTTTAACAAATGTTTTATTTTTGATTCTGGATCTTCTTTTTAAATAATTGATTCTTCTACTATAGTGGATATTAAAAACTGGCTTGTAGAATATGTGAATTTCATTAATTAAGACTAGAAGATAGATCTGGCAGTGGTTTTGGTTAGTATCCAAAATGGAGTCTACATATTTGTAATAAGCTTCCAAAATGGTGACCATGTTTGAAAACAAACATACAATTAAAGCTGTCAATACCTAAACATGATTGTTAGCCTGCATAACACAATATTAAATTTTAAGATTGTTAGCCTGTCAAAATAAAATAAAAATAATTCTAACAATAAAAAATTCATTATGTAGTGGGTATATTACATTTCTCCCCACTCCTAAGTAAAAAAAAAAAATATATATATATATATATATATATATTGTTTGATCAGTTCTCGACTGTTGATAATTTAAGTTTGTGTTGTTCTTAGGTTTCAGTCAATGAATTGTTTATTCATTGACTGAAACCTAAGAACAACACAAACTTATATATATATATATATATATATATATATATATATATATTTTTTTTTTTTTTTTCAATTTTCATTCAAACTTAAGGAGTCACAATTCTAAAATACTTTATAACACATTAAACATAAATAATTAATATACAATATTTGTACATTTATTTTATATCTAAAATTAAATTTATATTACATATATTATAAAAATATAAACCCTAAAGCTATTTACATAGAAACAATTACTCCAACACTATATACAATTAACAGCATTTTACTAGTTAAACCTAAAACATAAACTATATACATAAATGTATAACATTGTTGTATTTAAATTCGTAACAATTACATCAAGGTCCATAAAAATATTAATCTAGAAGGAAATTATCAACAATCTACATACTAACTTTTGTGTAGACCCCAATGATATATGGTTATGTAATGTTTTAGAAAGAATAGAGAGCAAAATTAAAAAAACAAAACATGGAATATTAACATAAACAATCAATCCACACGAATTTATTCATGGTAAGGCTTAAGAAGGCTGGTGTGAAAAAGACCCCTTTTATTTCCATTTGGACCAGCTATTAAAAACGAGTGTTTACCTAATTTATTTACAACTTCATAGGGCCCTTCAAAAGGGGTAGGAGCTTGGCATTTACAACTCCTGGTATGGGTACCCTCAATGCCTTTAGCAGTACCTTATCTCCAACTTTAAAATAGGTAAATTTTTTGTTTTGATTGTATTTCAACTTATTTTTCTCCCCAACTTTTGGATTTTATTTTTGATCAATTCCTGTATCTGGTCAGCGTTTAAATTTAAAACCCCTGGTTCATCCCCGATGTATGAATTCCAAAAACGTAGTGGCTTTATCCCAAACATACTCTGTATAGGTGTTACACAGTCATAGTTTGCTCTATCTGGGATAATTTATTACTCCATTTGTTTTGTTTTCCGTCAAGCAGGAGTCGTAAATATTGCAACACATCCCTATTAGTTCTTTCTGAGATATTACCGATGGGATGTCAAATGGAACTTAAAATGCGGGTAATATTCAAACTTAACAGGAAATTCTTCCACCTCTCAGTGGTAAAGCAGGTAGCATTATCGCTTAAACACTTTGTGGGAGTACCAACTTCTTCAATATATTCAATCATAGATTTCCTAGCACCGAAAAAATTAGCTTTTCTGGTAGGATATAATTTAACAAATTTGGTGAAGTTATCAATAACCACAAAAATAATTTATTACCATTTGAGCTAACGAATGGACCCAAATAATCTATTGATTCTAAATCTAATTTTCCCCCCACTTGAATGCTTTGGTATGGAGCAACAGAGTAGGGACCAATTTTATTGAACTGGCAAACTTTACATGATTTTAGAACATTTGCAATTAATTTTCTCACTTTGTGACTATTAAACCTTTCTCTAATTATTGATAAACATTTATTAACTCCCGAATCAGAAAATTTCTCATGTACTAATCTAATCAATTCATTCATCCATTTTTTATTTAAATAAATTAAGAATCTATCCCCTAGATGTTTGCAAATAAAACCATCTAAAATTCTAAAATTGTTTGGTTCATTTTCCATTTTATTAATCAGCTCAGGATCGTTCTTTTGATTTTTAATTAAATCTTGAAAAAATGTTGTCTCATTTAGAGCGTTGACTTGAAAATCAGTACCTTTCTGTTCTGGTTCATCAACTGGGTGTCTACTTAGAAAATCAGCTATTTTATTTTGAACTCCCGGTACATGTTCATAAGTAATGTTTAAAGGACCCAAATAGTTAATCCAACGGATCAAACGACCAAGTGGATTCTTACAAGTATGCAAAAAAGTGATGGCTTTGTTATCAGTTCTAACTGTAATTTGATATCCAGCGATGATGTTATAAAATTTTTGAATGCAATGAATAACTCCTAATAGTTCTTTTTCAATAGAATGGTAGTTTAACTCGGCTCCTTTAAAGTTTCTGCTACAAAAAGATATAATTTTCCTATAACCCTGTTCATCTAATTGGTACAAAACACCCCCAGAAGCAAAATCTGGACTGTCTGTATCCACATAAAACATTTTTCTGAAATCAGGGTATTGTAAAGTGATATCATGTATCATAGTGTCTTTTATGTTTTCAAAAGCCTGTTGGAGTTCATCTTTCCATTTGAAATTGGATTTAATTGAAGTTAATTTATACAAGGATTTTGTGATATCTGCATACCCTGGGCAGAATTTGTTATAAAAATTTATTAATCCTAAAAAACTTTGGAAATTCTTTAACATTGCTAGGGACCTTAAAAGATTTAATGTCTTCAACCTTGCTAGGATCCTTCTCTATACCATTATCCGTCAAAACATAACCCAAAAACTTAACAGATTTTCTAAAAAAATTGCATTTATCCAAATTTAATGTCAACCCATTTTCCTGAAAAACACCAAATATCCTTTAAAGTGTTTAAAAATTCATCTATTGTTTCTCCGTGAATTAAGATATCATCTACATAAACTTTTATGTTATTAAATAAATAATTTGGTATAACCTTTTTTAAGGCTTTAATCATTGCACCTAAACTAACTGATAATCCAAAAGGAATGCGCTTATAATGGAAAGTCTCATTTAGAAACTGGAAACCTGTGTATGGCCGGCTAGATTCCTCTAGGCCCACTTGCCAAAAACTATTTTTAATATCTAAAGTTGCAAGATATTTAGCATTGGCACACTGAAAAAGAATGTTATCGATACAAGGGGAGAAACATAAAGAGGGATAAGGCGCTTATTTAAAAACCGTCCATCGAGGCAAACGCGGACCTTTGAATCTATCACATCGTCTGAATTAGGATCTGTGTTCTTCTTTTCAACCAAAATTATGGGAATAATATAAGAAGAATGAGATACTTCAATAATGTCATCTTTTATCATTTTTTCAATTTCTATTTTAGCCAATTCAATTAATTTAGGGTTTAATTTGTACTGAAATTGTTTGTATGGTCTACTATCAGTGACTTCTAGAATGTGTTGATAATTTTTAATAAGACCTGGTTTATCTTGAAAAATACCTTTGTTATCCCATAAAATATTCTTAAATTCAGTTAATTGTTCGTATGTTAATAAATGTTTTGATTCCTCACATATTTTACAAATGTTACTCTTTATTTTTTCATCATCATTAACATTGAAATCCCTTGTTACAGAATTAATGTTAACATTATTATTAGAACTGAAATATTGGGGATGTTTTATATAGCCTTTCATTGGGTTATTATCTTTACTTTCCAAAATGGAATATTTTAATGGTTTATCCACAAAATTGATAAAGTTAATAACTGATATGTGACCATCCGCATTTTTTAAACTGATAAAATTACTTTCAAAATTCAGTACAGCTTAGTAGCTAATAAGAAAATCTACACCTAGAATTCATTCCTGGGCAATATCATGAGCTATGAGAAAATTTGCATCATAATAATATTCCCCAATTTTAATTGGTACAAAAATTTGTTAATTTATGCAAGCACTCTTTTTACCTGTTACGGAGATAATATTAGTCTTACTAATGGGTAAGGTTTGAATTTAACACAAGCTTTAAATTTATCAAAAAATGATTTTTTTAAAATTGAAACTTCAGCTCCACAATCAATGAGTAAACTAACACTTAAATTTCCAAAATTAGCTGTTATTTGTGGAGATGGAAACTGAATTTTTCTAAAGGGTTGGTTTTCTTCAAGGAATATATTTTCTTCGAATAGGTTGTTTAATAAATAATTCTCACAAGTAAAAAGAGCATTTTCATTTCATGATTGGTTGTTGTAAGAATTTTGTGGTGGTGGCCTTATGTCATTTGGAACAAGGAGTGGTTCACCAAAAATTGGCCCATTATTCAAGGACTGAATACATTCACTTCTAGGAGTTTCTTGTACCATAGTGTTCCTTACAGCATATTCATTACTTCTATTTATTTGACTATTCGAATTATTATGGAACCTAGGGTTCCAACCTCGTCTTGAATCATAAGTCTGTCCACGAAAATTAGTATTGTAATTCCGTCCTCTATTCTACAAAAATTTTTTGGGGAATCACTACTTACAGGATTTTGATGTTTATCATTTCGTCCTATACTAGTTTGATCTTGATGATAAAAAAAATTTTTTTTTTTTTTAGATTTTCTCAGATTATCAATAATATTTTGTTTTGGAACCATGTTCAAAACATTAAATAATTCTGAAATTGTATCCACCCTTCTATTTAAACAAATGTCATATATTTTCTCCCCAAAATGTCTTATAAATAGGCTACATAAGGTATTTTCATCTATTACATTGGCCGTAACCATTCTTGTGGAATAGTGTGTAAGGTATTCCGCTGGGCTCATTTTAAAATCATTATTATATTTTCCATTTAAAATTCCTAATAAATATGCCTTATACGAATTTGATCCAAAATTTAAAATGAATTCTGTCTCATATTCCTCAAAAGATCGAGTACCCGTCAATCATAAATCAGACAAAGAAATCATCTCTCCCTCGTATGCCAACATCTTCCGTCTCCTTAAATTATAACTTTATTACTTTATTGTACAAATAGCTTGTGTAATTTATATTTTATTTACTGTATATTTATCTTTTCATTTATAACACCTCTGGTTTTTGTTCTTGTTATTTATTTCTTTTATTTATTTTTTTTTATTATATACCTCATGGATCTTTTACATACCTCAGATTCTAGTGTTTATAATTTTCTGTTAAAAATGTTGAGCCTTATTGTACATACGAGTATATTTTTTTTGTTTTTCCAATGTATAATTTTGTAACTTTTTAAAAACAAAGATAAGCTGTAGTATTTACATTTAGAGGGGAAAACCTTCAGGGTTTTTACATGAACCCCTCCCCATACTACCTATGTTTATTGGTTTTCCTCAGTTTATGTATGCTTGGGACATGGCTCAGTAATGGTACGTTATATATATAATATATATATATATATATATATATATATATATATATATATATATTTTTTTTTTTTACTTCTATATTAAAGTCTAAAGTTTTGTTTTTAAGCTTATCATCATCAGATTGTGTATCATATTATAATTAATTGTATCTATAATATTTAAATATGTTGGTATATTTTCTGTTTATATTTCAAATGTTATCATTGTCACTACATTCAAAAGAAAATTTTCATTATCATATTAATATGTATCTCTTTTGTTCTGATGTTTGTAGCCCTGATGATGGCTCACAAGCTTGAGCCGAAACGTTGGCAAAATTAAAAAAAAAATGACTGATTCCTGATCATTCCACCTATAAGCATATTCAAATGTCCGAATATGTCTGCTAAGTAAGCAGCCATGCACATTTAAGAGAAGTGAGACAGAAAATTAGCGTATTTAGTGTCTAGGAGAAAAATTTGGACCTCATCTTTTAGCTCAAAAAATCTTGTCAAGATCTTACCTCGAGAGAGCCAACGCACTTCAGTGTGTATGAGGATCTGATCATGTTCGCTGCCCATCTCTTTGCACATTAAGATAACAGTCTGATTTGCAGAGGGCGAGTTTTAATATAATTAATTATTTTAACAATATCATTTTTATCACTTCGTTTTTTATGATGTTTCAGGCAACCGTTTGGCCACTAGAGCTTCCCAATGAATACAGCTGTGTGTCCACCTTACATTAGGGGCTACTTTTGAATACGGGCACGAAGTCCTGATATTGATTTGGCCCCATCTGTAGACAAACCCACACATTTTTTCCAGCAAATGTCATATTTATTAAAAAAATGATTTAATGCCCAGAAAATATCATCTGCCGTTGTGTGAATTAAATCACAAGCGAAGAGGAACCACTTTTTAACAAATAACATCCCGAAAAACAAACTTTTATCAATAATAAATTTAAAAACGCAGTGACACTTACCTCCGAACTACAATATGGTTCAAGATATACTGAGGCTGATATATGGGTGGATGTGAAAACGGCCGAAGTTAAAAAACAAAAACAGTTCTTGATTCAAAAACAATGAGCTCTTCTTTGAACTGACAACAATAGTTGTTTTTGTTTCGTCCTCCTGTTCGACTCTGGTACACATTTTATATAATTTATTTAGTAGTAACAATATTATCATATTTTTTAAAAATAACAATTATGTTAAAAATATAATTCACAATTGTTTCTCCTATTATCTTTTTTATACATCTATCTCCTAAACGAATAATTTTTTTTTTTTATAATTTATTATATTAAAAAAAAAAAAATTCAGAGAGAGCTCGCAGACCCCCTGGTCATCGTCCGCGGACCCTCAGGGGTTCCCCCCGGACCACCACTTGGGAACCACTGCTCTACAAGATTAGTTATGACTGTAAACTGCTACCAAATTTAGTTTATAAGGCTAAAGCACTAAAAAACCAACGTTTTGTGCTTTTTTGGCAGTTGCAAACATACATAGATCCAGATTTCAAAAGGTGTTCCAAAGTTTGCTATATGTTGCATGTCAAGCTTGCAGGGCATGTAAAGTTCTTTATAACTGATAATGATAAAATTTTACAAAAAATGTGTTGGAAGTGAGGTACTGAGAAAAAACAGAAATAATTGTCTTTCCCAAGTGGTTTTTCAAGATAACGGAAAACATACGCCGGAGGAAGTGTGTAATGTAATGTAAATCAAAATTATACCACTCTTAGTAAACCAAAATGCTATTTTTGCAGGGCTGTATTAGACTCAACGGTATCCCTTCCTCTCACCCCTTTCTTACCTTCAATTATCTCTCAATGGGGATATCAGCAACATTCCTTAGATACTGCAATTTCTGTTTCTGATGAAACCTTAAAATGGATTTTAAAATAGAAATGCATTCCATTCAAGATTTTTTTCTGCCATAACACTGAATCACACATTTAAAAAAATGAAAATTGCATAATAAATTTTATATTTTTAATTATTTAAAAAACCAAAGTTCAAAAAGTGTTAAACCTATTTTCTACCATTCTGTTCATCAAAACGGGGTGGGGGGGGGATAATAATATATATATATAATATAATATATAATATATATTTTTTTTTTTTTTTTTTTTTTTTTTTTTTATTATTAGAATGGGGGAGAAAATTTAAGTGACTACATGTTGCCATCCCTTGTCACAGAAACACACCAATGTGTTTCCCTTTTTAGACCTGATGTGATGACATTAGACCACCTTCCTTTATGATAAGTATTATATAATCAAAACTGTTAACTAGGTAAATTGAAAGTAATCTGTGTATTACTCACGATCTGCATACTGAATTCTTTTAATATCACTATGCTTAGAACAGTGGAGATGATGAGGATTTGTTTCAGTGCTTGAGTCCTTAGTGTTCCTCAGACCTGAAAGATGTATCTCAAATTTTAAAACTATTTCTCAAATAAAAACTACTGAATACCCTTTTTAAATAAATAAATAATAAAAACCAATAAAATAGGCATCAATAGCTGAAATTAACATTCAATTTAGAGATTGAAGTCATTTAACAAAATAAAAGAATAATTCCTTCAAAATGATTATAATAATTTTGTAACATATAGAATAGGAAAAATTTTATTTTTGAGGTATTCGAGGCATTCAATGTCATTAGCTGTATTGGTCCATAAGTTTTTCTGTTAAAATTTAATTAGTGATATTGATGTTAGTAGAGCCAATTAATGGTAAACCAAAATGATCCATTTGATAAAATGTGTAACCTATATTATCAGCAATGAAAAGTTGTAGTAATTTAACTATTTCATAACTTAAAATAAAAATCGTAAGCTGGACCCTCACTATCATATTTTCTACTGGCTAACTATTACATTCCAACTTTTATCATATCGGACAACCCAAAATCACTGCCTTACGGAAACATTAAATTGTTAGCCATAGTTCTTGGAAGCTAAACTTATTAACACATTAAAGGCGGGAGTCAAGATAAATCGTAGTACTATGACTCCCGTCTTTAATGTGCTAACTAAGGTCACCTACCTCATAGAAAGGCAGTTTTTGCTAATATCTATAAAACCTTTCCAATATTAAAGTGTATATATAATACTGTGATCACAGGTCTAACATTCTAAATTATTAGGAGAAACTTAAAAATATAGCTAGAAGATAAGCCAACTTTTCCACTAAATATAAATGATTAATCATAGGCAAAATATATGAAAAGATGCCAATCAAACAATGGATATTTCATATGCAGCAATACAAGGTTTGTCTTAAGCCAGCTGATATAAAATATCTCACATGGGGCAACCACATGTTATCAGCTCCGAGTAAACCACAACCTCCTTCTAATTACTAAATATTCAAGAGCCGAGGATGCTATACTTTAAGGAAAATGATGGCCATGCAATATGAATGGTAAACAGACTTACCTGGAGTGTATCCCACATATAATCAAGAGAACCTAAGATATAATCAAAAGAATTCTGACCCAGAGGGTCAGGGAATGCACCCAGCAGAGGTTGATATCTTCTACTGATTAAGATTTAAACAAATCTAGGTAATGGATGAGGCAGCAGCATTATTCAACAAGTTTAATTGCAAGCTTGTGGACCAGAAAACATATTTTTGAGGAAAACCAATTTCAACTGTGTCAGTTTCAACTACATTTCCTCTTCTTCCTTTGATTATCTTAAGACTACACCCTACACTAAGGGAAGCTTAAAATATGACAGAAAAATGGTAAATTGAGATTACCTTGAAAATACCTTTGACAATTTTAAGCTTCAACAAGAATTCAGAGTTTATAAGAAGACTTGTTTTGTCAGAGAACAGTCAAGTAAAAGTTCACAGTTTTTTATCTTTCTGCAGGAAGATGTGACTCAAAGACATCTAATCTAAAAAATCAACTGGCATAAGACCTATACCATTCAGACACGTAAAATACTACCTCGTCAGCTATGTTGAAACAGGTCCACTAACTGACTGAGGAGTGACTCAAAGACATTCTTTACATCGCATAGGGAGAACTAATATTTCCAAAAAATACAATTTTTTTAATCACATATTTTCGATAATAATGTTTCTTTTTTTAAAAAGAAGACAATAGGGTCTTCATAATTATCAAGAACCCAGCATTTAATCCTACTTAAATAATGTATTATCGTATTACACATAATCAATATTGAAAATTTAAGGAATCAATTTAACAGAAATTAACAGTTTTTATCGAGCTTTGTAAAATTATGTATTGAATTAGGAAAACTGATTTTAAATAGTAATACAAAATCTAACTTTTTATTCCATCTAAAAAAGATAATTTTCTTACATAGAAAGTATTTTAATGTCTTACTTTTATTTGTTCCCTTCTTAGCAACAGATATTGAATGGTCCAAACGATTAAATTTACTTTTCTGGAAAGATCCTTGCCAAATCTGAAATAGATAGTGAATATACAATAATTTCTGTATTACTGATGTAAAAAAGTAGTAGCAACTATAATTCATAAATTGTTTAAAAAATACAATGATCAGAAAGAATTTATTTATATAATATATGTGTGTATATGTAAAATACTTTCATTTCCAATTTAGCTATTAATACATGATGTAGACATGAACTTTTAAAACCCTGTATACCTGACTTTCATAAGTGTACTCACACACCTATTCACAATTCTTATAGATATAGAGACCTCAATAAGCTGTTTTAATCGTAGCCTATACAAGAGGTCCCTAAAAAGTAACACACATACTACAGTTGATACACATAGATGTTCCTTTGGTAGGAGAAGAAAAGCCAAAAGTCAAGTTTGAAATCATCTGTTTAACACATTCAATGATGAATACCAACTGCGTTAAAATGGCTATTATCAGTTTCAGATGTACAAATAATTGATAACTTGACCACTTCCATTAAGGTTTCTTCAATTTTACCACCGTTCCCATCATCTTTGACTATCAACCTGTAAGCTCCTTGTATTCTTATTTATTTTTTCCACTTCAACCATGGCATGCGATATGCAGCGGCCTCTCGTCTGCACTAGAGGACAGACTGAATCAGAACATGAACTGCTTTATAAGATTTGTCTTTAGTAAATTGAGGCAGTCTTGGGTTACGCATCTCTGCAGCTAGGTGTTTATAGAGAGAGGTCAGCTCATTTCTCAAGGGAAAATATCGCGGACAACCCTGATGAGCCACAAGACCCTTGGTCCTTTGTTTTGTTTACGACTATGGTTGAACAATGCACTATTGAGGTATTTAGATAGATTTTTTCTGTTATTTAATTTTTTTATGTTCTAGGGCAGAGCTAAACTTTAAATATGTTTTGGGAAACCTATAGCAGTAGCTATTTGTAAACATGACCATAAACTATCAAATAGGTCATTTGACAGGTAAGGCTTAAGTTTTTATAGTTGGAATATGATAAATATATGATTGTCCATAATAGTAGAAACTATAAACTTTTCGAATAATTCAAACTATATAATCAAATATATGGATGAACAAATACAAATAGCGGGCTGTGGCTATTTTACAGACTCTCTTAAAGTAGTATATACACATCTATATCTTTTTGTTTTATTTATATATTTAAGATTATATAGTTGGCATCAATAAGTGCACTATTATATGTACAAATCTAGTTTAATCCAATAATCACAATTTTAACCTAATCTGTGAAACAAATAATTGGAGATTTATTTGATTATTATCCTTTATTGGAATAATTATCCTAAAATATAAATGCTGTCTAGTATTTTAATTTAATTTAAAATTATTTCAGCTAATACGCCATCTTCAGGTGCCAACAATTTTTATCCCTATAGTGTGTAGTTTAATCTACAATGAAACCTCATGCCTGAGAGATGGCGTATTAGTCGAAATGTAGTGAAATTTTAAATTAAGTGGTGGAGTAGGTGAGGTAGCCTTTTTATTTTACAATTATATTTTACAAGGAATTCTGACCTTCACCTTAATTTATCAACATTTAATTATTATCCTTACTTTACACTATTATTTGTACTTACGGTCGATTCAAAAGTCGAATGCTGAATTAACTCTTAATTATAATTATTATTGTTATTTTTTTCCATGCTAAACTATGGAGCACAATTGAACTTATTTTGTTGATGTGCTTACATTCTTCTTCTACCAAAATCTCTTCATATTCTCACTGTTTTTTAATGTCTTCTGTCCACGTTCTCTTAGATGTAACGCTCGCTCTCGCATTAAACTGATGCTTGTCAATTAAATTTTTAAATGTAGCTCTGTCTTGAAGAATTTTATTTGTAATGCCTATTTCCAGTAGATCTTTTTTTATTTCAAGTTTCCATTTGTTTTTAGCCTTTATTGATAGGGCAAGAGAATTACATTGGTCAATCTATTATTGTCCATTCTGAGAATGTAGCCAAAATATTTCAGTCTTTTTTTTTTCTGAAATTTCTCAAAATTTTGATATCACTCGTAAGACTTCCAAACTCGTAAGACTATTATTATTATATTTAACTTTTACTTATCTCTATCAGAAGTAGGTTTAAAAATTAGGGTGTCCTATAAGTTTTTTCCTAGATGATAATTTTAGAAGTGAGCCTGAACAATTTTGCAAACAGGGATTAGTAAGACCCCTTGAGAGTTAGAAGAAAGTAATAGATCATATGGGTTCATCTATAACACAGTAAATCAACCTTAAGCAACAACTATTGTCTACTGATTTAGCATTAAAAAAAAAAAAAATAAAAAAAAAAATAAAAAAAATAAAAAAAAAAAAAAATATATATATATATATATATTGTTTGATCAGTTCTCGACTGTTGATAATTTAAGTTTGTGTTGTTCTTAGGTTTCAGTCAATGAATAAACAATTTTATCTATGCGACGTTTTGAGAATTTATTGTTCTCATAATCATGCCTTAACAGTGGAAAAAAACAGAACATTAATATTATTATACAATAATTAATATATGATGTTATTGTTAGAGATATAAAAAAAGAGTACATTGAACAATGAATAATCATACAGTAGGTACATAGATATTTTAAATTAGGATTTACATTAAAGATATTATTATAAAATTACTTACAATTTTGGACAAAATAGTGTCTTAATTAGGCATGTTTAGCCTACAAGCTTTGAAAGAACACTGAAAAAATAAAAAATGAAATCTTGAATATGGTAAAACGGTCACGGTGAATGTCTTGATATAAAATTGTAACCTATTACTCTAGAACACTGTGTTCCACATCAGTAACTCAAAATGAAGTCTTTATTTTATTTCCTTTTTTATTTTTTCAGTGTTCTGTGTTACCTACTGTATGATTATTCATTGTTCAATGTACTCTTTTTTTATATCTCTAACAATAACATCATATATTAATTATTGTATAATAATATTAATGTTCTGTTTTTTTCAACTGTTAAGGCATGATTATGAGAACAATATATTCTCGAAACGTCGCATAGATAAAATTGTTTATTCATTGACTGAAACCTAAGAACAACACAAACTTAAATTATCAACAGTCGAGAACTGATCAAACAATATAATATATATATATATATATTTTTTTTTTTTTATTATTTTTTTTTTATTTTTTTTTTTTTTAATGCTAAATCAGTAGACAATATTTGTTGCTTAAGGTTGATTTACTGTGTTATAGATGAACCCATATGATCTATTACTTTCTTCTAACTCTCAAGGGGTCTTACTAATCCCTGTTTGCAAAATTGTTCAGGCTCACTTCTAAAATTATCATCTAGGAAAAAACTTATAGGACACCCTAATTTTTAAACCTACTTCTGATAGAGATAAGTAAAAGTTAAATATAATAATAATAGTCTTACGAGTTTGGAAGTCTTACGAGTGATATCAAAATTTTGAGAAATTTCAGAAAAAAAAAGACTGAAATATTTTGGCTACATTCTCAGAATGGACAATAATAGATTGACCAATGTAATTCTCTTGCCCTATCAATGAAGGCTAAAAACAAATGGAAACTTGAAATAAAAAAAGATCTACTGGAAATAGGCATTACAAATAAAATTCTTCAAGACAGAGCTACATTTAAAAATTTAATTGACAAGCATCAGTTTAATGCGAGAGCGAGCGTTACATCTAAGAGAACGTGGACAGAAGACATTAAAAAACAGTGAGAATATGAAGAGATTTTGGTAGAAGAAGAAGGTAAGCACATCAACAAAATAAGTTCAATTGTGCTCCATAGTTTAGCATGGAAAAAAATAACAATAATAATTATAATTAAGAGTTAATTCAGCATTCGACTTTTGAATCGACCGTAAGTACAAATAATAGTGTAAAGTAAGGATAATAATTAAATGTTGATAAATTAAGGTGAAGGTCAGAATTCCTTGTAAAATATAATTGTAAAATAAAAAGGCTACCTCACCTACTCCACCACTTAATTTAAAATTTCACTACATTTCGAATAATACGCCATCTCTCAGGCATGAGGTTTCATTGTAGATTAAACTACACACTATAGGGATAAAAATTGTTGGCACCTGAAGATGGCGTATTAGCTGAAATAATTTTAAATTAAATTAAAATACTAGACAGCATTTATATTTTAGGATAATTATTCCAATAAAGGATAATAATCAAATAAATCTCCAATTATTTGTTTCACAGATTAGGTTAAAATTGTGATTATTGCATTAAACTAGATGTGTACATATATATATATATATATATATATATATATATATATATATATATATATATATATATATATATATATATATATATATATATGACACCCTTATATAATCCATAAAATAAAGACTTCATTTTGAGTTACTGATGTGGAACACAGTGTTCTAGAGTAATAGGTTACAATTTTATATCAAGACATTCACCGTGACCGTTTTACCATATTCAAGATTTCAAAGGACTGTAAATACTTTAATCCTGTTTAATACTAACCAATACTTAATAATCCATTTAGAGCAATCTCTTTGATCCCATTCGACTTTTTCAAGAAAGCGACAGTTTAATTATTGTTTTCAAAGATGAAACATGACAATAACCTACCAAATTGTCGTACTTTTAAGGCATTACTGCAAAAAAAAATTCACAGCAGCTGAAGGAACTCATGAAATTATTACATATGAAGAGGAAGATGTCCTTGACCAGTGCACAGTGTGGCATTGGTTTGACAAATTTAGCAGTGGAGTCTATACGAGTATTGGGATGGAAGAAGGGCTCCATGGGACCATTAATAGGGTTTTGGAGGATGTTGTTGAGTCAAATCCGTCCACATGTACTCATGAATTTGCCAGGGAGTGCAGTGTGTCATAGTAACTCTTAGTCACTATTTACTCTCCATGAACTTATTCCAATTATATAATCAGCTCACATTTCCCACTGAACAAAAGAAAAGTTTAAAGAACTACATGGGTTCAAGTTGTGGAAGTTTAAATCGCGGTCCAAGAGTTTTTTGACAGCCATCCCAAAGAATGGTATCAGCGTGGGATCAAGCAATTGGCTAGCAGATGGCTAATGACAGTACATAGCAATAGACTATACTTTGAATATTAATTGTATTTTATATCAAAGAAATAATAATACATTTTTTTTTTTTTTTTTTATACACTCTATTATTTATTTGTACATTGTATTGGTGCTGACAGCTATGGGAGTAGTTTTAACTTGTAAAAATAAATGGAAAGTTTTTATAAATCTATTAACTATCCTTATAATTATCTCTATTTTTAGTTTATTTCATGAAAACAGATGTTTTACTGAGAACTAAATTAAACTTTTAAAAAGTATTTTAAATAGTTCCTTTGAAGTATAAAACAGCAATAAACATAATAAAATGTAACCATTGGGGATATATGTGAGTCAAAATGTGTATTTAGAAATGGATAAACAGATATTTTGGTAGATGTTTACATTTCTCCAAATCAATCAATTAAAAAAAAGTTAGATTTTCTGAGTTTTGTACTTTTACCCCATCTACCAAAGGTGGTTCCAATCTTTAAAAAAAAAACTATCACTCTCTTCCCATGATTTTGAGTGGTGATTTTAAAGTAAACTTCAGTTCACAAGAAGCTGAGTCACGTATAGCTTTTTTAAATGATGAACTCAAGGTCGAAATGAATACAAATTAAAATGTTTTGAAAACTAACAGTGTTAGTGCTTTTGACAACAGTTTTTCGAAGGTTTTCAAATACAAGTATATTTTTCATATTTTAGTTATCATATGTCTGTTGTCTCCACTCTTCCCCAAACTGAAGAAAAATAATAGTGTTCAATACATAATTTTATAAATCCTAGTGTTAATATTACACATCATATGTAACGGCTGTAAGGCTCGCTGGTTCTTTTTTATTAATTTTTTTTTAAACCAAAAAAAAAGTGACTAGTTTTAATTTTGTATTTATTTTTCATAGCAAAAGACCAGTAAAACAAATATAAAAAATGTTTGAAGAGCCTATGATGTCTGAGAAATATGTAGTGCGGGTTTGCAGACCAAAGTGAGCTCAACACTCTGTATTAAACACCTTGCCTCTGCAGTGCGTTAAAGTAGCTCCTCCCCTTCACATGTAAGACAATATTCTCTTAGATCATGCCTTTATCAAACCATCAACTCCCAGGTCCCTCTCTACTCTGAATCTCCCATCTTCAATAATTTAATTCCTCAGCCCACTCACATGAAACTTAATAATTGTGCCATTTTGACCTTTACAATCCTTCACAAAACTGAAATTTTAGGGTTTCACTCTTTTCCTACCCTACCCAATACCAGAGATGGGCAAAATCGCATTCGGATATACGAATACGAATGCATTTGGGAAGATCGAGTTTTGAAAATACGAATACGAATGCAATCGTATTTCAAAAAAGAATACGAATGCATTCGTATTTCGAAAAAATATACTAATACGAATATACTCACAGATGTAGACAGGTATACGCCCGAATTTCACAGGTATGCAAAGGGATACGGTCATATTCCACTGGTGTGGGCCGTATTCCACTGGTCTAAAAATGTATACGGCCTGTGTACAAGCCAATATGTCCGCATTTGCAGGCGTGAATTCGAATGCGGTCAATAATATCTTATATTAAAAGACATAAAATTTAATATTTATGAATTTTTAAAAAAATATGATTCAAATATTGTTGAAATAACTTCTTTAAATACGGATATCTATTTATTTACATATATCAACCCTCATACAGTTCTCTTCTCTATAATGAAATAATTGACCAAATACTTCTTAAGATTTATTAATTTGTGGAAAATGAAAAACATTAATGCAGTAATGCACTTATAAATTATATTAAAAAAGAAAAGAAATATTATCCCTTTGATATATTTTTTTTGAGCTTAAAATTTATATTGAAAGTAAAGTTCAGTAACTATTTTAACTTTTCAAACCAACTATGTGAAAATAAACAATATGCATTCAAGAATAAGTAAAGTTTAAGTGTTAAAAGTTTCATCCAGTCTCCCAACAATTTTATTTGTAGGAAAAATCAGTACATTAAAAAGTGATTAATTAATAGTGGTCAATTTGAAAGAAATAGTTAATGTTGAAAAAATAACTTTATTTCGTCGGAAGTATATATTTTAGATTAAATAAAATAACATAATTATTATATACAATCATAACTAAGGTGATACTTTTTATATTATTTAACATTTTCTGTGAAATCTGTAGCTTTATAACGGTCTATTATGCTTTTCTTATATGCAAATTGAAAAATAATAACCTGGAAAAAGTTTATTTTTACATTTTTTATTTCTCCAGTTAATTTAAGTTTCTTTAATATTTATCCATTTATTCTTAACACTAGCAACAAGAAGTGGTGAGATAATTAAAATAAACAAAATTAACAATACATAAGATATTTTTTTATTTCATCAGAATAAACTTAAATCTATAGATTTAAAAGTGAATATGTAACAATTAATGATATAAATATTAATAATTGTTTCATATTCATTTTTATTCGCGCTTAACTTCACTTCATTATAACCAATTATTTTTGTTATTATTTTTTTTATACCACTTTAATGTTTTACTACATTCATTTTCATAGGAAATAGAAACAGGTTCATGAATTATTTTCTAAAAATGCCTCTACGGCAAAGGGTATTATTCCTAGTTTAGTTAGTATATTCCTAGTCCATTTAGATTTTTTTACCCTCTGTTGTGAAAATTGTTTAGTTGGTTTTTAATTAATTTAGGGATTTCCTTCTGCTTTTGAGTCTTGCAATACTTCCTAAGAAGTTTGTCACATATTTAGCCTCTTTTAATAGGCTCAAAATCCCAGGGCAGGTATCATGGTAAAATTCCCGATGGTAAAGTTCCCGATGTCCCGTGGTTCTAAGGCGGCTTTATATTACTTCTTATCTTCAAACAAAGTTAACATTAAAAAAAGGATTATACTGAATTTCAATTAAAGCATTTATTTTAGATCAAATTACTAATAAGAATAAATTAATAATAATATAGTATATACGATAAAAACTAAAGTTTTTTGCGGTTATCATCACTCTCTATTACAGCTTTGAATGTTACATAAGTACTTTTACTAGTGCTTTACTTCACTTCATTATAAAGAATTAATTTTATTATTATTATAACTTTCAATGTTTTGGAACAATAGCAAACTTCTAAACTTAGAAAATAGAAACTTAGTCATGAAAAGTCAATGAGTCATTCCATACCGGGATTACCTAAACACTTCACTGTAAATGCTTAAAATTCAACATTTTACCTATTTTTGAATACGTGGTGTTTATTTTCACATAGTTGGTTTGAAAAGTTAAAATATTTACTGAACTTTACTTTCAATATATAGCATTTCCAAGTCAAATTCAACCTTTTCCAAGTCAAATTCAACCTTTTCCAAGTCAAATTCAACCTTTTCCAAGTCAAATTCAACCTTTTCCATTTCAAATTCAACCTTTTTCGATTTCAATAAAATAATAAAATCAAATTAACATTATTTAATGTTTTTATGGTTATTTTAATTACACATTATTTTTTTAACTCTTGTGGCTTGTTAAATGTTCTCAGGGGCCTTATTACATATAATTAGTCACGATTATAATAATAAGTATAACCGATACTTTAATTTTTAGACATTTTCAATACAAGGTCTGGTAGTCGGATTAGCGGGATTTGTTTTATTTAAGTTTTATAATCGCGGGCGAAAATATTATCAATAGAGGTTTATTTTTACTTTTTCGTATTTATTAGATACAAGGCTCAGTTGCTGCGTTCCCAAAGGTTCGTTACCGATTACACTATTAATTTTAATCGCGCTCGCTCAAATATGGGTTTATTATAACTTTTTCGTATTTATTGGATACAAGCATCAGTTGCTGCGTTCCCAAAGGTTCGTTACCGATTACACTATTAATTTTAATTGCGCCCGCTCAAATATGGGTTCATTATAAGTTTTTCGTATTTATTGGATACAAGGCTCAGTTGCTGCGTTCCCAAAGGTTCGTTACCGATTATACTATTAATTTTAATAGCGCTCGCTCAAATATGGGTTCATTATAACTTTTTCGTATTTATTGGATACAAGGCTCAGTTGCTGCGTTCCCAAAGGTTCGTTACCGATTACACTATTAATTTTAATCGCGCTCGCTCAAGAAAAGGTTGATTTTAGCTTGCTCGTATTTACTGCATACTAGGCTCAGTCGCTGCGAAACCAAGGACTCGTTACTGATTATAATATTAATTTTAATTGCGCTCACTCAAGTAGGGTTTATCAAATAAAAATGGACGTATTCAAATGTTCTGTTTAGCTGATTATTATCAAACTCCAAAATATCAACCGAAAACATAACTTACTATCCTGATAAAAAGGATTAGCGGTAACCGAATAGATGAAAAGTTATAAAAAACACGAAATAAACATATATTAGACCAACTGACTAAAAAACCATTAACACATTCACTAACAAAACCCCTCAAAACACAAAAACAGAAATTAGCATAAAAAAGAAACACGAAGTTATAATAAACCCATATTTGAGCGAGCGCGAATAAAATTAATAGTGTAATCGGTAACGAACCTTTGGGAGGGCAGCAACTGAGCCTTGTATCCAATAAATACGAAAAAGTTATAATAAACCCATATTTGTGAGAGCGTGATTAAAATTAATAGTGTTATCGGTAAGGAACCATTAGGAACGCCGCTACTGAGCTTAGTATCCAATAAATACGAAACAGTTATAATAAACCCATATTTGAGCGAGCGCGATTAAAATTAATAGTGTAATCGGTAACGAACCTTTGGGAACGCAGCAACTGAGCCTTGTATCCAATAAATACGAAAATGTTAAAATAAACCTTTACTTGAGGGAGCGCGATTAAAATTAATAGTATAATCGGTAACGAACCTTTGGGAACGCCGCTACTGAGCTTAGTATCCAATAAATACGAAACAGTTATAATAAACCCATATTTGAGCGAGCGTGATTAAAACTAATAGTGTAATCGGTAACGAACCATTGGGAACGCAGCAACTGAGCCTTGTATCCAATAAATACGAAAATGTTAAAATAAACCTTTACTTGAGGGAGCGCGATTAAAATTAATAGTATAATCGGTAACGAACCTTTGGGAACGCCGCTACTGAGCTAAGTATCCAATAAATACGAAACAGTTATAATAAACCCATATTTGAGCGAGCGTGATTAAAACTAATAGTGTAATCGGTAACGAACCATTGGGAACGCATCAACTGAGCCTTGTATCCAATAAATACGAAAAAGTTATAATAAACCCATATTTGAGCGAGCGCGATTAAAATTAATAGTGTAATCGGTAACGAACCTTTGGGAACGCAGCAACTGAGCCTTGTATCCAATAAATACGAAAATGTTAAAATAAACCTTTACTTGAGGGAGCGCGATTAAAATTAATAGTATAATCGGTAACGAACCTTTGGGAACGCCGCTACTGAGCTTAGTATCCAATAAATACGAAACAGTTATAATAAACCCATATTTGAGCGAGCGTGATTAAAACTAATAGTGTAATCGTTAACGAACCATTGGGAACGCAGCAACTGAGCCTTGTATCCAATAAATACGAAAATGTTAAAATAAACCTTTACTTGAGGGAGCGCGATTAAAATTAATAGTATAATCGGTAACGAACCTTTGGGAACGCCGCTACTGAGCTAAGTATCCAATAAATACGAAACAGTTATAATAAACCCATATTTGAGTGAGCGAGCGTGATTAAAACTAATAGTGTAATCGGTAACGAACCATTGGGAACGCAGCAACTGAGCCTTGTATCCAATAAATACGAAAATGTTAAAATAAACCTTTACTTGAGGGAGCGCGATTAAAATTAATAGTATAATCGGTAACGAACCTTTGGGAACGCAGCAACTGAGCCTTGTATCAAATAAATACGAAAAAGTTATAATAAACCCATATTTGAGCGAGCGCGATAAAATTTAATAGTGTAATCGGTAACGAACCTTTGGGAACGCAGCAACTGAGCCTTGGGAACATTTAACAAGCTACAAGGTTCAAAAACATAAGGTGTAATTAAAATAACCATAAAAATATAAAATCATGTCAATTTGATTTTTATTATTTTATTGAAATCGAAAAAGGTTGAATTTGACTTGGAAAAGGTTGAATTTGACTTGGAAAAAGTTGAATTTGACTTGGAAAAAGTTGAATTTGACTTGGAAAAGGTTGAATTTGACTTGGAAAAGGTTGAATTTGACTTGGAAAAGGTTGAATTTGACTTGGAAAAGGTTGAATTTGACTTGGAAATGCTATAAATTTTAAGCTAAAAAAAAATATATCAAAGGGATAATATTTCTTTTCTTTTTTAATATAATTTATAAGTGCATTACTGCATTAATGTTTTTCATTTTCCACAAATTAATAAATTTTAAGAAATATTTGTTAAATTATTTCATTATAGAGAAGAGAACTGTATGAGAGTTGATATATGTAAATAAATAGATATTCGTATTTAAAGAAGTTATTTCAACAATATTTGAATCATATTTTTTAAAAAATTCATAAATATTAAATTTTATTGTCTTTTAATATAAGATATTATTGACCACATTCAAATTCACGCCTGCAAATGCGCACTTATTGACTTGTACACAAGCTCGTATACGTTTTTAGACCTGTGGAATACGGCCCACACGAGTGGAATATGACCGTATCCCTTTGCATACCTGTGATATTCGGGCGTATACCTGTCTGTCTATCTATGAATATATTCGTATTCGTATTTTTTTTTCGAAATACGAATGCATTCGTATTCTTTTTCGAAATACGATTGCATTCGTATTCGTATTTTCAAAACTCGATCTTCCCGAATGCATTCGTATTCGTATATCCGAATGCGATTTTGCCCATCTCTGCCCAATACCCTCTGGAAATCTCTCTCTACTCATACATGCCATGCTTTTTCTCTATCCTCACTCAAATCTCGCATTTTCCAAGACTCTCAACTTAAATTGTATTTAAAAGTATTAGATTTTTAAAAATATAAAATAATTTAATTTTTTCATGATTTGATTCACTAACCTTTTTCTTTTCTTAACTGAAAACATCTAATAGAAGATTTTTTTGTTTTCTTGTTTCATTGAGTCAACAATTAAAAACAAACTTTGTTCTTGGCCAGAAATATTGTATATTTTAACCGTGAATGTTTGTTATCCTTAAGTCAATTAGTTCCAAAATAAAGGGCCTAGCAGAATATGCATGTGAAATCTGCCTCCATGTATATCAGAACCGAATTAATAATATTGATTCACACACATTAGAAACCACATTTTGCAAATGTTTAGCCCCTTAATCCTCTTGGGGGGAGGGAAGTTATGGAGGGTAATACAATAAAAAATTGTTATCTCCTAAACAGCTCAACCAATTTTTACATTAAAAATTTATATTAGGGATTTTCAAAAGAGTTTAAAAAAAAAAAAAAAAATTATCACAAAAGAGTCAAATTTTTATTTGAATTTCCAAAAAAAATTTTTTAGATCATGTTGGATTGGCACACCTACAATTTTTCACTACTTTAATTCATTGGTGGGTTTAATTCATGGTATATTATATCACGTATTGACCATATAGGATTTGGTGTCAAGTCTTGACGGTCACTTGTATATAAAAAAAAACAAAATATATATATATATTATATATATTAATATATATATATATATATATATAATATATATATATTATTTTTTTAATTATATTTTATTTTGTATTTATTTAATTATTTTGTGATAGTCAGTTAATCTGTTCAGGAGAAATTTTTTTTTTTTTTTTTTAATTTTTCCCCATGCAGTACCACTGGCAATGAAATTGAAAAAACAGCAATAGTAGATCGAAATTTGCAAGCTTCATACCTATTTGATTCCCGTTAAAGATATTTCAACTTAAATTCAAAAGCTAAAATAAATCAATTTTTTTTTTTAAATATCAGTAATACCTGGTGGTCAGATATTTGAGCACACACTTCAGATTCACATTCAGGAACAAATTGACCAAAATCTAAAAAAAAAAAAAAATAATAATAAATAAATAAAATATATTATTATAGGTCACACATACTCACTTCATACAATATACACCCACACACACAAACAATGTCATTAAGAAACAACTATGATGTAATATGAAGGATAAAACCATTTCAGGTACTTGAGTTAATAATAAGTGAATAAAAAATATCTTGAAACAATACATATCCATTTAATAAATACTTGAGAAGAAAATATTCCAAACTGAAAAATAACCATCAGGGCAAATTACTGTATACATATCCAAGACATATAAACCACAATAACATAATCAAATCACTCCATTAAAAAAAAAATCAGTTCCTGATTGATGACTTGACTTAAATGCATTATTTTAACTTAAATTTATTAAATAAATATGTTCTTTAAAAAGACTTAAATCTGAATTTAATAGTCGGAGAAGATAATTGTAATAGGCTAACATTTATATTTTATAGTTTTAGCAAGACCCACTCTTACAAGATAGTATTTAAATACAACTAGGATATAAGATGACAAAGTAATATTTTAACTTTTTATTATATTTAACAAATACCTTAAAAAACCAAAAGATCAAATTTTGGAAACTGATATTGTAATGTGGACCATAGTTCTTCATAAACATGTATAATGTACCATTGATTGTAGTTCAGTACAGCACATCTCAAGATTTTATTAACAGTTCATTTAACAAAAATTACATTTATACAAACTGATTAATTTGGCACAAATCAAGACAATAACAATTATTTATTATAGAATAATATCAACTTTCATTTTTATAATAACGATATTTATAATAAAAATTAAATACTTTTATGCCTTTGTAATAAACAAAGGTTAAACACTTATCATAATGATTGTAACTAACTAAACTATTGCAACTTATATAATGAAAAAAAGTGAAGTACTGAAAATAAAAATAGTTCATTGGATAAAGCTCAGCAGCAGCATGTATTTCACAATGATGCAGTTCATTGAAGACAATAGAGGCAAGTCTGTTGGCTGAAGACAATAGAAAATCGACATCAGGAGATAAATGAAAAGCCAGGATAAATCATTTCAAAGAAGAATATAAACATGTTAAAAAAGAAAGAAAGAAAGCAGTAGAAAGCACCAAGCAGGAAAATAATTCATAACTACTGGTTAAAAGATCTAATATACTAAAATAAAATATAAGTGAAGAACTAACAAATAATGATTAGACGGCAACCATTCTCTTCTAAAATAATCTGCTAATAAAGTATTAACCCCTAAAAAGAACAAAAAATAGATTGGAAACCTAAGACATTCGGCCAATTAACCAGTCTCAATAAAATTGATAAGACTACCAGCAACCTTCTAGACAGTAACATTGAATATCATCTGCTATTACGTAATCTTATTCCACTTGAGCTACTTTGATGTAGAAAAGGAGTTCTGACGTGTTCTAACAAATTACCATATTTTTTTTTTTTTTTTTTTAGGGCAAACTGCTACAGATGAAGGAATATTATGTTTTGAAAATACTAAAAAAAAGGTAAATTCTTGGATAAAGTTAGAAGAAGAATCATTGTTTCAACAAAGTATTCATATGTTGCCAGAAAGATGGAGATGGGAGAGGGTAATGGCTAGTGATGGACCCTACTTTGAGTGACAAGTTTCTCGCCATTTACTTTAAATAAAGCATTAATTTTCGCAAGTGGCATAGGGAGGTGGTGGCCCCATTACCCGGCCATTTTACCGCAACCAGCCAATGGCTTTCTAGATTGGGGGAACCATTAAACTAACACTCATCCAGTACACTAATACAGCACACAACACCCACCCCTACACTATTCAGACAAGGTCAATCACAGAATACACCCTAGGCCGTGGAAGGTCAGGAAGATCAAAGAGAGCAGCCCCCCACCTGACTCGGGGTCAGAGTTTGGGCTTATAACCCCCTCCCCTTAAAACCCTATTATTACAAAACCTGCAAAAAAGAAAGCTGGATGGATTATTCGGAAACCACTCAATACTCAACTAATGGAACTTACAATAGAACAATGGAATGTTTTATCCCCTTATAGACCAGGAGCTCTACATCAGCTTCTAACACAACTCGACCACTACCAACCATGTTGACCTAGCTGCAACCCAAGAAATAAGATGGACCAGACAAGGAGCTTACAACAAGAAAAATCATACCATCTTCTATAGCTGTAATGACAAGAAACATATACTTGGAACTGGATCTATTTTAAATAAGAAGATGAGTCAGTTAGTTACAGGATTTGAACTAATTAGGATCAGTTATCTCCGAATAAAAGGAAATTTCCACAATCATACCATAATTAGTTATTATATCTGGAGGCTTTTCAGTTGAAAGGGTGAAATAGTTTGTATATCTTGGCTCAGAAGTTAATACAGATAATGAATGATATGTTTGGGCTTCTGAAGCATTTCAGGAGCAGGACCATTTCTCAAAACACAATAGTGCAACTCTACAAGACTCTGGTAAGACCGGTTCTCACTTATGACTCCAAATGCTGGACATTACCAAGTTCACAGGAAGCCCTTCTCTAGAGGTTTAAGGATGAATGATGAGTTTACAAGACTTTAGGAGAACTCAGACATTGTAAGGGTGGTCTAAGTAGACTGGCTTTGTTTGGCAGGTCATATAAGTAGAATGGCCCAAGATCATATTCCTATATGAAAAGATTTATGGGACAAGAAGAGTGGAAAGAGCTCGGCTCCGATGGATCGATGGAGTGGCAGCGGATGCCAGGTGCATCTTAAAGATCAGCAATTGGAGAGCAGTGACAACCAACAGAAAAGACTGGCAGACCAATCTGCAGGAGGCGTTGATTCCTCAGAAGTCATAGCACCATGGATGATGATGATAATTAAAAAAAAGCAAGAATTTTTTCAATATGCTAATATAAATGATTTAAATTTATTTTCAAATACGCCACTTATAAGCTATAATGGCTCCAAACCATAGAAAGCATGACCAATTCCTTCTCTCTGAACCCTCGGGCAGAATTCCCAAGTCTTTTTCTCAACTCGCAGAGGCTGCCCCAAGGAGTTTTATTTTCCTCACAGATTACTTAAGTAGGGTGAGGTAAGAAAAATAAGCCTGGCAAAAATGAATAGAGAGATTGTTAATTTTGTGATATTTACTTTGTTTGTCCAACATTTTTACCAGGTGTAGAAGTATAAAACCGGAATTTCCTTATAGACAGTGCTCGTTATCAGTTTAAAGACCATAAGACCACTTCTGTAGCGCCATCTCCTTTTAACAGCTGACGAAGTTTGTCAACACACAATAACCTAAGTTTCATGTTCCGGTATATTTTTCAATAACCTCTAACTACGAACTTTTTGTTATATTTTTATGCCTACGAACTATAATTTGCGGACAGCATTGGTTTTCTGCCATCATTTGAAGAAAACTGCTGCAGAATCGTATACAATGCTAGTGAAAGCTGAACATGCTCTTGGCAAAACTCAATGCTTTGAGTGGTTAAAAAAATTTAAAAGTAGTGATTTTGACATGAGAAACGATGAGCATGGCAAATAACCGAAAAAGTTTGAAGACAAGGACTTGCAAGCCTTATTGGATGAAGACGACACTCGGACTCAACAAGAACTTGCTGTCAATTAAATGTGACGCAAAAAGCAGTATCTCTTCGTCTGAAAGCTATGGGAAAGATTCAGAAAGTGAGAAAATGGGTACCACAAGAACTGAATGAAAGACAGCAAGAAAATCGAAAAACCACTTGTCAAATGCTGGTCGTTAGATGTAAAAGAAAATAATTTCTTCATCGAATAGTGGCAGGTGATGAAAAGTGGATATATTTTCAGAATCCTAAGCGTCGTAAATCATGGGTGAATCCAGGCAAACCATCAACATCCACTGCAAGACCAAATTATTTTGGAAAGAAAACAATGCTGTGCGTTTAGTGGGATCAAAAGGGTATAATATATTATGAGCTACTAAAACCTGGCAAAACTGGTAACACTGATCGCTACCAATAACAAACGATTGATTTAAATTGAGCAATACGTGAAAATCGACCGAAATGTGCAAAAAGGCAACATAAAGTCATTTTGCTTCATGATGCTGTCCCCTCACACACAGCAAAACGGGTCACAGATACGATAAAGGTGTTCAATTGGGAAATACTAGCACATGCGGCTTATTCTTCAGACTTGGCTCCATCTGATTATCATCTATTGGCATCATTGGGACATGCACTCACCAAAGATCATTTCGATATGTATGAAAATGTTCGAAAATGGCTCGACAACTGGTTCTCTTTAAAGGAAGAATTGTTTTTTCGGTGTGGCATTCATAAGCTGCCGAAGAGGTGGGAAAAATGTATAAATAGAGACTATTTTTAATAAAATATTTGTTATCATTTTCAAATAATGGACGTGCAATTTTTACAAAACAAAAAATTCCAGTTTCATTCTTCTACACTTGGTATACTATTTTCATCATAAACTAAAGTAATATTTATTAGAAATTCCATCAGTTTTTGTTTTGTTTTTTATCACTAGAAATTTCAATTAAGGGATTTTAAAAAATAACATAATAAAAGGTTTAGTTGCATGTTTTTTTTTTTTTTTTTTTTTATTAAACACAATAATTTTGTGGAAACAAATAATACCTTGTATAATGCCCTTTGTTAGCCAGAATTAGTGTACACCTATTAGGCATACTGGTTATAATGTTCTCACTAGTTTCTTGAGGAATATCACTCCATAGATGTTGCAATGCTTCACCCAGAGGCTGAAGGTCAACTGGCTGCAGAGGGTGATTCAAAAAAGCCTTCTCTGCTTGTTGAGTTTTAGATTATTTAGTTTTATAATAGTAGTTTTTTATTTTTCATATACTTGGGCAGGTATAATTCCCTGCTGTTTATTTTAATTATTTATAATTTTAAATATAATAGTACATAATAAGTAAAAGGTTAGATTGTTTTTATTATTGACCAGAGCGGAGACTAAAAAACTTTGCTTATCTTTATGTTGAGTCTCTGCCTCCCATCTCTAATACTGTTGGTCTTACGACTCCTAGAAGGAGGCATAGCTTAGTTTTTCTTTATGAAGAAGCTGCCCTTGACGGTACAATATCGCCATCACTGCTGGTAACAGGTCAGCCAATGTTTTTTTTTCTCTGTGTCGGCTGTTGAGCACTTAAGGCGCCAATCGTTTTATTTCTGGACTATAGTTTAGTTTTAGTTATATTAATTTAGATTCACATTTTGTTTTTGTTAATTTAATCATTTTATTCTGTTTTATTTTGATTCTATTAAACAATTGAAAAGATTTTATGTTTAGTTCAATATAGCTATACTTACTTTCATTTTCATATTTTAACTTCAATAAATTTTGTATTTAGTTTTGGTTTAAATTATTTCGTATATATATATTATCCTCAATTTATTTTATATGTTTCATGATAATTTATGTTATAATTATGTTGTATTTACAGCACATTTTATTTGCATTATAATTTTACCAGCCCAGGTTCATTAATAGAGTCCCTTGTCTGGAGAACAGGTTTGACATAGTCCGTCTTTTTTGTCCGATGCAAAGTTCAGTGTTTGGGGATTTCGGCAATAACCGCGCCCTAGCACGCTTCACTGCTAGACATTCCACAGGTGCATTCTCCATATGATAAAAGTCTTGAGACAATGGGGAAAAAGGGAAGATTCTGAGATTTCTAAAATCTTCACAGAGCTTGTCAGATCCCTGCCTGGTCCTTTTATTGGACATGAACGATTCGTAATCGTTTGTGGGATGTGTGGCCTAACATTTTATGCCCCTTGGAGACGACCTCCAGCTACAGCATGCCACCAGCAACTCAGAAGAATGTGGTACTACAAAGAGCGGCTAGAAAATGAAACAGCTTGGAATGCTTTCATATTTACTGACGAGTCCTGTTGTCATATAAAGTGAGTAATATAGCATCACTATACAGTAAACATAGTGTGACTGTAAACACACCTAGGAAAAATATCTTGAACTTTATTTGGGATCTGAAAGGTACTATGGAAATTTAAAATAAATTTACAGAAAAATAGTATAAAATTGTTAGACAAAGTAAATACCACTTAATTAGCAATATCCCTATTAATTTATTTATTTTTATATCTAAACTAAAAATTCTATATGAATGATAAAGTGACAATGGTTGACTGTGTGTATGTATATATGAGAGAAGTTGGTTCAAGGTGCAGTCAATAAAACACACAATTAAGTACAAAATCAATTTATTGGTTCCGACATTTCGGCCTAAATTATAGGCCTTCTTCAGAGCTATAAGAAAAAACAAAAAACAAAGATAACAACCTGTAATGAAATACAATATATAAAGATGATAGGAAAAATAAATTATACTGATAATTACAAAGCAAGTGAAATAGTAGTTATGACAATTGATAAATATAATAATATTTAAAAAACAAAAGAGGGGAAAAGAAATTTTAATAAAAGGTGAAATTTGAAATTAAAAATTAAGTGAATATTGAAATAGAAAATAAAAATTGTGAGACATTATAAAGTTAAAAAATACTTTTAACAGTAAGAGAAAAAGAGTTATAAATCTATGACGTACAAAATGTCCATACTTTCATAAAGTGTGAAACATTATAATATAAAATATAGTGAATACGTGAGTATACATATCTCTCTGTGAAATACATGTATGTATGTATGTATGTGTGTGTGTGTGTTTATATATATATAACATATATATATATATATATATATATATATATATATATATATATATATATATATATATACTATATATATATACATATATATATATATATATATAATATATATATATATATATATATATATATTGTTTTCCTGTAAATTTTTAAAGAGAACCAAAAGTTGGAAAGGTTGAGATCTTAGAAGTGGATGGGTAAAGAGGTTAGATACATTTAAATCAGATATGTGTACTTACTGATTGGGTGAGCTGAGCAGGCGTCACAACAATGGAGTAATTAAGTAATTATGGTGCCCGGGGTGGGAAAATGAGGAACTAAAATTGGCGGCAACAATGGAATCAAAGTAAACATTAAACAAATGAATATTAAAAATTATTTTTTCTTTTATTTATTTTTGAATATTTAAAATTATTTTTCTTTTATTTATTTTTGAATATTTATCGAAATTTTTGACATGTTAAAAACTGGTTATATTGGAAATGATGTTTTCAAATTTCACAAATTTCACCTTTTATTAAAATTTCTTGTCCCCTCTTTTGTTTTTTAAATATTATTATATTTATCAATTGTCATAACTACTATTTCACGTTGTTTGTAATCATTAGTATAATTTATTTTTCTCATCATGTTTATATATTGTATTCCACTACTGGTTGTAATTTTTGTTTTTTGTTTTTTATTATAGCCCTGAAGAAGAAGGCCTATAATTTAGGCCGAAACGTCGGCACCAATAAATTAAGTTTATACTTAATTGTGTGTTTGATTGACTGCAGCACCCTGAACCAACTTCTCTCATAAAAATTCTATATATTTATTTGTTTATTAATATTGTTTATGTCTCATTCTGTAATAATTCTGTTAGAGGCAAAGAGTTTAGAAACAAACTCTGCTGGATTTGTATCTTTCAGTTTCTTGAATTCCAGGTAATTAGGATACCAACCAACCTATAGTTCACAGTTCTACCATTATACCAGATAGGGTTTACTGACTATGAGAAAAAAGACCAACATCCTCTATAGAGATACCTTGAATACGTGAATCTTGGGTATATACTATATATAAGTAACAATAATCAGTAGTGAGGGTGGATGGTGCTTTAATAATTTTCTATATCACCATCAAAAGAAAAAAAATACTGAACTTGGAAAGTGAGACCAAATCTAGTCTAAAGAGTAGTTAACAATAAGTTGATTGATTCAAATTATGTTTAATATACAACAACTTTAGAATTAGATCATACTTCTCTTAAATGTGAACACCAAACTAAAATATATTCAGAAAAACATAAATATAATAAGAAAAGCAACCATATTATGCAAATTGAAAAAAAAAAAAAAAAAAAAAAAAAAAGATATCATCTGCCCGGCAATTATAAATTGAAATAAAAATAGTCAATTTAAGCAAACATAAGAATAATTCAATGTAATTTCAACAAACTAATTTATTAACCAATCATTATTTTAAATGAATTCTTCCTATTGAATTGAATAAGTACTTAATTTTGAGGAATAATTTCTTAACAATTATAAAAAGATTAAAGTGTACTAAATATTAAAAAAGTATACTGCAATGCAATTAATTCATGCCAAATCCTAAATTTGCAGGCAATCAAAGAAAAATAAATTGATAGTGATTATAATTATAAATAAAAAAAGGATATCCTCTTCACTTAAATCTAAGGCATGCAGTTTCAAAGACAAATTCATACCTCCTCTTGTTCCATGTATATGAGGATATAAATGGAATCCCCCTCTGTGTGAATTAATAGGAATTACTTGTTCAATTAACTCAACCTAAAACAATAACTTAATGATTAAAACTAATTAATAAAGTTCGTAAAACCGATAAAATTGACTCAATTAGGAACAATTTACAAGTTTGTTTATTTTTAAATAAAACAAGTAATGGCAATATCTTGGTTATAAATATTTTTATTAGTTTTGCTATCTATAGTGTTACAGGAGAAAAAGAAAATTATTAAATAATATACATAATCAATACCAAGCATAAGGTATATGCTATAATCAATCCTACGTGAAATGTAATCAATTATTTTTAAACAGAAAATAGAGAACTCCCCAGAAATACTTTATTTTTAATATTCAATAATATAAATAAGGTATATTTTTGTTTACTAGGGCAGGAAGAAGGTATGATATACACTGGTTAATAATACGATTATTACCAATATATCAACCAAATATTCTTCTTATCAATAAATCTTCTCATTTGAACACAGGATGTGTTCATGTGAGAATGCTACAGTTCACAAGAACAATAAGTCCACACAAGATAGCAAGAGGAACCCCATTCTCTTCGCGAGCTTCATGTGACCATCTATGCAAATTAACCTCCATGTGCATGAGGAAGTAACACCCTTGTCACAATCCGTCATGCTGTTTACAAATGAGTTGATTTAAATGCAAAACTGTTTGGTCTGAGTGACAGCTGTTCCTGGAGGTGTTTTATTTTAACAGTCTAGCGACTGATTTTTTTAATCTATGCTATCTCTCAACATCACGTTGCTGAAATCTTTTAATATTAGGGTCAATTTATATTGTAAATATAAACAAATAGTAAAGAATAAAAACCACATAAAAAATCCTGAATTTCCATACTGATGATATGACAGCCAAAATACGGTTTGTATGTTTTTTTAATCATTAAATGTCATCTTTATGCTACTGTGGCTAAAAATGAGAGGATGCTACAGAGTGAGACTTAAATTTTGCCTATTCAGGTTTAATTAGAATAGGGATCTTTAACATGACATGGCACAGGCTCAGGACCACCATTTTACATTCCCTCTAAATGATGCCATAACCAAGGATTTTTTACTCTCTTAAAAGAATTCTAGGGCCAAATGCCAGGTATGAACCCACAATGATCTTGTGCAAAGAAGGCTGTTATTTTACCTACAAAAGGCAATAAACAAGACTTCAGTTTGATAAATAGAAAAATAAATAAATAAAACAACAATTTTCATTGTTCTATTAGATTAAATGTTGTTTCATTAACATTGCCATAATGTAATTCATTTTATTCCACCCACAGCTACGAGAGACAAACTAAACTTTCTGAGCATTATAAGTATCTTGCGCAGATCCTCTTAAGATCCTCAAATTTCTTTTAAGTAAAAAGAAGCAATCATTTAAGGTAAATAATACCCTATTAATTATTTTTTATTTTTTATTTATTATAGAGATATTTACAACTGTATTAACACAAAAAATACATCAAGTAAATGTGACTGTTCACACATGAGATATGGACATGATAGGCGTGAGAAGAATCTACCCATTGGTAGCACTTCAAAGGTTTTTCAGGCAAGAAGGTCTCGAGGCCATCGTCGTTTCAGCCGCCTCGGAGGATGATCAGGAATAGAAGGAGATGAGATATTGCGGACAAGTGGGTTTGGGTGGAGTGGTAATTTGGAGTGAAAGGAAGTATATCTAATTCGGGCTAAGTTTGTTTGTTTATTTGTTTATTTATTTAACGTCCCTTTATGCTGCTGTGGCTAATCGGACGATGCTACAGTGGGAGTCCTAAGTTTTGCCTATCCAGGTTTTATTAGGATAGGGATCTTTAACGAGTACCTGACATCGCACAGGCTCGGGACCACCTTTTAACGTCCCCTCCGAAGGACGGCGTAACTAAGGATTTTTTACTCCCATTAAAAAATCCTAGGACCACCTGCGGGATTGAACCCGTGACCTTTAGCATGGGAGGCTGTTACGCTAGCCACTCAGCTACAAGGGATCCCTATTCGGGCTAAGTCAGCAACTAATGGGATATTCAGGTCTTTGTGGATTATTTTATTGGTGACTAAGTATGGGGCATTTAGGATCTTTCGGAGGATTTTGGATTGCAAGGATTGGATGCGAGAGGAATTTGATGGCTTGGTGGATCCCCATAGTTCAATTCCATATGTCCAAATAGGCCTAAGTATGGTAATATAAATTAGTTTTTTGTAGTAGGTGGGAAGTTTTGAACGTTTGTCAAGTAAATGTTGTATTAAGCGATATCTGCGAGCTGTTTCTTGTCGTTTCAGTCTAGTGTGAGGATTCCAAGTAAGTCGTCTGTCAAGATGCAGTCCAAGGTATCGGATCTGTTCAACTGAGGTGAGTGGAATATTGCCAAAGGATATAGTGGGACAGGCAGACATAGGTTTGCGGCGCAGGGTAAAGGTAATTTGGTGGGATTTAGTAGGATTTATTTTGATCCTCCACTTTTGACACCATTCTTCAATGGAAACAATGTGAGACTGAAGAGTCTGGGAAGCAATAGTTGGGTCATTGTTTACAGATAACACACATGTGTCATCGGCGTATGTAGTGAGAACAGTGCAAGGATGAGTAGAAATATCAGCTGTATATATGGTATAAAGGATTGGACCCAGGATGCTACCTTAGGGCACACCTGCGTTCTGAGGAAATATGGCGGAGAAGGAAAGGTTATGGTTTACTTTAAAGGCTCTATCTGTGAGGTAGGAACGGATTAATAAGAAGTAGGTAGGAGGGAGGAAGTGACGAAGTTTGTAGAGCAGTCGTGGATGCCAAACTCGGTCAAAAGCCTGTTCCACGTCGAGGAAGGCCCCAGTGCAATACATTCCGCGCTCCAATGTGGAAGATATCACATCCACCACACGGTGACACTGCTGTATAGTGGAATGGGATGAGCGAAATCCAAACTGGTGGTCAGGAATAACGTGATGAATGTCAAGGATTGGATATATACGTTTTAGGAGGAGTTTTTCCAGTATTTTGCCCATGATGGGCAAAAGAGAGATACCGTCCGTAGGATGATGGATTTTCTAGAGACTTTTTAGGTTTAGGAATCATTTTGATAATGGACAATTTCCAAGGATCAGGAAAGTAGGTAGAACGAAGTGTGGCATTATATATGTAGGTGAGTAAGAGTATGGCTTTTTTGGGGAGCTGTTTCAGGATATGGGATGTGATGAGATCATGGCCAGGAGCTTTTTTGGATGGTAATCTTTGAATGATATTAATGATTTCGGAAGGGTGAAAGGCCTGAGGAGGAAGGGACATTTGGAGAGGAACAGTTAGTTCTGCTTCAACATGTTCACTATGGCTGGGATTAAGGATATCAGGGTGCGGATTAAACGTGTTGAAAAGGTGTTCTCCAAAGATTTGTGATTTCTCTTCATCGGATCTCGACCAGGTTTGGGATTTAGTGAGGAGAGGATGATTAAAGGTTTTAAATTTCAGCAGTTTTGCGGTTGTTGTCCATAAAGATTTGTCTGAAGTGGTCAAGTTCTCTGTAAAGTTTTGTATTTTGAATTTTCTTATTTCTGTTTTTAATTTGTTTGTCAGGTGATTGTAATGCTTTTTGTCAGATGGATATCTTGTGTTGTGCCATTTTTTCCTTGCCCTACGTTTGTCAGTAAGTAGGAGTCAAATGTGATTCGATAAGTTTGTTTTATGAAGATGTCCAATTTTGCGAAGCGATGTGTTGGTGTCTATGACAGTTTCTATCGACTTTGTAAGTTCTTGTATGGCGGAGTCTATGTCATGTTTAGTTTTTAATGGAATGTTTAAGTCAAGTTTGATCTCTAAAACATTACGAAAACAGTCCCAGTCAACGCGACCTTTAATCAGGGAAGGAAGAGAGGGTTTAATAACTGGTTGTGAATGCATGAGAAGAAGAACCGGACTATGATCTGAGGAGAGGTCATCGAGGGATTTGATTGTAGTTTGAGCGGAGGGAATTTGGGAACTAATAAAGATGTCAAGTATATCTGGACGTTTTTTAGGGAAGTTGGCCAGTACGTGGGATTCTGGGGTGACAAGATGGAATAGCTATTGGAGGTTGTGACGTTGGAAAGAATCCTGCCACGAGTGTTGGACGTTCGGCATCCCCACCGTTGGTCTTTGGCGTTGTAATCGCCCCCAGCAATGAAGCGCGGACCAAAGGATCGGAATAAGGATTCAAGGTTGTTATAGGTGAGAGAAGTAGCAGGAGGGCAATATACAGCTGAGAAGGTTATGTTAAATGGTAGGACGGATAAAGTAACAGAGGTCGACTGAATGGTGTCGGTTGGAGTGGAGGGAACCAGGGAGTGGGGTAAGGATTTGTGAATAAGGATACATGAACCAGCGTGGGATGTGTTGTCTGGGTGATCTGATCTGTAGGTAATGTAGTCACGTATGTAAAAGTGAGAATGAGTAGTGAAATGAGTTTCTGTAATCAGGGCTATGTCTATGTAATTGTCATGAAGAAATATGTCAAGTTCGTCCCGGTGATTATTCAAACCATTGGCATTCCAAAGAAGAAGAACTAGGGTCTTATTGTTCATTGTGGGAAACTAAGAGGGAATGCGGAAAGGAGTCTTGTAAGGAGAGTGATGAGGGGTCTGATTGTATTTTGTAGATCGAGAAGGAATGAGGAAAGGATAGACGTTATGTCAGATGGGTGTTGGCTGGGATAGGAATAATTGGCGGTATCGTGGGATGGAGTGTTAATTTGGGAAGGTGGTGGTTGAATTTTCCTTTGAGGCCGTTGTATAGGTTCTATATTTGAAGGTACAGCTGAAGAGGGTGGGAACTGAAAGGAAGGAAGAGAGGAGACTGGAACTTTGGGAGGAGGAATAACTGGAGGTAACTTAACCCGCTGGGAAGCGTTTTTAGGGGTGAGGTCCGTTTTCCGAGATTTCGGCTGAGAATGGGAGGTCTGGGGAAGGAAATGAGAGATCTGGGGCTGTGGTTGGACAATCTGTTGTTGAGGATGATAGGAGGTTTGAGGTTGGGATGTTGAGTGTTGAGGCGGTTGAGGGCGAGGTAGCAGTATCGTTGAGTGTTGTTTTACTGAGCTATTGTAGGTAGCTGGTCTTGGGTTGAAGGTTGCAGTCCTCTGAGGAATAGGATCAGTTCTCGGTGAAGGACCGGGTATCTCTTCTTCTGGAGCGGTATTTCTCTGGCTTTGCAATTTATATGATAAGTTTTGAGCTTTTTGCCTAAACATAGTTTTATAGACTATGCAGCCTTTATAATTTGCAGGATGTTCTTCGTTACATAAAACACATTTTGCTGGTGTGTCTCGAGGCTTCTGGCAGGTGCCTGATGCGTGCGGACCTGCACATTTGACACATCGAGACTGATGATGACAATATGCTCTTGTGTGTCCCAAATGTTGGCAGTTAGTACATTGCACTATTTCATTTCTCCGTCTAGGCTCCTCGAATCGGATAACTGAGTATACCAAGCGATTTATTTCGAATATATCCTTATTGTTAGGTGCTGGCTCAAGGTCGACAAAAAATAAAGGAAGTGGGTACTTTTCTTGAGGATGAATCACACAAGAAATGTTCCTGACATTGTGTCCCAACTCTTCGAGGTCCCGCTTGATGGCAGCCGTAGGTGTTGTGCTGTGTAGTCCTCTTAGGACTACCCTAAATGGCTTTTCTTCTCTGAGTTGAAAACAATGAAAATCATAGTTGTTAGCAGTCAAGTGACTAACCACTTTTTTATAATTTTCTTTGCCGCTTGTGCAGATTTTGATGTCTTTGACTCTTGAGAAACATCTAAAATTTGTTTGTCCAATTAAATTGGCGATTTCCTTTCCGAATTTCATAAAGTCAACAATATTGCTGACAAATATTGGTGGTGGTTCTGGGTCCGTGAAGTTGCTGGGTACAGATGATTCAGTAGGTAGATCTTTGAGGACTTCAAATTTATTGCTAGTCGGTAAGGCTGGTAAGATTGGTGGATTGCTGCTGGTTGAAGGTAGACTTCGATTTTCAGACTGTTGTTTCGTTTTAGTATTTTTATTCTTTTTTTTTGTTAGGCGATTTTGTAGGAGAACCAGGAGTCAGGTTCCTTTGGCGTTTTTGAAGAGTGCGTCTTTTGAGGTATTGTGAGTCTGTCTCACTCACCTCAGAGAAAGCGGTATCATCTTCAGTGTCCATGCACGAATTTTTTTCAGAAGACATTACGACTTATTTTTAAGAAATAAAATAAATAAAATTAACTCTCTGAATATTTACAATTATATACAATATAGAAAAATAAATAAAAGGAAAACATTTCTAGAGAAAAGAAAATTAAATAATTAAATAAAAAAAATAAAAAAAAATCTAGATACGAACTCGCGCACGAATAGATACTGCGTACTGAATGCAGCGCTCCAGCCGACTGCGCTACCAACGATCTGATAAGAGATTGCTCTAGTGAGTAATAGCCTCAGTACGGAAGCGGGCAGGTAACGGGAAGCCCCACCACGTGGCAGACACTCTAGGCTAGTTTCACAACGTCTCACTATTAATAGATTTAATTAAGCACTCACCCAATTAGGAATAATAGAAATGTTCATAAACACTTAACAATAATGTTTATAATATTTGGACGTAATCCGTAGGCTAACACCACTAAGGATTGAAAGTAAATGCGGATCGACAACAAAGTTGAACTACAGTTGCGGCCATTATTAATTATTTTAAACATGATATTACCACCTTTCAAAGGAGCAACAGCTCCTACATGCATAACTACAATGAGCAGCTGACAAGGAATTTATTAATACTCTAAAATAAGTTCTGCAAAGGATGAGATAGTTCAGGTGGCAGTCAGAAAAGATTAACAAATAGTGAAAACTATTTATTATCCAACATTTTGACACACGTTGCAGATCTTTATCAGGGACTACAGACAAGACTCAAGAAACAACAGAATATAAATAATAAGTTTTATAAAGATTAAAAAAAAAAAAAAAAAAAAAAGTTTAAGAAAAAGGAAAATCAAGAAAACATTAAGGACACTCCTAGATCTAGGAATCCCAAACGCTTAAAATGATAAAAATACAAAATTATATTGTTTATTCTTTCAGAATTTGTATTTAATTTTTTTTTTTTTTTTTTTTTTTTGAGAGAGAGAGAGAGAGAGAGAAAAATAAACAAATGTGACATCAAAACAATTTTATTTCAATGGTATTTTTGTTAGAGAGAAAAATAAACAAATGCCACATCGGAACAATAGAGTCCACAATGTTTGCATCAATTTGGGTCCTCAATTTTCAAATAGTTGGAGAACATCCCAATTATTTTTATTGCAAGTTGTGCATTTATATTGCGTCAAGTAATTGATTTTATTTGTATAGTATATGGTTCCATTGATTAAATAAATAAATAGTATTAAGTATTAAATAGGATTAAGTAAATAAATCATTTCACTCTTCATTGGCTGTAAATGCAAGGAATATTGTTTATTAAATTCCATACAAAATAAATATACAGCAGAAATAAGCAACACGTGACTGTTTCACTTCTTTGTGCAGCCCTTTACAGAGTTTACATTTTTACTTTGTACATTTTTGTAGACATTTCTGCCAGGAATGTTGTTTCCAGTTTGGGATTAAAAATAATATATAAAAGTAGGGAGGGGAAAATAAATTAACGAAAACTTGTCACATTTTTTCATTCTGTTGAAAGATAAACTTGTTCATATTTTATGTTCAGAATTATTATTTATCATAATAGAGTATAATATTGAACGGCATTAGGAGACAATTTATAAAAATATTCAAGGTCGAATGCTGATGGTATCAGTTGGAGAAATGCTCAAAACCATAAAAATATTCCAAGTTTAAGATTTTTCATAAGATTTGGCTGTGAAATCTAGATAAAATGAGAGTCAAAATTTAGCTAAAAGATAATAACAATTGCTGATGGTTTCATGATCAAGAAACTTTAAAAATCTGCTACAGAAACTGCTTTTTCTGATAAACTAAACATTATTTCCAAAATTTGAAGAATTGAATATCAGTCTGAAAACATAACTGCAACTTATGGTGAACAGACCAACCAATCTGAATGGTAGTTGAAAGATGTGAAATAAGCATAAAATCAAATGCAAATGACAATAAGCAAAATTTGTAGGAGGAACTAATTCAAAATTTAATGCAATTGAAGAACTAGTTCAATATGTTCAAAATCTAGATCAATAAAGTTTGAAGAAATCAGTGCTTCAGGATATATTGAATATGAATTAGAATATCTTCCAACAAAAAAATATATATAAATTCGATATACCAATATTTAGGAAGAATATTGTTCTTAGATGCAATGAGCTTTGATTATGACCATTTTGACAGATCTTTAAATTTATGAAGACCTTGTTGCACAAATTAGCTTTTTTGTCACATGTCAGGTAATTGAAACTTGAAAAATGTGAATGGAGTGTATAGTTTACAAAATTCTCAGTATGTTACACAAGGTTATCTTTAGAATGATTATTTACTCTGTTTGGCTCCCACACTACCAGTAAACAAGCTTGTATTTTTCTTTTATACAGTTTTTCCTTGGATCCAAAAGTTATTGTTATGTTTAGCTCAACTTGAATAAAATGTATATATATATATATATATATATATGTGTGTGTGTGTATATATATATATATATATATATTATATAATATATATATGTGTGTGTATATATATATTTATTTATTTAAAAGACGAAGCAACAGGGGTACACAAATGATATTTGAAAATTGTAGTGTTAATGTTAGCACCAATTGAAGTTTTGGTCATAATTCACAAAGTTGATCACCACTAGAAAGGTTTTTACAGCACAATTTTTTTATGGATCTATTGCAGTAATAATTAATTATTTTTTAATATTAAATAGTTGTCCATTTTTTTTTTCAAAGTCCTAACTAAGATCCTAAGATAAGCCATATTTTTTCTAAAACAAATTAATGTACAATAATTGCTCTACTTGTCACAGGAATTTCTTGAAGTGCTGATATAGAATATAGCCTAATATGGTTCCGTTGCTTCAAATTCAAAGAACAAATAGGTGGAAAAAAGAAAAATCATATGTATTTATAAAGCCATTTAATTTTAAAACTATACTTAAAAGAATATAAAATATGTTGATATGTCATCATCATCATCATAATCGTTTCCTCTTCTACCGATGTTCGGTGTGAGGATCCTGCCTGTAGAGTCTGGACCATATGTCTCTATCCTGTGCCAACTCCACTCTCCTACTCCAGTCTATCCCACGCTTCCTGCATGCCTCCTTTACACCGTCCTCCCAGGAGATGCGGGGTCTTCCTCTGGGCCTTTTTCCCTCTGTGGGGGTCTCATACGTCTTCCTGGCACTTCTCTCTGGATCCATCCTAAGAAGATGTCCAAACCACCTCAGTTTGTGTTCCTCTAGAATGGTCTCCGCCGGTTTGACGTCAAGGTTAGCCTGTATAGTGGCGTTCCGTATCCTATCTCTCCGTGTCTTTCTCTCTATTTTTCGGAGATACCTCATTTCCATGGCCTGGATTTGGCTCCTATGTTTTGAGGTAAGAGTCCAAGATTCTGAGGAGTACGATAGGATAGGAAGAAATGTCGATTTATATACGGCTAATTAGGTCTGCTTTGATACCTCTCTTCTCCCCAGAAAACCTCGCCTCACCATACAAAACATCCTTCCTGCCGCTTGATATGTATATTACGTAATAATCATGCAATATTTAGATTGAAAAATTGCTTTTAACTTATCCTTCATTATAATTTTATGTATGTCATGTTGTAAAATCAAGTCCCAGTTGGCCAAGGACACCTTAAGTTATATTTATATTAAAGTAAATGAGGCAATAAGAATTATCATTAGCAGTCTGATCAAACAATTAGAACTAAATCTACACAGCATAAACGAGAGATTCAGAACATATTATTTCGAAAAAGTAGTTAAAGGAAATCCTCATTGTCATTTGCATCTAAAATATATAATTTAAGTAAACATAAAACAGAAGAATTAAAGTACTAATTCTACAGTTTTACTGAGGGCGTGCCATGAAGACAGAATCATAAGACATGACACTTCAATGCTCCATTGTGCTACAAGAAGGTGAAAACCTCTTGGTCAATTGATGGCTGTTAGATGGGAAAAGAAGTATTATTTTAAAGTATCGGGTAAAGTTGAGGAACAGAAACTTGTTACTGATACCACTAGTGGCTGTTACAGCCCTTCTCTAATCAAAATACTCCTTAAATCCCTTATTATTATCAAGATTGATTTTATCAAGTATAATTTTAAGGACTGGGATTCATTATAACATTTTTTTACACTTTAGATGATTTGATCAAGAGCAATGCGAATGTTCTGAAAATCAATTTTAACATATCAGCAATATATAAGACGTTTTGAGCAAAGAAAATCTATTCAGTTCACTTGAATCTCTTGATAATGTCACACACACAGGACCAGTTGAAACCAGATCACTGAAATTCCAGTTTATTAGAAGTGCAATAAGACAATAACAGGAAAATATGGATATGTGCAGCATACATACTCAAGGCAATAGAAGGAAAAAGAGAGAAAGTTGGATGGTAGTAAAATAAAAGGAAGGACTTCTTTGTTAATATTGTGCGATTTGGCAGAATACCCACTGCCAGACTACCGAATCATAAAAATCTTATTTTAATGTGCTTAGGAAAACATTACAGTAAAATGTTTTTACCGATCTTAAGATTTTAAGATCGAGCGTTTTACTCTTTTCAACACTGATCTGTATTAATTAGTATAACAAGCATTCTTAATTTACAAGCAGGATTTTTTTTTTTTTAATTCAGTTCAATTAGACATAAAGTTGAAGTCTGTTTTAAGTTAATTATTCACTTGGTTTTCAGTTGTTATTTTTCAATCAGTGTTGTAAGTACTTCATTTACTAAAAGAAAAATAGGTTGTCAAGCATAATGTTTTATAGGCAGACAGTATCTTTTTAGTCTCTGATGATTCCAGATCCCTCTATCAACGACTGAGATTGAAGAATTAACAGCTTGATTATAAGTAATAAGCCGATTTTAACTGAAATACTACTTTTAAAACAAAGTAAAAATATTTATAAAACATCTAAACAAATGATAATCCAACAGTAAATAAAATAAATTAATTTTATCCACCTTAGATGAAGTTCATGCCCAAATTTGTTTTAATGTTATTTCACTCTAACATTATTGTAAATGAACAATGATTACAAAAGCATGTAAAAACAAGGGAATACATACGGGAGTGTGAGATGAAGCATCCAGACAAACATGGCACTCACAAGATTCTGCTAGTATGTCTGGATCAAGACCTTCAAGATTTATAGCTTGCAGTTCTTCTATCTGCACCCCAGGCCTACCATGAGTCCCACTAAAAATAATAAATGATATTTAAAGTTCAAGTATTTTTATCTTAATGTAAATATCTAAAAACAAAATTATTTTCCAAAAATTTAATATATTTGAGATTTTTTAATGCTATAAAAATAAATCAAATGTTCAACTGGTTTTAAGCTCTCATTAAAAATCACAAAGAAAGTTACCTAAAACCACAGCTCCTTATTGTAGCATTTTTAAGTAAATTGAAAATTTTCCATTTTAATTTTAGCTTTGGTAACATCAGGCAAAAAGTAGCAACTATAAGAATGGAAAGACTTAACCATTGAAATACATTGTTTATTCAGAAATTATACCTAAAAAAGTGAACTGTCATTGTAGGATATGGGTTATCATAAAACCATTGTTATCGTTAAAATAAATTATTCTATGATTTCCATCTTATATTTTTTAAACATTGTTTGCAATTAAAAAGGACATACATCTATTTGAAATGATATAAAAGAGAACAAGAGTGTTTTTTTACAAATAAAATAGTTGGACAACTTTAAGAAAAAAATATAAATCTAACAATTTTATCTAAAAATTAACATAAAAAAATCTCAAATATATAATCTAAAAATATATTTCAGCTGATAATGGACAAAAGTCATAAACATCATTGTTCAAACATTGGGATGAATTAAGATAGTGTTGTTTACCTTTCTTAAATATAAGAATAACTAGCTAACCTTATAAACAAAGAATATGAGAAAAAAAAGTTCCTTTTTGTGTATTTCAAAGCTTGTTTGATGAACATAATAAATCAAGCACACTAAAATAAATTAAACATTTTAGGTTGTATTTAAGAGGCAATCACCCTCTGAACACACTCTTAATATACAAACCCTTAATTCAATACGTTTTTGATAACGGCAGCATGATCTACAATGTAATGAAATCTCCTACAATTATTTTATGGTAATAAAGTTTTAATAGTCTGACAGGGCTTAAATGCAAAATTTTCTTCCTCTAAAGAAATTAAAATTACCTTTAATTTTGTAGAATTCAGCCATTTCAGCATTATTAAAAATGGGTAAATATGAATTAATTTGATAACCAACTGGAAGCCACACACCAGAAAACACAAGAAATATTTTTCCAGGTTAATTTTAATAATAGCATATTTTTAAGTTATCTAAACTTGTAAATGAAATCATGTTGCCATGTCCAGAATGTTAAGAATTCATGTAACCATAACAGCCAAATTTCCAAAATTATCAAATTATTAATGTTGACCTAATTATAAATTCTAACATTTATATAATAATATCTACAAAATCTTCATAGGCCCAGCCCCCTCATACAAATAATTAAAACCAGTCCTTACAAATAAATTTTATTTTTATATTTAAAAATCCATAATCATAAAACATTCCAAAACAGGAAAAAATTAGAACTGCAGGTGTAAGGTAAACTATAAATGAGAATACCGGGATACCTGAATCTGTTAAAATGATTAAATAAAATAGTGATAAATGGATTGCAAGAGTGATGCAATGGAGAATAAAATATTATTATCAAGTGCAACAAACATTCTAACTATAGTTTTTTTCTGAACTTAACCCTCAAACCACAAGACATAATACAAATGATAAGGCTGCGAACAGATCACAGGTGCACAAAGAAATATCTTAACCTTAAAGTATAGTTACCTCAAATACCTTCTTCATACACTTGCTCAATAAACTTCTCAATTAGTAGCATGAATCAATTCTTATTGTTCACATTTATCAAAAATTTATCCTGAGGCACTATGATTTCTACGGATATCAGCAGAACTGTGTCCCCTACTTCTCTTAATCCATTCACATTAAGTGCTTTAATGAGCAGTTTCTGAAGAATAACCATCAAATATGACTGATATATTACAGTGATACTATGAGTGAAAGTATTTGAGGTAATTCGAAGCTATTGTATGAAAGGAAATATTTTTATACCAGACTACTTTGTGAAGAATACCCATTATCAACAACCATAAACTTACTTCCACCTTAATATTCATCTAAATAGGAAAACATCAAACAGGAATGAAGGCAGTTTTATTAAGTATTGCTTTAGTGAAAAGTGATGCAGAGAATAGAGACATATCAACTATATATTTTTCAGTATTAATTAATATATATGATAGATTTAAAATTAATATACCCTGTTATATTTTATTAATATGTTTTATTCTTTAGCACAGTCAACTAAATACAATCTATTATTTAAGCAATGAGAGTTAATTATTAACTATGATTAAATATTACTAACAATGACTTGATTGTTAACTATGACTGATTACTTTTACTAATCACTAATAGCTCAATTATTAACAGTTGATTATAATTTTAAGTAAGAGAAGTATTGGGTTGTCTGAAAAGTTTGTAGAGATTTTTAAAATAAAATTTACCTTTTATTTTGACTACTATAAATGAATCACAAAGATAATGTTTATTTATATGCCTTTAATCCTCATGAAATTAACTATGTTTAAACACTGAATTCGCCACACTTTTACAGCGCCCAGTTAGATCGATTGAAGGCAGCAATAGAAGAGAAACGGCCAGAGTTGGCAAATCGGAAAGGAGTGCTATTCCACCAAGACAACGCTAGGCCCCATGTGTCTTTAAGGACTCGGCTCTTATGCTTATTAAGCTCTTAAACGTTATTAAGCTTCAGATGGGAGGTTTTACCTCACCCCCTGTACTCTCCTGACATTGCTTTATTTTTTAGGAACTATTAAATATAGAGTAATCTATCAGTCCTGAAATTAAATAAATTAAACTTACTTTAAATTAGTGTATAACATTATTTTTCGTATAAATATAAGCTTCCTTAATGTATGGATCCCGTGGAAATAGAGGAAAGATGTGTTACAATGCTTTATGAGTTTGTTGAAAAAATATATCTAACTAAACTTACACAACACATATAAAATTAAATTAAAATAATGATTTATACATGCTTTCAATCGGCCAGTCCGCCAATTCTCTATGGCTAGATAGCACATATACAGCTTACATATACTTTGATTGTGTGATACCCAACTTTATTTAATAAGATGGGAATACTATTTCATTAGAATGAAACAAGGATTAGGAAAAGTTCAGGGACTAAGACTTCCTGTTTACTAAACCCAACCAGGTTTGGTGGTCTATCAGTAGTGTTTTTTTGTTTATTTTTTTCAAATCAATTTCATATTTTTTCCAAATACAAATTCACAACCATGAAAACCATCAGTAAGTTTTCAAACAGTTTTGGAGTAAATACATACCCTTTATAGCTTGGTTAAATCATATTTCAAAATCTTATCCTACTCAGAGCTTCAGTTTGGAAAAAAAAAACAAAAAAAACAACTTAGGGTTTAATTTTAAATTTTGGGCAATTCCAACCCAATCTCTAATTGTAACAATTAACACATGTCAGGTATCTTTGGTGAAAATAGCTACTTGATAAGAAAAATATTGTTTGATTATCAGGATTTCATCAACATTTCACAACGGTGTAGTCCATCAACTTTATATTGATTTTTAAAAAACTTATGATTCCATAGACCAGCAGAAGCTGCACTACATCATGATTGAACAAGGAATACCTAAAAAGTTAGAAAAACTTGTAGCGATGAGCTTGTTGGAAACATTAAGTAAAGTTAGATCAGTCTTAGTTACTCAGAGAGGTTTGAAGTACAATCATGTTTGTACTGCATATGACTCCATAAATAGAGAGATGCTTTATAAAGCTATGAGAGAGATGAATATACCACCCGAATCGGTCTGTATGGTGAGAGTAGCCATATTCAACACTAAATGTCTAATTAGGATCCAATCCAACCTGTCAGACCCCACACAAACATGGAATGGACTGAAGCAGGGAGATGCCCTGGCATGCCTACTATTCAACATAACTCTGGAGAAAGTGATAAGGGATTCTCAAATACAAACAGGCGGACATATCTTTAGTAAAAGCTTTCAGCTACTAGCTTATGCAGATGACATAGATATAGTCAGTAGATCAGAATCGGGCATAAGAGAGGCTTTTAAAGCTTTAGAGCAATCTGCTAAGACAATGGGACTTGTCATAAATGAATCCAAGACCAAGTATATGGTTGCAGGGACTAAGGTACAAGAACCATGTATTGAGATACAAGGATACAAATTTGAAACAGTTCAGGGATTTGTATACCTCGGGTCGTTTGTAGATGCCGAAAATAATTCCTCCAAAGAAATAGAGAAGAGAATTTTAGCTCCTACGAGGAGTTATTATGGTCTAACAAGAATATTTAAAACTAAAGAAATTAATAAGGAAACGAAGGTCACGCTCTACAAACCCTGATTAGACCCATACTGACTTATGGCTGTGAATCCTGGGTGTTACAGAAAACAGATGAACAAAAGATTGCTGTTCATAAATCCTGCTGAGAAGGATTTATGGGCCTATATGGGAAAATGGTCTTTGGAGAATTAGACACAATTGAGAACTTTATGAAAAGTATAAGGATGTCCCAGTGGTGAGATTTATACAGATCAGCAGACTTCATTGAGCTGGCCACGTTCAAAGGATGGCAGATGATAGTATCCCCAAGAGAATAATGAGCTATGTGCCGGTGAGCAAAAGGAAGAGAGGGAGACCCCGAATGAGATGGTTGGACCAGATTGGAAAGGATGCAGTGCAGCTGGGGGGGTCAGGCTGGTGGACGATGGCCAGGAATAGAGAAGAGTGGGGAAGGTTTCTTCTGGAAGCCAGGGCCTGAACTGGGCTTTAGCTAGTACTATAGTAGATAGGGGAGCCCGTGGCTGAGTGGCTAGCGCGCTAGTCTCTCATGCTACAGGTTACGAGTTCGAATCCCAGTCCCGTCGGGGCTTTTATAAGGATGAAATCAAATTGGAATTCACTCATAGCCTTCTCCCCCGGGTATGTGAGACCCGTCAGCCAAATGGTGGCCACTCACAAAATTAGGCGTAGGGAGTGATGACCCTACACTACAATATGCATCACGAAACGTGAGTGTAATCTCCCAGGAAATTGCACCGCGAGGCCCAGGGCCTACACGGCCTGTCGTGCCACTGAAAAAAAAAAAATAGTAGATAGTACTATATTATATTTCAAAAACAAACTGGGACTCAGCCACTAAATTTTGTTCTATCGTACTTATCATATAGAGGTATAGTCTGTTTGAGTTTTATCATTTTCACTCAGGCCTTTTTGAGATATTTGACTATAAATACTACTGAGCTGGAAAACAATCCTTCTTTGAAAATTTATATTGAAAAGCTTACAAGACCAAAATTTCTAAAATAAGTAGTGTAATGATAAGGCTATAGGCGCACCAAAGGTTTAAGTTGATGTAATTTTTCGTGATTTTTTTAAACCATTTTCTTGGCTACTTAGGTAATGTGTTGTAAGGACCAAAATTATATAAAATACTCTCATCATCATTCTAGTTTTTGTTTGGTTCTTAAATATTCAAAATTACCGGAGTAAATATATTTTTTAAGAAACATTATTTTAACAGTTAAGAGAAATTTATAACTCCAGAACCAGCTAAGTCTCAAAGACCAAATTTATATCACTTAAACACATCGTATAGATAGGTCATATGTATCAATTTCATATTTTTTCACTCAGTCCCTTTTGTGATATTTCCGTGTAAATGTCGCAAAAAAAGAATTTTTGCAAATTTTGAAAATTCACATACCAAAAATGACTATGTTCTCAAGATCGAAATATTTATAGCAAGTAGGGCTGTGACTATGCTATGTATGGAAAAATAATCAAAGGTGAGACTCTTTTCATTTATATACTTTTATCTCGCTAAAAGTCTCGTTTTTTATTCATTTACGAGAATTTTTTTAACAACTTTCTTCAATAATTAGGGAATACATGGGAACACATTGAGTCATGGGGACAAAAAATACAAAGCATCTCTTTATCTTATAGTTAATTTTTGATATCTAAAAAATTACAGGAATTAGAAAGATTTTCCCATCTCATGTTTTTGCCGGTGAAGCTGATTTAAAACGGCTGCCACACTAAAAGTATTAGGTAGAAAAAAAAATTATTTATCGTTTTATATTCACGAAAGGATAGAGAATAACTGGTAAAAAAATCACGAAAATCAAAAATGTCGAGTGGTAAAATTAATGAAAATTGGATGATTTCAAATGGATTAACCCATATGTGTTAGAATAGAATAAAATAAAATAGAAAAATGAACTTTATTCTGGGACATAGTCCCTTAGGAATAACATTGATGTTACAAATAAATATAGCTCTTTTGGCCAGAATAAATTAAATAGATTGACTTTTTTACAAACTTAATTATTTACATAAATAAAGTAGATTAAAAAAAAAAAATATAATAATATATATATATATATATATACACATACGAGTACACACATACATACATAAAATCACTAAGTAATAATAATAAGTAAAATAGAATGAGAAAATAAAAACCACTAATTTTGAAAACAAAAACCAAAAACAAAAGCTAAGTAAAATAAACATTTAGTCATTATAATTATAAATTATATCATCAATTATCAGATTTAAGATCAACAAGCGTCTGTGAGGAATAAAGATGCTGGAAAAGGAGATATTTAAATGTGGATAAGGAAGAAGCACGACGTATATAGGAAGGAATGGAATTCCAGAATGCACTGGAACGGGCAAGAAATGATCGATCATAGGCTTTAGTTCTGTGGGATGGGATATAAAGGCCGGAGTGGCGCAATCTTGTACCAAGCAAGTGGACTGAGGATTTAAATTAAAGGAGACTGTAAATATAGGAAGGATACTGGGATTTTATCGTTTGGTAGAGAAATTACCCAAGGAAGTACTGTCTGCGTATGGAGGGGAAGAGCCACTTCAACTCAGCGTAGAGGTGAGTCATGTGAGACCGTATCAAGGTACCAAAAACAAATCTTAAACAACTGTTCATGATACGCTTCAATCTGTTCTCAAGTACCATACAGAGGCCCCCGTACACCGCACAGCCGTAGTCGCAGTGGGGGAAGATAAGTGAGGAGACAAGGATTTTATGTGTGGATTCAGGAAGAAGGTGACTGGAGCGATGGAAAAACTTTAGGGTGCTTATGGCTTTATGAGAAATTTGGGCAATATGAGGTTTCCAGGATAGGGATTGGTCAATAATAATTCCTGGGTTTATGACAGAGGGACTGAAAGCAATGGAATGATCATTTAGGAATAAGGTTGGAAAGGCGGAGTGGGATCTCAGGAGGGGGTTGAAACCAATCGTAATGGCCTGCGTTTTCATAGCGTTTAAGCTTAGCTAATTCAGAATTGCCCAGGCACAGATTCTATCTAGGTCTGCCTGAATAGCGGCAAACACAGATGATAATTCGGAAGGAGGGAAGGAGAAATAAATTTGGAAATCATCAGCATAGAGGTGGTGGGAGCAATGGACTATTGAATTAGGGAGATCATTGATGTAGCAATTGAATAGGAGAGGGGAGATGCTGGAGCCCTGGGCCACACCTGCCGAAAGGGCGAGGAAAGATGATTAGAAATGTAAACGGCTTGGATTCGACCGGAAAGGAATGATTGGAACCAGCGAATAGTGCTGTTGGAAAAGGATAGTGCATTTAGTTTGGTAAAAAGAATAGAGTGGTCTAAGGAGTCGAAAGCTTTCGAGAAGGAAGTATTAAAACAGTTAGTTTCTTTTCGTCCATAGCAGTATGTATGTCATTAGTGATTTTAGCGAGGGCGGATTGTGTGGAAAAGCCTGAACGGAAACCAGATTGGAGGGGATCGAGTAGCTTGGACTTTTCAAGGAATTCAGATATCTGAGTCTGGATTATTCTTTTGAGAGGTTTTGAAAGGTTTGAGAGAATGGAAATAGGTCAATAATCTTTAGGTAGGACGGGGTTTGCGGTTTTGTTAATGGGATGGACTAAAGATTTTTTCCAAGAGCTAGGGAATACTGAATTTTGAAGGGAGAAATTATATTTAAAAAGGAGAGTGGGGAGGATTTCGGGAAGGCATAATTTTAACAATTTAACAGGAATTCTATCAAAACCAAAGGAATTGGTGGTATATTTCATAATGAAGGAAATAAGGTCACTTGGAGAAATGTCAGAGAAGTAGAAATTATCGGGTTAAATAATGGAGCTGAAAAAGATTCAGGAGGAGGCAGAGAAGACAAATTAGAAGACGGGGATATAAAATGAGAATTTAGTTCATCGGGAGATATCTGTGGTTCATGTGAAGAAGAGGATTTGCAGAGGGAGAGCTTACGGAGAATATGCCGTTTTGTTTTCGATTCAGGAGCTGAGGAGAGGGCTTTTTGGAAATAAATGGATTTTGCTCGTCTGATAGTTGTCTGTGTCAAGTTATGGAGTGCCTTAAATGCTTCATAGTTGTCAGTCAGTCTTGTATGGGCAGCCTCACGTCTTTTTTGTAGGTCTTTAATTTCTTGACTCATCCAGGGAGCAGGTCGGCGACGAAAGGTGATGGTTTGGGATGGTGCGTGGATATCAAGGATATGAAGAAGATTAACAGTGAGGATATCAACCATGGAATCAATAGAGGTGCAGGAATAGTTTTCGCTCCAGTTAATCTTTTTTAGGTCAGGTAAAAGGATTTCACAGGTCAGAGTGTCCAGGTTATGAAAAGTGATCGTTTTGGGTAAGAAAGCTGGGGTTTGAATATTATAAGATATTTGGATAAGGTCATGAGATGAAAGGAATGGTACTGGATGCTGGTAAACGGATAAAAGGTTATGCCTTGAGTCGATAACATGTAGGTCCAACCAGGCGTCTGACCAACAGGTATGGTGAGTTGGGGCATAAGAAACAATGTAGAGATGGAGAGAATAAAAAAGGTTTTCCAGGTATAGTTTATCATTGGAGTCAGAAAGCAAGTTGGTATTAAAGTCGCCAGAAATTATAATATGGTTGTAATAGGGAACCTGGTTATAGAGGATTGATTCGAGGGATTGATCAAAAGGAACCAGAGGACGGTATACTACAATATATAGGAGAGAACTTGAGCTATAGGAAATTTCGACGAGAAGGAATTCAACATAAGGGTGATCATATGGGAATGAGACATCAAGGATTCGGGATTTGAGGCTGTTATGAACAAAAAGACCTATAACTCCACCGTACCTGCTGATAAGTTCGTGCCAGACAAAGGAATAATTAGGAATAGAAACAGAGGAAGAAGGAATATAGGATTTTAGCAAGGTTTCAGTGACTGCAATAAGGTGGTAAACATTTTTGGTGAAGTAATTAAGGAACTCACCATAATGAGCAGGTAAGGACTGTGTGTTAACATGGCAGGCGGTAAGGACGTTAGACATACAGGAAAGGAAATTAAGTTGTTTGAATGAAAGACGCTTGCTGTAAAACGAAATTGTGAATATAAATCAGAAAGAAAGAGGCCGTTGATAAAGAGATGATATAAAATGATCTATAAAAAAACAAAACAAAATAAGTTAAATTAATAGCTTGTCTCTGTGAAAATAAAGAAAAAAATAATTTCTTAAGAGCAAGATAAATACAAAGAGTTTTTTAGGATATAAAACCACTGAAGCGTTTAGATGATCGCCAGAAGGAGGACAGTTCCTAGAGCGTCAGCAAAACACGTCGAGATCTTGACACCTGTCGGGTGGCCATCATTTTTTTGGCAGCGCACTCTGCCTCCCGCGAACCACACGTATTTAATTTTTTTCTCAGATCTTACTTGACGGGCGAGCCAGTACAAATGCCTATTTGTTGGCGACATCTCTTCGCCGAGACATATTCGGTGGAAATCATTTTCCTCCCAACCGATGTCCCCCGTGGAGAAGTCCCTCTTCACTTTACGTTGTACTATTTCGTCCCGTAGCGATTGACTGACAAAACGTGCGATGATGGGAGGCGGCTGCTTGTCGTCTTTTCGCGGCTGCCGCCGCTCCACTATATCGAGGTCTTTGGTGCCGATTTTGATCCCGAGTCCTGCTGCAACGCTGGACACCAGGGCTGCCGTAGTTTCCCCCGGGCGAACTGGAACGCCTCGGATTTCAACCGACCTGCAGAGAAGACCTTGCTCCACTTTATTGAGGCGGACTTCGAGTTCGCTTACCTTATTTTTCAAAACTTTATTTTCCGTAGTCAGATCTTCGATAGGATTCGTTTGAACTTCCAGATGTATTTCGATATTAGGGAGTCTACCGTTTAATTCAAAACTGAGTTCGCCGTATTTATCAAGTGAAGATTTTAGATTTTTTCATTTACTTCGGCGCGTAAGCAATTAACAGCAGCGAGTATGTCCGCTGCCGTGGGTTCGGCAATCTTCGTGGTAGACTCGGCTATCTTCGGTGAACGATCGGTCGTCTTCGATAAGTTCTAGATGGGCTAGAAGATATTTCTTTTTTTGACCCGGCATTCGATCTTCCTGAGACGCACTTATTGCAAGTCCATTGTGTCTTTTGAGCTTTGATAGTCTCAATGTCTTTATTAGTGAGGCTGCAGCACCTGCCGTGAAAAATCACGCGACACTTGCTACAGCTCACATTGTTTTTGTCATCACGGGTGATCGTGGTCTCGCAGACTGTGCACAGCACCATTATGTTTAATTAAAAATAAATAGAAATAAAAATTATGACTCACAGGTGTTATTAGTGGTAAATATCGCCATTTAATCCTATGAGGCTTCGGGATTAACTCTAGATTTACTACGGAAGCACTGTAAGTTAAGAGGTTTTATTCTCTGTTATTATAAAATAATAACAAATCACTATTGTAAAATAAGGTCGTTTAATCGTTAATAATTTTTTAGTGAAAAAAGCAAAAAGTAATTAAAATAATAAAAATAAAACTGATAAATAGCAAGAAAGAACACAGAGAGATGTTGACTAGATGCTGTCTCTGGCCAGACTGTTATATTACTTCAATTATTAAATTCAAATTATTAGTTTTATAAATGCTCTTACTTTGGTCTCATATATGTAACCCCCCCCCTCTCTTCCCAAATAATAGACCAAAAAAAATTCTCACAAAAAATACAATACTTTGGTATTGGAAATTAAACCTTATTTGATACATATATGGAATAATCTGCTTTAATGTCAACAGGAAAGAGGTAACTCACAATGATATACCTGCTGCCATCTATTATAGATCCTCAGTATATGAAACAGAGTCCAAATGGCCAAAGGTAAACAAAGATGATGGCTTAAATCCTCATACATGTATCTCCTGATCTATCAAGTGTCTAATCTTAGTACCCAGTCACTCCTCAGCTTTTTACAGGAAGTATTACCTGTTTAATTACTTAATATAGTGTGAATGTTTCATAGAGATATTTTTTAATGAGTAATCACCAAGTTACACTTTCCCCATATTATTGAAAAATCAATTTATAATATAGGAGTTCATTCTAATTTAAATATAGGGGAATGGTGGAGTTAAGATTATCAGAACTACCTATGGCAACTTGACATCCTCAGCCTTTATAATAGCATCCTTACCCTTCAACCAAACCTTAAGCCTATCGAATTTCAAAAAAATAAATAAATAAAATAAAGAGTATGTAGGTGTAAGAAAAACAAATTGATGGTTGAGCACCCACTGCCTCTACAATACAGGCACTTCATCATTAATTTCTCAAATAGCAGCTTTTTTAAAACCTCAATCCTCTCTCAATAAAAGCAAAATAGTGGCACCGATTGGGAGTGAGTGAAGGTGTAATAGTGCATGATGGGTTGGAGAATAGTAGGATAATTAGGAGTGGAACCTAAATGTAACATGGCTGAAAAGGGGTGTGGTATTATAGTCATAGTAAGGTTGAGGTAAAACCAGATTACGAGATAAACAAAATGTGTATGACATTTACCACAGTTCTGCAGGACAATTAGAAATATTGGAAAAATATAGGATATATTATTTTTTATATAGGAAGACTATAAGGCAGTAATATAGAAATTTGGCAAAAATGTTGAACAATAATTGATTAATGTAAAAAATGGAGAGTTTGAGCTCAATGAGATGCTGAGCTAATGAAATTTTAGGATCTACTTACCCAAACATACCTGATATATGATATAATGCAAAGATGATAAATGATAACTAGAGACCGGATTTCCATGATTTTGCAAGTTTTATTTGCTTGCGTGTATCAGCTTCAGACACAGAGAGCTATCCCCTTTATGTATTAGGGAATAATATATTACAATTTTATAATGCACATTTTAATCTTTTTGGACTTAATTGCACATTTTTTTTTTATTGCATTTTTTGCAGTTTTGAGCAAAATTGGATTATTAAATTTTAATATCACAATTGATTGAATCAAATGTCAGTAATAAAAATACATAGATATACTAATAAATATTTAAAATTTTATTTTATCATCTTTCTCTGGTTAAATCTACAATTAAATTATTAGTTAAGAAGAGATAAAATGATCGGAAATATAAGACCTACTGAATTCACAAAGTAAACACATCCGTCTACATAATGCGTTTCATTATTCTTATTTGTTTAACATCACTTTTGAATTAGCCACCAGCGGACTAAATCGAAGACCTTCATTGTTATTGTTGTTATACTAAATCCTCTGTTGACAACCCTACAGAATTCTCTCTGAGTATTCAGTTTTAAGTGTGATTTCAAATCTCAGATTTTTTTCACAATTTTACAAGTTAAAAAATTTAAATACCAATGTTTAAATAATGCCAAAAGGATAACAAGTGTCTCGTCGAAAATTAAAACCTAAATATCTAATTACGCCAAGCTTAGATCTGATGGGAAAAACTGTTTTTTTTATTGCTTGTGACCAGACAAAATCAATAGGGTGTAAAAGAAAATCCCAAACAAATGCTTATTGTAAAGCAGTTAACAACAATTTCTTCCTTATTATAATTTAGGGCGTAATGTATAAAAATTATGATTATTTATTATGTTGTTAGCTGGACACAAGCATATATTGAAGCAGAAAAAATAGGCCCATACAAACACAGTGGTCAATTACCATTGAATATTATTTGAAATTATACATATAATATATATAATTATATATATATATATATATATATATATATATATATATATATATATATATATATATATATATATAGTTTCAGATTTAAGTTACCATTTACCTGTAGAAAAATATTATCTGGATCTAACTGAAAAAAATACAAATTCTTATCAGGAATTACTTTCAAGTGCAAATAACATTTATTTTAACTCTAATTGTGTAGACGATTTATATAGAAATATGACAGATTGTTTTTTTAATTGTGCTCTCGATTCTGGACTTATCAAGCGAAAATGATTTGTTTATCCCTGTAAAACGTTTAAAGATAAAGTTTGGTTTGGTGATGAGTGCAGGGAGGCTAAAAAATATCTTAAGAACTGTTATAAAAGTTTAAGGCGTAAAGGGGACTCCCAAGGAAATGTTAATATTTACATCAACAGTAAAAAACAATATTAGCAATCTATAATAGAATCTAAGAAAAGGTATTTTGATTGTATATTAGATTCATTATCAAACATTAATGACGCTAAAAGTTTTGGCATACAATTAAGTACTTTAATAGGTCAGCTGCGGCTGAAGTTTCAGTGTATGTCGAACAATTTGCATATTTTTATAAGGAATTTTACTCTACAAAAACTTATATTTCTGACTTTTTGCCCATAAATTGCGTTTTAGAATTAAATAAGGCTGTGACTCTGGATGAAGTCCAAAAGGTAATCAGTAAGTGTAGATTGAAAAAGGCTTCTGGCTCCAATCATTTACCATGTGGAATTTATTAACTAATGCATTCTAATTGGGAGCATTACCTCCTTAATCTTTTTAATAATGTTTTTCAATATGCCATTGTTCTGGAAAAATGGGCAGAAATTCTACTATTCCATTTATATAAAAAAGGTGATATTAAAGATCCTGCTAATTACAAGGAAATAGCACTAATAAATTGTGTAGTCAAACTATTTTAGCTGACAGAATCACCAAATGGGCGGTGGAAAATAACTTATTACCGGAAGAGCAAAACGGTTTTAGGGAAGGTAGAGGCTGTGTTGACAGTATTTTCACTTTAAATTCGGTCATAAACATCTCACTAGGTTACAAAGGTAATATAGTTTTTGCGACATTTGTCGGCTTCAAAAGGGCATTTGATTCGCTGGACTATACAAAATTGGGCCAAAATTTCATAATCTTGGGCTAAGTTCCAAAATAATATGTATTTTGCAAGAATTGTACAAAAAAGCTTCAATAATTTTGAAGGATGAACTTAGGACTGAATCAGTAAAGATCACACAAGGAGTATTACAGGGAGATTCTTTAAGTCCTCTAATATTCTCATTATTTATTTCAGATTTAATTTCTCACTCTAAAAATGATGGATGTAATGGGATAAATATCGATCATACTGTAGAAGTATTGGGGCTGATGTACGCGGATGATTTAATTCTGCTTGATAATGGCTAGGCCGGAACAAATAAGAAATTGGTTTCTCTGTACAAATATTGCCAATAAAATTCTTTAATCATTAATGTTGAAAAAACCAAATGTGTGATTTTTAAAAAGGGTGGCAATAGAACCAAAGTTAAATCTATTTTTTTTATAATAAATCTAAAATTAAAATAGCTAAACAATACAATTATTTAGGAGTGGTTTTTTTATCATCGGGTTTGTTTTCTCAAGCAGCAGATAACTTTGTAAAGAAATCACATTTGGCTTCACATAGAGTTCGGGAAATTCTTTTAAGGTCAAGATCAGATTCACTTGCTACTAAGTTCCAATTGCTTAAGTCCATGGTGAATTCTGTTCTTTTATACTCTTCTGAAGTCTGGACCCCATTACATTGTCAAAAATTAGAGCGGGTTGCTTTAAGTTATTTTAAAGCAATATATCATTGGCCACATCTAGCCATTATGTTTGTATAGAAACTGGTCTAAAATCAATAGAAACAGATGTTCTAAAAAGAATGACTCGCTGGTACTGAAAGGTTACATAAGGTTAAATAAAGGGAAACATAGATTGATCAGTCAACTAAGACTATGTCAACCTAATAAACTAAAAGTGACCTGTTACGGATTCCAAAATGGTTATTTAGATAGCAGAGTTGAATGTCCTATTTGTAATTCAGGCGAACCCGAAGATCTAAATCATTTTTTGTTGCAATGCCCAGTTTACTCCGCATCAAGAAATGAATACTTGAGGATATATATTGAAAATATGTCAAGACAATGACCTCATAATAGAACTTTTGTTGCGGATAGAAAATAAAAAGAAATTTGATCATTTACTTAATTATGATACATAGTGTTTAAAGCTAAGAAATTTGTATCTGTCTATTTAAGAATAATTTAATCACATTACCAAAATAACAATAATTGAATTTGTTAAAGAATTTATGATTATTTTATTTTGTTTAATATTTCTACAGTTACATTTTATTTTGCCTTTTATTATGTATTAATTTTAGTTAAGGAAGCTTATTTTGTTTAGTACAGTTGTAATAATGATAATGTACAGTTGTCAACTCCATTTGTATGGACTAGCCCGAAAACAAATAAAGAGATTTATTATTATATACATATACATACACACATATATACATATACACACACACGCACGCACTCACACACACACACACACACACGCACGCACCACGCAACGCACCACGCACGCACAGCACGCACGCACGCGCACGCACACACGCGCACACACACACACAAAAATATATGTGTGTGTGTGTGTGTGTGTGAGTGTGTATGTATAATTAATTGCCCTCTTCAACATACCATACGTCTATTTATTATTAACAAGAATTTCTGTTCAAGTCTTCAAACTGTTTTCGGTGAGTTCTTCTAAATTGACTTATAACATGTTTTGTAAATTCATAATCTAATTAACTATTGAAGTTACAAATCAGATAAATATTTGATTGATGATCAATTATTTGAATAAACTAGTCAATGATTTAGATAATTTTGTACAGTTAAAAAAAAAATTGCACTGGGAAAGTTATTTCTTAGGGAAACAACTTTTAAATGTTAAATTTCTTCCATATAGAGTTAGGTTAATTTATTTTTTGGACGTTTAAGGTGTGTATACCCTCAATTTTGTATTTTGAGATTTTGCTGCACTATTTTGCACATTTCGAGATTTTTACTGCACATTATTGCACGTTTCTGGATTTTTACTGCGCATTTATTGGCACTTTGCTGCACGAAAATCAGCTCTCTATTTAATTCATGAATTAAATCTTCTTAAAAATGATGCATGTATACACTTCACTTCCTGATGCATTGAATATAACCCAAAATGAGCAGTTAAATTAAATTCACACCAAACATGAACGTGAGACATCAGTTTCGATTGAGGACCAAGGTTTGGCAATTGCTAATCACACAAAAGTGCAGTTAAATATTGCTATATCTACAAATGATCTTTCCCACCAAGATTTGAAATGAAAAAAAAACTTTGATTTTTGTCAAATTAGATCATTTTTTTAAAGAAATCTAACAAAATTGGTTCTTGAACTGGTTGACACAGGTGAGGGTGTCAAAGTACTGGAAAGTTATGGTTTCAGATAAAAATGCTGGAGTTTGGAAGTTGTATATTTGGATGTCACCATGAGATGAGAGGAATGGTAAAGGCTTCTGGGAAGCACAAAGAAGGTTATACCTTGAATCGATAACATGCAGGTCCAACAAGGCGTCAGACTAACAGGTGTGGTAAGTAGGGGCATATGAAATAATGGAGAGATGAAGAGAGAAGAGGTTTACCAAGTAGAGTCTATCATTGGAACGAGAAAAGAAATTGGTGTTAAAATCACCAGAAACTATAATATGACTACAATAAGAAACTTTATTATAAAAGATTGATTCAAATGATGGATCAAAAGGAACCAGAATAATATGCATTGTACAAGATTTCAACAAACAGGAATTAAATTTAAGAATAATCAAATGGAGATGATATATCTAGGATTTGGGATTTGAGGCTGTTAAATAGACATTGAGTCTAACATAAAAACCAGACCTGTTAGTCTAATCATGACAGATACAGGAATAATCAGGTAGGGAAACAGAAAAGGAGAAGATGTAGGGTTTTAGCCATGTTTCAGAAACTGCAATAAGGTTATTAAAGTAATGGGGGAATAAAGGAGGAATTTGCCATAATGAGCTGAGGACTGGGCATTAACGTGACATGCAGTTAAAGCACTAAACATACAGGAGAGGAGATAGGAAAGAGAGTATAAAGTATAGCATTTAAAACATAAACCATGTACAAGGATTTAGAGGTATATGTTTCCATAGATTGATACAAAAAAATAAGACTCTAAATAAAGAATTATTACTGTGCAGAGGAGGGTGACTATATCAGGCCACAACTATTTATTATATTCCTTGAGAAATCATCAAAAATTTGAATGAAGATCAGTTAAGATTATTTGTGAACACAAAAACCTACAACCAATTATTGTACTACTACTTGCATAAACAAACTACATCACAAGCAAAATCAAAAGAAAAGATATTTTATAAATATGGACAAAACCTATTTCAAGCAGGCAAGGATTTAATGACTAATAAGATTTACTACTCAAAATTGAAGATTTTATCAGTATCTTCATTCAATAAAATTAAAATATCATAATTTTGGAATCAATGTTACAAAAACAAACCATGAAAATAAATAAACTAAACTCTTTTTAGAGAGGTATAAAGAAAATAGATACATACATAGGCCTTTCAAAAAGCCCCATGTTTTCATGTCTTTTAGCAGCCTTAAATTCTTCCCAATCATGAATGAGAAATTTCCTCTTCTCATTGAGTGTTGCTTTATGTTCCCTAAAAATAAAACAAAGGAAAAAAAAAAAAAAAAGAAGCATGAATGTTGAGTCTGATAACAGCATAAGTCGTTTCAAATGGAGATGTGATTAATTACTTTATACATATATATAAAGCTACTTCATATGCTTATAAACACACATGGGCACAAACCAATGAGTGTGTATAACACCTATCAACTGGGTTCAGAGAAGCAATATTTTAAGAGATAAAATCATGATCTGATATTCAAAAATGAAATGAAAATAATTATAATTTATAATTTTGGCTTTTCTTTCATTAAACACATAAACTTTCTAGTAAATCTGAAACTATTAATCCTTCTTAATCAGTATCATTGGTATAAAATCTAAATTCATACAAAAAAATTGTTTTGTTTTTTTAAATATCATATAAGAACACACACAAAAAAAAAAAAATAATAATAATAATGAAAAAAAAAATGAGGCAAAATCTATTTTTAGGTCATTATTGGAAGAATCCAACACAAAGCACTGAGTTTCTTGAATAGTGATTTTTAACGATCCAGCCAACATATATTAAAATTAAGGTATCAGGACTGAAAATCATATAGAAGTACACAGATCACAGATAAAGTTACCAACATGATGGCAGAAATGTATTGATAGTAGTGGAGACTATTATGATTACATAAAATAGTTGTAAATCTTTCATTTTTCTTTTAAAACCCAAATCCTATATCATTTCCCAAACAACCCAATATTTCCTTTTGTTTTTATTGCAGAGAATTTTCAAATGTTTGAATAATGAATAACTATCTGAAAAAATCTGATACCATACTTTATAAAATAAATATCTAAAATAAACTCATTTTAGAGAGCAAACAGCAAAAAAAAAATTTTTCTAGTCAATAACCACTTTTTTCCAATAAAAATCTTAATTTATTTTCTATGAATAGTTCAACTTGAGGAAGTTCTTCTTATTTTTACATATTACAGTAAGCATGAATTTCTTCCATCATATCTTTATTGATATAATCAACTAGTCAAATTCTTTGACTTTCGGGGCTTTGTCCCCATTATCAAGATTAAAATTGTTTAGTACAATTTGATTTTCGTTACAATTTCAGAGAAGAAAATAATAATAGTGGTAATACAGAAATAAAAACTAAAAAACAAGAACAAAATAACTTAAATTTAAAATATCATAAAATAACATATATCCCAAAATTAACAGATAGAATAAAAAACACCTTTGAGTATGTGAAGTATGATCACCCGAGTATATCTTTTGGCTTATAAAATAAGAACAAATTAGAAATAAAATTGGAGGCTGATGTCTACTTCACCACTATTTTATTGAAAAAAATATTCGCACTACGTTTCGGCTAACAATGCCATCTTCTGGTGCAGTGGAACAACTTAGATTTAGTGTGGGTAGCTGCTTACTAGTCAAAACCACATGACCCAAATTAGAAAAAAATTAAAAATATTTAAGTGTTATGAAAGATAAAATATAAAATATGGAGAAAAAAAAAATGTTATATACAAAATTAATTGTGAGAATTGTGAAGGCATATACATTGGTGAAACGTCAAAAAATTCAAAACTAGAATATCTCAAATTGTAGAAGTATAAAAAATATAAATGCAACATCGCTATCATCACACAGTATAAAAAATTAACATAAATTAAATTTTTAAAATTTAACAATATTAGATACTTCTAATAGTGAAAGAAACAGAAAAAAACTGGAAGCAATATATATAACTAAAAATAACAACAAAACAATTAATTTTAAAACAAATACTAAAAATCATGTCACACCGACATTATAAATAATATAAAATTTTAATAACAAAATATAATAAAAAAGAGAAAAACCAAGTAAACAATAACCTCAAAATAAAAATAAATATAGGCCAGAAGAATGAGATTAGTGTAACAATGGAACTTAAAGTATAAAGTATGCAATATTAAAAACAAGATAAGAACAGTGAGCAAATAGTCAATATTTAGAAGGACATGTGGCAGAAAGCTACAAAAAATGTATATTAATAAATAATGAACATAAAAGGTAAATTTATAGTTAAATATATAATATGAAATTTTATCTAATTTATGACTTTATAAAAATTAATATGTATAGATATAGAAAATATTTGTAAATTGTAACTAAAATCAAACTGTATTAAACAATTTCAGTCTTGATAATGGAGACAAAAGCCCAAAAATGTTGAAGAATTTGACGAGTTATTTAGTTTATAATACGAATAAAGATATGATGGAAGAAATTCATGCTTATTCTAATAGGTAAAAATCTTAATTTATGAAAATCAGAATTTGATCTTAATTCTGAATTCTTCTGAATACTTTTGTTTCTAACAAACATAATGAGCAATGGATGATAAAACATTCATAAGAAAGAATGAGGGTCAGACAAATTTTAAGCCTTGATCTGGAGAATGCAAACTTATGTCTAGAAGATAAAATCAATTATGAAAACCGATCAGTTGTTGACTGGTGTGGGATGAATGAAACTCGAAAGAGAAACATATTCAGACAAAAGTTTCTAGCACATTTCCAGAGACTCATTTTTATAAGAGGAAAGAGAATATCAACACTTTCCTCTTATGAAAATGCTTTTCCTTAAAAGTCCTCAATCATCTAGTCTTTTTACATAAATATGGCGTACTTATATAATCTATCGCTCACTTGTTCATGACCAACCAAAGAGCAAAGCTGACTGACCACCAATGCAGCTTTTAATGGCGATGATGATTTCAGTTGAGACCAACATATCTATGACATTAGGTACCTATTTTCTAGCTATACCTAGTTTCTATTTTCTAGGTACCTATTCATTCTATTCTGCCCTTTCTCATAATAAATTTTGCAATTATTAGTAAATTCTTTTTTTTAATACTCAATTAAGTTCGGCAAAAGTCTTGATGGAAACCATCGAGAAAATTCCAAACGGTTTTGGCAGACAATCAAGTACCTGAAAGGAAAACACTAAAAGCTAATTTGGAATATAAAGGATGAAAGTGGCAACGTAATGACTGCCCCAGATGATATCTTAGAACGGTGAAGACACCACTACCAAGAATATGGTACACCAGGGCTGCATGCACAACCTGCAACACAGGAGAATCTAGAGCCTATAGAAGACGAGGTAGAATATGCTCTTGAAAAGATAAAAATAAATAAAGCAGCGGGGAGAGATGAAATTTCACCTGAATTCCTGAAATTCGGTGGTGAAGAGCTCAAGAAAGCACTCCAAGTACTGTTCCAAACTGTATGGGATAACAAGATGATTCCTTTAGATTGGGAATTCAGCGCTATAGTCCCCATACATAAGAAAGGCTCATCAACCGTATGCGAGAATTATAGACCAATTAGCTTGCTGTCCGTAGCCTATAAAATGTACATCTCTATCCTTGAGAGAAGATTGAGAAGTATTGTGGAAAATCAACTCAAGAGGAGCAGGCGGGCTTCCGATCAGGAAGACAGACCCAGGACCATATTTTTGTACTTCGAAACATTTCTGAAAAGGTATGGGACAGAAATAAAAGTATCTTTGTGGCTTACTGGATCTCAAAGCTGCGTTCGATTCTGTGCCTAGATATGAAATATAGAATGCTCTTGCTGCAAAGAATGTACCATCAGATATGATACAGGCAACAATCCATTTACAAAAATGCAAAGGGAGTAGTCAGAATCAATGGTAGGGAATCCAAATAATTTCCTCTTGATAGAGGAGTCTGACAGGGGGACAGCCTTAGCCCTCTCCTATTTGTGATTCTGATGGACGATATCCATAAAGTCTGCAAGCAAAGAATGGCATGGACTGAAATAGGAAAATGGAAGATGCAGACAGTTCTGGTGAAATGCCTCCTATATGCCGATGATATTGTTTCTATTAGCGGACACAAAAGAAAAGCTGCAACAAGCTCTGGTGGAATGGGAGAACTGTTGCGTAAGGGAATGTCAATCAACGACTCCAAAAGTAAGATTCTGGTTCTCTCACGGAATGAAAAAAAAAATGTTGAAATGGTATGCAATGGGAAGATCCTAGAAGTGGTAAATGAATTCAACTACCTGGGAACCATTATAGACAGGTCTGGCAGAATTGACCAAAAGATAGGAAATAGGATCAATAAAGCGAACCAGGTGTACTACCAGATCAACAATAGTATAATAGGACACCGTGAAGTAGGGTGAGATGTTAAGATGCACATCTATAAAGCCATTTACCTACCTGTCCTTACATATGGAGGCGAGAGCTGGGTGATGCACGACAAGCATATCAGTCGAATCACTGCTGCTGAGATGAAATTTTTACATAGAGCAGCGGGAAAGACAAGGCGAGATTGTGTCCGGAACAATAGAATCAGAGAGCAACTCGAGGTCCACCATTGAAGACGATAATGGAAAACAAGCAATTAAAATGGTTTGGACATGTCTGCCGCATGGACGAAATAAGGAAACCCAGAAGGACACTGGAAGCAAGACCTACAGGAAGAAGACCACGTTGGCCGACCTAGAATTTCCTATCAGGATATGGTCCAAGAGGATTGGGAGTAACAGGGGCAAGACCCTTGTAGAAATGAAACGACTCAGTGGAGACCGGGATAACTGGCAGCACTGGATCGAGGCCCTCTACGCCAATAATGGCTCGAAGAGGAAGATAAAGAAGAAGAAGAAGAACTTTTGTATAAAGCAAATTTTGGTTACTTTTTAAAAAAAAAATTATTTTGATTTCTACATTGTTTTGTTTTAATATTTATATTTTGTTTAACCATATAAAATAAGTGATCAATGTTTCAGCCACAGCACACAGGTAATGAATAAGTGGATACAGTGAAACCATACACTACACAACTGGTGATATATCAACCATGCCACTGCAATAAATAAGATCACCAAATGTCTGAGATCATTCTATCAGGAATCTAAGTACATCCTAATAAAAATATATTCATATTATTTACTAGCGGCTTTGCTCGCGAATATTTTATTTTGTCTTTATTTAAATTTGCTTAAATACGTTTATGGAAAGAGTAACTATAAGACGTAGATGACGGAGCAGATGTTTGGGGATGTGGTCACCAAGAAATGCCAAAAAAACGAAATTATTTTATATTATTTTTATCTATTGGTGTGTTTTCTTGATGAGCGCACCCCAAACCTACTTCTCCATCACATAGTCAAAACTGTCAACAACTACTTAATCATTATAAGACGTATGCATTTGCCATCGGTCGATCAGTTACACTTTTAAATATTTAAAACGGATAAAGTTATTATTTGTTAATATATATTAGTTCTACTCTGTTAAATTTACAATAACAAAACAGTAACAGTAGGCATAACCATAATTACTCAATACGCTTTATCCTTTAAAAGCTTTAGATATCCTTAAGCTCGTTTACTACAAAAGTCTGAATTAACCCTATTCGTTAGTGAAGCTTTCCACCAGTACAAAACTTGAGTTATTTGGCGATTAGTAGATATCTCGCCCAGAAGCCTATTTTTCCCACAATTTCTGGTACCCACTGGATAAGTTGGAAACATGTTAAGTGGAGCTACACAATAGAAATAAACCTGAGATAGTAATAATAAGTAACACTATTGCCAGTGAATAAAGTCATTTCAAGTGTCTCAATACTTGGAGTTTCTGGTAAATTCTATAATTATATTAGTAAATTAACTGTAGTGGCGAAGATATATCATGGCGTCTTGAGTTTTATCGTGTACTTAAGTCAAGTTACGAATAAAACAAAAAGAAAAAAAAAAAAAAAAACTGAATATCGTTATGTTTTAACTACCAGCTTACACTGGTTTAATACATATAGTTAATCCTATATGTCTCTATCTGGGGTTATAGATCAACCAAAACTTCGTTGAAGATACAATAATTCAGCGTTATAAAAATTTTTAGCTGCTGACATAACCATTGTATTTTGTACTATGGAGGTTTTTCAAGTTCAATAAATACGGGGATACTATCCTCATTAAACCTGGATATTCAAAATTAAGGACTCCCACTGTAGCATCGTCCAATTAGCTAAAGTAACATTCACTGTTTGAAGTGACGTTCAATGAATACACTAACAAAACCAATAAAGGGATTCATACTGTTTTAAGGCCGGGCAAGAAGGCGATTAGCAGATATCTCGCCCAGAAGGAAATTTCCCACTAATTTTCTGGCACCCACTGGATAAGCTCCAGATTTATTATACAATGCCCTATTCAATGGACCATTCCAGTCTCTTAGCCCTTGTATGTCATCGTCAAACGTTCTTAACATTAATGCTACTTTTCCCTATCAGTGGGTGTATAGCATACAGCGTATCAGTGGTTCAGATATCAAGAGTATCGAACTATTTTAAACCATTAAAAGAAAAAAAGAAACTTGAAACTCTAAACTCGTTCTTTCATATAATGAATATAGCTTTTGTCTTTCATATTTTTCAAGAAATGTAAGACAATAGGAACTGAGTTTCCATTCGCCTTCAACACGCCCTGATGATGACCCACAATGGGGGTCAAAACGTTGGCAAACAATAAACAGTTGAAACTATTTAGTTGTTTTATTTAATGACTGCCACCTGGACTAATTCCTTCCAGTAAAACCAATTTTATTTTACGTTTTATAAAAATATTTTTTTAACCACTTAGAGGAGGAATTTTCCCAAACCCAGCCTTATTGCACGGTAAGGCGAACCTCCGGGAAAAGTTTCAACTTCACAACCATGGTAATTTTAGAGAATCTGCGATGACCAGAAAATCGAGTGAAATGGGACTTTCTTTTATAAATATAGATAGAATGATAAAAATATAAGGTCTGCCTTTTCCGCGTTGTACAACCTTCAAAACACCAGTGGCCTCGAAAACCTTAAGCCGTGGTTCGTCCTTCCAAGTAAGCGGCCACGTTTCACATCCGTAAAGGACCGCACGGATAATAATAGTTTTATAAATTCTAACCTTTAAGTTTTTAGACAGAAGCCGTGAGCTAAGTAATTTAGCAAGTGACTAATAACACTTAATTCCCGCCTTTAACCCGGGACTTTATTTCCTCCTGGATATCATTTTTTCTCGTTACCATTGAACCTAAATACTTAAATTTCTCTACATGTTCAAAAGTATGCCCTGATATATAAATATCACTAAGATCGCCACCGTCTCTACAACTAATCATGTATTTGGTCTTATCGGTATTTGTTTCAAGCCCTATTCTTTACCAGTTTTTAATAAGGCACTTGTATTTAGTTGTATAGTTTCCATGTCTTCTCCTAGCAGTACCAAATCATCGGCGTGTCCCAGAACCGGAATTTTATGAAATGAAATGAAAAAACTTCTTTATTATCCTGGGACTAAAGTCCCTTAAGAATAAAATAAAATACATAATTGATGACCGGAACAGTGTGGTCATGGCTTAGAATGACAAATTACTAAACTAATAAAATAATACAGGTCGTAATATATATACATATTTACAAGTCAGATTTACAGAATGAAATAAAAAATAAAACAACGGAAAAAAAACAAAAACAGAAATTGCTAATTCATCAGTGATAATTTAAGTAATATAAACACACACAAAAAATACAATAATAATAATTGGAATTTATAGCATCTGCAGTTGGAAGTTATTGTCTGTTTGACTGGGTAAGGAGAAGGTGGTTGAAAAGGAGCGATTTGAAGGAGGAAGTCGTTCTTACATGACGGATCTCAGGAGGGATAGAATTCCAAAGAGAGGTTGCTTTGGCTAGAAAGGACTTGTCAAACGCAGCAGTACGGTGAGGAGGAGGGTAGAGGTCAGAAAGCCGGGATCTGGTAGAACGGGACTGAATTGATGATTTAAATTGAAGGGATTGGAAGATATAGCTGGGACGATGAGTTCTGATAACCTGGTAGAGGAAGGAAGCTAGGAAATACTGGCATCTGTAACGAGGATAAAGCCACCTTAACTCGGCGTAATACTGGGTTATATGCATGTCTCTGGTGATCCCGAATACAAACCGTATTGCACAGTTCATAATACGCTTGAGTTTTGCTTCGAGCTCACCTGAAAGTCCGCTGTACACCTCGCAACCGTAGTCAAAGTGGGGAAAAAACAAGGGAAGAAACAAGGAGTTTACGAATATTAAATGGTAGGAGGTGATGGAGGCGACGGAATTAATTTTATCACAGAATTTTATCACTCAGATTTATACCATTCTCGGTACACGTCACCTTTTCTATGACATATTCTACAGCGACTTCGTCTGCGTTAGTTTCTTATTATGATCGCTATTAAGAAGTTTTTAAAATATTATATTTTACAGTACTTCAGCGTAAATGGCATTTTTAATTTTATTTTCTTGTGGCAGAAGAACATACTGATTTTATCCACATCCCGATCTTGACGTAAATCGATTCCTACGTGTTTAAATGTTTACCCATATGATTTATTAACTGTTACGGCAAAAGATAAATTAACGGGAAATTGAATTATTTTAAAATTAAAAGGCAAATCATTTGGAATCATTGGGATGCAAGGTTTTCATGCAAGGTACCCTGTTTTTCCCCAGATTTTCCCCTGATTCTTCACTCCTGTTGGTCGCAGCCTGATGTTATATAGCCTATAACCTTCCTCGATAACTGGACTATCTAACACAAAAAGAATTTTTCAAACTCTTCGGCTTAAACAAGAAATTTAACATTTAATGCAATTAGCAATCTGTGATAGTGATATAATAAGCAAGTATGTTGACAGCTGAGGCAGCAACTCATCTGAGAAGAGCAACCCTAACAAAAAGAAGTTGAAAAAGAAATTACAGACAATATGCCCTATCTATTAAAATTTAATAAGATTAATTACCCTGTGATACATAAAGATGGATCACAAAGACTCTATTGATAGTTATCTTCATAAAATATTATAGACATTCCCATTAGTCTATCATAAGGCAGATATGCTACTGTATTGAAGGAGAAATTTTAGATAAATTGTTGGAGAGGAAATCACTACCTACTGGGTTGGTCAGGCAGCTCTTCGATCATTTGTGCCTCACAAAATTACTTCCATGCTAGCAAAAGAGTATAAACTCTAAAAATCCAACAATAGCAGAGAAAGACTGGTTAGAAATAGATTAATGGTAATAACAACACAGATTAATGATAATTACTTTCACAAGGGAGGCCACTTAAGAACCCAATATCCAGATGTTATACATTTTAGAAGACTTGTGTCTTACCAAAGTCTTTGCTAATGGGTTATTCAGAGAGGCTAAGTATCATTATTGTAGTATCTGAAGTCTCAGTCAAGAAATACAGATTTCATATGCAAATCTAAGCAAGTAGGGCAGAACCATCAGGTGTAAAATGCTAGTTGGTAATTTTTGTATCAATAAAGTTTTTTCATCCTAAATTTTCAATTCAGTTTATTAAAATGTATAGAAACAATTGGGCCTATAAATATATAAGTTGGAAAATTATTCTTAATATTAGTGTAATCATCTATAGTCTGTCATTGAGCCTTGGCCTCCTCTAACAGCCTCTGCCATTTTATGCAATCTTCTGTCGTTCTCCCATTTCGGATATCCAAAAGGACCGGCACATAAACAGAAACCGCATCTAACCATCTTACGTTCATTTTCCCACTTTTTTCTTACTATGAGCTCCTCAGTGAGTACTTCTTTGGGAATATCGCTACTGCTTATCCTGTCCACATACCCAGCCCATCGGAGTCTTCCCAACTTAATTATTTTAATAATATCATTGTCCTCGTACAAACTAAAGGTTTTCATGTTCTTTCTTGTTCTTCAAGCAGTACCCACCCTAACAGAACCAAGATTTCTTCTTAGTAAACACCTTTTGAAAACCAATATTCTTGTATTGATTAGGATATAATACTTAGTAATATTAAATCCAAAGGGGGAAGTAAAGAAATAAATTATTTAGTGATCTTTAAAGAAAACTTAAACATACATAACAACATTATGTAATAGACCTAACCATTCCAGAAACGTAATAATTAATTTTTTTTGTTTTCACATTCCTTTTGAAAACTAAGGCCGACCACATAGTGGAGCAGCAATGCACAGGAAGATTCATGTGCTTCAAGCAGTGAGAAGGCCCCACATTGTGGAGCAGTGAGCAGAGCTGAGATTGCATCTCATTTTTATTTTATCACTTGCGAGCTTTTTTCTACCTCTTTAATAATTAAATGGGGATCCCGCGGCTGAGTGGCTAGCGCGCTAGTCTCTCATGCTACAGGTTGTGAGTTCGAATCCCAGTCCCGGCGGGGCTTTTATAAGGATGTAAGAAAATGTGGATTCATTCACAACCTCTCCCCCGGATATGTGAGACCCGTCAGCCAAAGGGTGGCCACTCACAAAATTAGTCGTAGGGAGTGATGACCCTACTTTAAAAATTGCATCGTGAAACGTGAGTGTAAACTCGCAGGAGTTTACACCGCGAGGCCCAGGGCCTACACGGCCTGTCGCGCCACTGGAAGAAGAAGATAAATTAATAATTAAATAATTACTTGCACCTGAAGAAAAGTCTCTGCATTTTCTTTGCTATCAATTTGTCTGAAAATGCCTTTTAATGTATAAATTAATTTGGATAATGTAGACAGGATACTAATTAGTAAACATGTTTCAATCGATGTGGCCTCCGTTTTTTTTTTTTTTATTCTCCATTTCTTTTTCCAACAAAACATACCCAATAAAATATGTACACACTTAAAATGTGATAATAATTCCTTCTTTGGCACAAGGGCATTTCAAGGTGAACAATACATACAGTGCATTTTTTACATACAGTGCATTCTGAATGCTACATTGAGCACTTCAAGCAAATATAATAAATAATGGTACCACTAGAAACAGGAACTATGTCTCATTTTTGTTCCGTCTTTCGTCTTGTTCACTTATATCCTATGTGTTTGTCCTATATAATGCATTTTACACTATCAGAAAATTCATCGATAAAAATATGGTATTTTATACGGCGTATAAAAAAAATACAAACTGACGTATAAGTGATGAACCGATCGAGGTGTGTTAATGGGGAATTTTATAATGTATATTCTCAGCTATCCTAGTAACCTGAGAGGTTTTATTCCTGTTAAGGTATTTTTTATTTTATTTGTATATTTTATTTTATTGGCATTAATTTTTAATTAGGTATGTAGGTATATAGTTAGGTTGGATGTGATGAGCCGGAGGAAAAGGCATCGCGTCACATCCTACTTAAAGTCAGTTGTCTGTTTCCAGCTTTTTCGTAATTCAAAATTCCTAATTTAATAATAAATTAACTGGATGTTTTCCATAGGTTTTAAGTTTGTTTTTTTATTATTAAATTTATTTATTTTTTTAAATATCTGTATTGCATTCTAAAGTTAGATCAATAAATGAATATTATTATTATCATCGTATTTAATTAGCAACATTTCTTATTTACAGGAATATTCCTGGAGAGGGGGAGATGAACTCCACACTCTCTCATGATAGAGATGATCTCATGAGATGAACTCTCACCTTCTAGCCTCAAACTCTCAAAACACTCCATAACTTTTAATCATTCATTTAACTTTCAAGACTATTCCATTTTAGATTCTGTTCCCAACCATAAAAAAAGACTCATCGCTGAATCCATCTACAATCTAATCCTGTCAATCATAAAACTGATAAACAACACATCCACCTATAGCCATATATTAAACTCTATTAAGTAACGCAGCTTCCCATGTCCATCCCACTGTATACATTTTTGTTTATTGGTTTATTTTTTATTTAGTTATATATGCATTTATTTTATATATGTGTCTATTTTATTTGTTTATGTACTTACAAAATTCTTAATGGTTTTACAGTTCAATTTATCCCTACTTGTAATTTTTTTATTCTTTTGTATTAAATTGTATGATCTGTCAATGAATGTTACTTAATTTTTTTTTTTCTCATATTTTCTCCTTAGGGTCTATAGGGGTGAATGCGTCACTCAAAGCCTCTTCACCTCAACTCCACTCTCACCTTCTCGCAATAGACCCTCTTAAGCTGAGTAACCAAGGCTGAGGTTGCGGTACCAAATCCCTTCGGAGGTCCTGGTCAGCGAACTAATGAGAGATGGAGGTCCTGTTCTAATCAGGATGGTGCAAGTAGGCAGCAGGACTTGCACCTAAGGAGTGGTGGCGGATGAAGTTAATGTATAGTAAACGGCAGCCTCCTGAGGCATAGTTAGATTGCCTACTGCGGAGGGTAGGGTGAACTCTTTGAGTCGTAGCTTCCTAGGGGAGGACACCCTGAAATAAAAGTCACCGGCCCTCCTGGATCGGGGGTTAAGCGTGGGGCCAACCCCCCACCTTGTAAAAAGGTACTCACTCCAAAACTCATAATAAATGAAAAGCCGGACAGAAAAAAAGGTATTGATCATGGCATGAAAAGAACAAAACATAAGGATATGACTATGGCAACGTGGAATGTTAGAACTACGTTGCAACCAGGAAAGATGCAGGAGATTGCAAATGAGATTCTGAAATATCATATAGATATAACTACACTCCAAGAAATAAGATTGTCCAGGAAAGGACGTATAGATAACAAATATTATACGCTCATTTACAGTGGTGCAGAAAATAGAAGAGGACTCTATGGTACCGGCTTTTTAAATAATAAAAAACCCAGAAATTCATTGCTAGACTTTGAAAGCATTAATGAGAGAATCTGCAGAATCAGAATCAAAGGAAAATTTAGAAATGTATCCTTAATCTCGGTTCACGCACCAACAGAAGATAAAAGTGATGAAGAAAAGGAAGTCTTTTATAATAAGTTAAGCGAAGTTTGTGACTGCCTCCCGAGGTATGATGCGGTCGTCTCACTCGGTGACTTCAATGCACAAATGGGTAAGGAAGATTACTTGAGTAATGTTGCTGGTAAGTGCACTCTGCACAACGAATCCAACAACAACGATCAGCGTTTGGCTCAGTTTGCCTCTGCAAATAATCTAAAAATTACAAGTACGAGTTTTCAACATAAACGTATTCATTTGGGAACTTGGAAAATGCCAGGGGGTGGAACTAATCAAATTTACCATGTGTTAATATCTTTCAGACATGTCTCGGGTATTATTGGTGTTCGAGCCTGCAGGGGACTGAATTGTGATTCTGATCATTATCTATTAAAAGCTGTTTTCAGACACAGGTTGGCTAACAGTCAAAAAGGTAATAGAGTACAGAGGAAGCGATGGAACACCGAGAAGCTGATGATCGAAGAGCAACGGGTCCTATATGAAGAAACTCAAAGAATAAGCAGCAGAACTGCGAAGAGAAGAGTGACACTGAAGAAGAGTGGATAAATTTAAAGAAAGTAATGGAGGAGACAGCTGATTTGGTCCTTGGGGAAAATAGGTACAAAGAAATAGTGAATGGTTTGATGAAGAGTGTGCCCAAGCCATTGAACAAAAGAACACTGACTGGCACGTAATGTTACAGAGGGACACAAGAGGAAACAGAGAAAAGTATCGCAATAGCAGAAAGAGGGCCACTAATCTATGTAGAAATAAAAAGAGAGCGTGGTATAGAAGGAAGATAGAGCTTATGAAAGGGCTGAATGAGAGAAATGAAAGCAGACGATTTAATGACGCCATCAAAAAACTGAGAACTGGGTTCCAACCTAAAGTAAACATCTGTCGCAGTAAGGAAGATCTTCTCCTTGGAGAAGAGAAACAGATTTTGGATAGATGGGGGGAACATTTTAAGGATGTACTCGGAACTGGCCATGGCGTAACTGAGGTGGAAGTCACTGCAGTTGATGATTTGGACACCAGGGTCTCCCTGGATGCAGAACCTCCTTTTTTATGGATGCTGTGGATCATCTAAAGTCTAATAGAGCTCCTGGAGAGGACAACTTACCTGCAGAACTATTTAAATATGGAGGAGAGTACTTATATCGAAGAATTTACCATTTTATTCTTGAAATATGGAACAATGAATCTATGCCAGAGGAATGGTGTTCGGGATTGATTCTGCGGCTCTTTACGAAAGGAGACAAGAAAATATGTCAAAACTATAGAGGCATAACCCTGTTAAACGTTATTTATAAAATCCTAGCAAATATCTTAACAACGAGACTTAAAATTTACTCGGAACAGATTCTCGCGGTTACCAATGCGGTTTCAGGCCTAACAGGGGTACTACTGATCAAATCTTTATTTTACAAGTGCTAGAAAAATGTTATGAACTTAATATGAATGTTCACATGTTATTCATTTTAAGCAGGCTTTTGATCGTGAGGATAGATATCAGCTGTTTGATGCTCTAAAAGAATTTAAAGTTCCGTTTAACCTAATAAATTTAATAAAAATGACAATGTTCCGGACACAGGTTAGCGTAATCATTGGCAAAAGGATTAGTAGAAAAATAAACTTTGACTCTGGGGTAAGGCAAGAAGACTCCCTCTCTGCAGTTTTGTTTAATCTTGTCCTACATAAAGCACTACAAAACAACGTCTCTGATGGAAGTCTAGCAACTCGCTTATGTCAAATACTTGGTTATGCAGATGACATTGTCGTTCTGGCAAGAAGTGAGAAGGCATTGAAGGGAATTCTGGCAAAGATTTTTCAAGAAAGTAAAAGCGTGGGTCTTGAGATAAATGAAAATAAAACCAAATACATGGTAGCATCAAGCTCTGAGGCAAGACAAAGAAAGCAAGATTTCAGATGTGATGGCTATACATTCGAAGCTGATGATCGTTTCACGTACCTTGGCACTGAGATAAATAATGTGGTTAGAGTGAGTGACGAGATAATGAAAAGAATATTGTATAGCAACAAAGCATATTATGGTCTCTCAAGGCAAATAAAATCGGCACAACTATCGAAACGCACAAAGCTCAAATTATATAAGACCCTTATTAGGCCCATCGAGTGTTATGAAGCAGAGACGTGGACACTTAAAGTAGCTGACCAGCGAGCTCTTAGAATATTTGAAAGGAAAATTATGAGGTGAATTTTTGGTCCTATAAACGAACATGGAATATGGCGTAACCAAGAATTAGATGACCTTATGCAGAATGAAGATATACTAAGGTTCATTAAATCGAGAAGAATTAGTTGGCTTAGGGGAAGAATTAGGGGATTAGAAGAATTAGGGGACGTCCACATAAATGTTGGATTAAAGAGGTGGAAGAGGACATATCTAAAATTGGAGTGACCAACTGGAGAAGGCGGGCCATGGACAAACAAGAATGGCGAATCATTGTTGGAGAAGCCAAAGTTCACTTTGGACTGTAGAGCCGGAGAAGAAGAAGAAGAATATTTTCACCTTGTTATGTTTACTGTCTTAATATACTTACCATAATTATTAAAACGTTGGTTGGGAGGTAGTCAGTTTTACTACATATACTTTGTACATTATTATTCTTATTATTGTATTATATAGGTTTTTACTTGTTAAAATATTTTCTAGTACCATTATGATGTTATTACTATTATAGGTTTAATCTGATTACTTCTATTTATGTTAGTATTGCAATTTTACTCATTGTTGTCAGATCCCGTCAAAAATGCGGTTCGTATTTTCCATTTTACCCAACCTTTCGTACGTACTTTCCTATCTACCTGCCTATATTCCACACTACCAAATTTTACCTAGTTTCCATTCACCTACAACAGGGTACGTATCTCCACTATAATCCAATTTTCAATGTTTTTTATTTCATGTAATTTTTCTTACATATTGGTACATTATCTTTAGTCGTTATCTGCTCTGTATAGCCCTCTCATTATTACACTTTTGTCATTGTAATTTAATTAATTGATTTCTTTACACATTTAGTTCCTTTTATGTTATAATAGTTACATTCTCTAACGCAATAGTTTTTAAAATATTAAATTTAATCTTATTTTAAATGTATCTTTTTTGTATTTTTTAGCCCTGATGATGACCGACAATGGAGGTCGAAACGGAAAAAAATAAACTGTTGAAACTACTCAATTGTTTCATTCACCGACCGCCACCCAGACTAATTCCTTTTAGTATTTAGGAAACTCTTAACAATTCTAGTTGTGTTCAGCAGTATAGCTTTCTGAGCTTCATTTATAACAGCTGTAGATAGGCCCAGCCGCTCAGTGGCTTCCAAAGTGGACTTTGGTATAAAACCATTGCTGGATATTACAATCGCCCTCACAATAACACTATCCAGCCTGTATAGTTCCTCTAGCTCAGCTGCTAGAGCTTGATATTTCTAAATTTTTTCTGCACAGACTGAACTAGTGTTGCCATCATTCGGGACAGCTAAATCAATTAACTCAGCATTTTTCTTATTAGTGTCAATCAGGAGGATGTCAGGCCGGCTGTGGATCACCATGTGATCAGTTATAAATCATTGGTTCCAATACATTTTAATACCTTCCCTTTGAATGAGGTCTTTAGGTTTGTATTGGTAATACGGTTTTGATTCATTTAATAACTTTCTTTGTACACCAATCACCTGATGATATATCTTGGCAACATCTTCGTGCGTCTTCAGGTATTCTGTCCCGACCAGCATGCCGCATCCTCCAGTGATGTGCTGAATCGACTTGTAAGTGCCAGCACAGAGCCTGCATCCGTTAGATTCATTTTGCTGTTTCAAGAGGTAGTAAGAGGAGTAAGACCTAGTCGCTATTACCTGGTCCTGTATAGCAATCAAAAAGCCTTCTGTTTCTGGGAAGAGACTTCCTTTTACCAGCCAATGAGTAGAAGATGGCTTGTTGATTTCAGGTTGCTGGAGTTGATGGAAAATTCTTCCTTGTAGTGCTTTCGATCTCCACTCTTCCAGCCAATCGCTATCTGTAACAATGGTGGGCACAGCATCTTGAGAGTTTAATTTAAGAGCAGTGTGAGTACGGTCAAGATTGCATATTATTTTATGTAGTGGCACTTCACTTTGTCTGAAATATAGTCTGAGCATCAATTCTTGCTTTAGGCAAAATTTATGAAGGCCTCTGCCTCTGACCCGTATGGTACTATTGGACATACCAACTTATATAGGTTCATCATCGTCTTAATTGAGAAGAATGTACAGAAAAATACTGGGCCTATAAATTTTAAAGGTGTTTTTTAAATGAAACCAGAAGATGAATTTTAACAAAACTTAAACTATTAGAACAAATTATGTCTAAATAGGAATTCGTCCTATAAGGTACCAAATGTACTTTTTGGAAATTGGTGTCTCAATTTTTAATGTTCTGGCCAGGCTATACAACAGACAATCGTTTAACAGACAGAAACAGATTATTAAATTTCTATCAATTTTAATAAAAAGTAGAAACAGTAAATTATAAGAGAGAGAGAGTTTCTACTACCATAGGGAAAATTAATACCATATTTTATGTCATTCTACAATGAGGGCCTAAAACAGAGCTCTGAGAAATACTGATGCTTGTTGGAGGTAGACAAAGACCACCAAAGCTACAAGTCAGATGGCTCTATTTTTTGCATTGTCGTCAGCCGATGTAAATATTGTAGTGTCTTTAAACAGAAACATATAATATCTAACCAAACCTACAATTAATGAAACATGTATGTCTTATCATCTAATTGATACAATACATATGGGTCAATCCATTCGAAATCGTCCATACCTTGCCGCTCGACGTTTTTGATTTTCGTGATTTTTGGACCAGTTATTCTCTATGCTTTCATGAATATAAAACCACAAATAAAAATGTTTTCGGCCAATACTTTTAGTATTGCAACTGTTTTAAGTCAGGTCCGCAGGCAAAAACATGTGATGGGAAAATCTTTGTATTTCCTGTAATTTTTTAGATATAAAATCAAAACAAAAATTAAAAATAAGATAAGAACATGCTTTGTATTTTTTGTTCCCACAACTTATTACCTAAATAGTGAAGAAAGTTGTTTAAAAAATTCTCAAAAATGAGATTTTTAATAAGATTAAAGTACATGAAGGAAAAGAGACTCACTTTTAATTATTTTTTCTTATATAGCTTAGTAATAGTCCTACTTGCTGTATAAATTTCGATCTTGAGGACATAGTCCTTTTTTTGTATATGAATTTTCAAAATTATCAAAAATTCATTTTTTGCAATGTTTACATGAAACATTTCTCAAAAAGGACTGAGTAAAAAATTATGAAACTAATACAGATTACATATCTATATGATGTGTTTAAGTGATATAAATTTGGTCTTTGAGACTAAGCTGGTTCCGGAGTTATTAAATTCTCTTAGCTGTTAAAATAATATAAAATTGGTAAAACTATAAAATAAAAAAGTAGAATATTTAAATTATAAATAAAATTAACAAAATCTTCATTATAGAAAGATAATAAGTCTATTATATTTAAAAAATATCCATCATATACAATGTAAAGAAAATGTAAGTTGAGATAATGATGATAATGTCTACTGATAAAATATAATAATAATAGAAAAATAAATAAATAATAATAATAGTGAAAAGTCGTCATAAACTTATTTATCTTCAACACAATAAGAGTAAATAAGACATCTTCGGTGTAGGAAAATAAAGTTCTTTCATTTTTAAACATTAAAATGATCTCAATAGAATAAAAAATAATAAAGTAAAGTGACATTCTTCTATATAAAAAAAATATAATAGCTACACTGCTATAAAATAAATGTTTCGTGTAAACATCCCAAAAAATGAATTTTTGATAATTTTGAAAATTCATATACAAAAAGGACTAAGTTCTTAAGATCGAAATTTATACAGCAAGTAGGACTATTACTAAGCTATATAAGAAAAAATAATTAAAAGTGAGTCTCTTTTCCTTTATGTACTTTAATCTTGTTAAAAATCTCATTTTTTATTCATTTTCGAAATTTTTAAAAATAAAATTCTTCACTATGTAGGTAATGAGTCGTGGGAACAAAAAATTCAAAGAAAGATTTTCCCATCACATGTTTTTGCCTGCGGAGCTGACTTAAAACGGTTGCATACTAAAAGTATTGGCCCAAAAAAAATCTTATTTGTGGTTTTATACTCACAAAAGGATAGAGAATAACTGGTCTAAAAATCACGAAAATAAAAAATGTCGAGCGGCAAAGTATGGACGATTTCAAATGGATTGACCCATATGTATCAATTAGATAAACATACATGTTTCATTAATAGTTGGTTTGGTTAGATATTATATGTTTGATATTTTTTTATTAACACTATTGTTTATACATTACAATATATATATATATATATATATATATATATATATATATATATATTATATATATATATCAGTATCCCCTATACCACAGATATGTGTCTTTGTTAGGAGGTATGGATGCTAAGAAATCAACAAGCATATTAAATTGATCCCTCAGCATTGTTTAGAATAGGAAGGATACAGATGAAAAGGGAAATAAGATAATAAACAATATTGGATACAAGTAAATCTACGGTTTAAAATTTATTAAAAAAACACAAATTGTTGCCTTTCTTATATAAATCCATATAAAATGGTAACTCAACGACCCACTAAGAATCTTGGGTTCAGCATATATAGGAATTGTTTCTAGGCCATGAAGGGAGAGTATTTGGCTGAGGTCACACACAACTACCAGGGTTTTTCCCCAGTTTTCGGGCACCTACTGTAGAGGCTGGGCAAGTTCCAGGAGATTCTCCCAACTTCAGGATAACCCCTAAGCTAAAATATCAAAATAAATTATCCTGGTTTGATCTCTGGATCCAAGGAACAGCAGTCTAGTGCACTATTCCCAGGACCATCCCACTCCCTATTATATTAATGTGACAAATTTATTGATCATAAGGAACTATGTCTGTCTCAGAATAAAGTAATTTTTATATATTTACTTCATTATTCATAACCAAGTTGCACGAAATAACATTAAATTTTAATTTAAGAGCCTTCAAGCCCCAGAAAATTAATTTGTAAGCATTGACTACAATAAAATGAATTTATAAGCATGATGTATTAATTTTAATATATTCATATTCACCAAGTGTTAATTGGAACCATTCTACAAATTCTAGAGTGAACATATTCAAATTCAAGGCTGTAAATATGAATATGACCATCCCTGTTGCCAACGAAGTTTGGAGTGTTCAATAATTTAAGTAAGTTCTACTTATACTGAATACATGACAATGTAAGGAGTATCAAATTATATATCGCAAATTACCAATTTTTCATCTATTACCAAATCCCCTATGAGTTCAAAAGGAGAAAAAAAAATACTGATAAAAATCTTTAAAAAAATAGAATTACTTGCAATAAGCAAAAATTAAATAAATATCAAGTGTTAAAATTTACCATTAAAAAAAAGTTAGGACATGCAGTCAAGGATACAATTAATATCCAGCATTCCAAAATTGAATACTAAAAATATTGCGAATTCCACAATCAAGCTGAAAAAAAACAAACAGAACCCCCATTATATTGTCAAAAATATTTAGAAGTAGGGGCATAATCGAATAATCGGACTTCGATGATTTAAATATTCGAATAACCGAATGATTCATATGCATTCTTAAAGACAATGAGGCACAATTTCCCTCTCTATGAGGGGTGAGCTCAGGTGCAGATTTGCATGTAATTTATATGATAAGCAAAGAAAAAAAAAAAAAGGTTATTCGATTATCCCAACCCCTTATAATCCCTTGTTTATCGTTAAGAACTTCAGTTGGAATGATCATTCATTTCTCCAGACCGATTATTTCGATAATCGATTAATTCGAATGATTGAAATAATCGAATGATCTGATAATCGTCATTCGATTATGCCCACCCCTAGTTAGAAGAGACATCTTAAGTCCAATTATCGTACCACAAATTAGGTATTAAATAGAAAATATTTAAGCATTGTTCTGTGTTCTAATGAAGTCTAAAATGGCAATCATCAGGGGTTTCTGTGTAGTACTGCAAGTGGGCTGTGGAACGTAATATTGGATAACAGTGAGGTTAATCAGGAGATATGAGGCAAAGTCAGTGCTAAGAGACATTTATCCCTAAATATATATCTGGCCACAAAACAATTACCACAGCAGGCACTGCAAGCTTCACCAGAGGATAAGATACAAATCACTATTTATCTATAGAATAATATTTTAAAATGTGGCAATAGATAAATTATGACAAATTATTATATTAAAATTGAACTAAACCATACTTAATAAAGCATTTTAGTTTTCAGGATTTTACATTGAAATTTTTTATTACATTATTTCATTTATTTTTAAGATGTAGAAAAATAAAAACAAGTTTTATTAATAATCAATTTCTTTTTGCATTATATTATATTTTATATAACATTAAATGTGTTCAAGTTAACCTACACAGATCAATCAAAGAAACATGGAGCCACCTGAAATACAGCTGAGGATAAGGCTGGGCCTTCTGCTAAATTAATTTTTACCTGCAACACTGAGGTAACCAACCAATTGCCTGCATTGTGTGAATCGTGTGTACCTTGTTTTTTTAGTGGTGATATAGTTAAAGATCTTGTGTGTGTGGACTTTCTTTTTAATTTTATTTGATTATCAAGCAAAAGTTTATTTTTTTATTTCTTATTTTTTATCATTTTAATTGTGATAAATCGTTCTTTCAGTTAATTAAAGTAACTTTTATTTTCAAACTTTATTTATGTTATTATTTTCCAACATCCATCAAAAAGGAAACAAATATATGAAACATAATGAACAGAAGAATTAAATTAAAACTTTTAAGAGGTTATAGTACTTTGATAATAGCATGTTACCGATGATCGAAATGATATTTGAGTTATATACTTGCTAACATGTTGCATTAAGATATTTTTATCTTAATTTCTGATAGCAATGCAATACCTTCTATTTTTTATTTTATTTTTCTATTCCTAAGAACCAAAAATCCTACCAATATTCCTAATCTTTATGTCCACTCAATTATTACAAAAATGATACTCATCAACCTACTTGTATTTTTATCTCTCATAGAATTGCATCTTTTAAAAATCTAATACTACTCGAGCTATCTCTTAATATCAGACTTTGAAACCTATTATCATCAGTAAAACCTTCCTCTCTTGTTTCTTTAAACATCACTTATTCCGTCACCTCATCAGTTTTAATTCCTGTAGATATGTATTAGGATATTTGGAAAATGATGCGGGATTTTTCGAAGTTCTTTAAAATACCTCTCTATTAACAAACTATTTAAGTTTACAGTGCTATTCATTTGTATGAATGTCAACAATTATTGACTTATTAGAGGACAGAAAGTGCGAGAGAGACAGAAACCATCAAATAGTTTTTACCCTTTATCTTATTGAAATAATTGTCTTATTTTTATTCAAATATACTCATATTTTTCGTTGTGAAGAGGTGAGTAGAGAAAAATAGTTTTCAAATTTTTTGAAGATTTCTTTCTTGAAAATATGAGATCTAAAATTGTTATTATACATTTTTTTTTTCTTCAAAAAAGTTTGATTGAACGACTCATTCATTCAGTTATTTAGCCATTGGCACTTGTAGACTACTAATAACATTTTGTTCTATAATCAGAACCTATTGTTAATTTCAATTATATACATATACATTACATACATGCATGCATTATAATATATATAATATATAAATATATATATATATATATATATATATATATATATTTTTTTTTTTTTTTTTTTTTTTTTTTTTTTTTTTTTTATCTTTTTTACTTATTAATGGATTATAATCTAGAGAAAAGTATTGCAAACGTGAACACTTGTTTTTACTTCACAAATCATGTATATTGGAACTAATTAAAATGTTTTTTTATGAATTCCTTAGAAAACTAAATACTCTTCAGATTTTTTTATTATGGATTTTGCTGTTAAGTCAAAAATTATATTTTTATTGGTATTTAGTGTGGTAAATGATCTGTTAATATTTTTTTAAATATTAAGTGCCCTTAGTAAAGGCAGATTGCATTATTTAAAAAATAAATAAAGTCAATATTTCTGAATTGTATTTTTTTCATGGGCTAAGAAAACTGAGAAACAGTATACACTCGATATTTTTATGGACATTATATAAGTAATAGTAAATGTGGTTACTTTATTCATAATTCTTATTCATTGAGAATTCATATTTAACATACAGGATAATATAACGCAGATGGTAATTACAAATAGAAATGTTATTTTTGGCACATTATTTTTAGTATTAACTAGTTTAATTTTTCAAAATTTGGAGAAAAAGAAATTAGTGTGATGGGCCTGATGTGTGTGAGGGAGTGAGGTTATAACATACAGCTGGTGGGAGCAAAGAGGTTATGTGAAATGGATTTGTCACTGCCTCAAACATGTTTATATTTTAGTTTTCTTTATATTTAATTGAAGGTCATTTTTATTTATTATTTTATTTTCTGTGTTTTATGATAGTAGAAAGATTATTTTATTTTACAGTGGCAAATCCATTGCAACCTCCCACCAGCTGTGGGTTGGCTCTATCTCGATTTGTGTGTGCTCCTCATATTGTGTTCTTCTTTTGTATTATAGTATTCTATGCTTTATTTAACTGTTTTTATCATTACGAACAATAAAAGAACCATTCGTACTAATAGTGCCAGGCTGTAGTTATTTCGCCCTCACCTCCTTAAAAGTGGTGACCCCGACGGTGAGTTTTAAACTATTATTTTTTCTTCTCTTTCTCCTTTTTTTTTTTTATTTTTCTGGCAATATCATTACAATGCCATTCGATTTATTCACGCTGGACATGGAGGACAAGAAAGTGGAGGTGGAGTCAGCATCGGCCCCCAATGCGCTGGCGAGATTGCCAACTTTTTATAGAGAAGAGCCAGATCTGTGGTTCATTCAAGCTGAGGCGGTATTCAGCTCATGTAAGATCAGTAATAGTAAGAGCAAATTTCAGCTGATTATCGCCCAGCTTGATTTTCAGACTCTTCGACAAGTCGCAGATCTGGCTCGTAATCCGCCTGTTAATGAGCCCTATGAAAGGTTAAAAGAGCGGCTACTTTCCAGCTTCGGGCAGTCAGATAGCTGGAAGATGAAAAAACTCCTGGAAGAGCAGAAATTGGGCGATCAGAGGCCTTCCCAATTTCTGCGAGAGATGCAGCAGCTGGCAGGAGAGAAGGTCCCGGAGGACATGCTTAGTACTCTGTGGCTCCGGGGGTTACCTGAGGGAATGCAGGCGGCTTTGGCTGCTACCGATCATACTGATCTGACCAAGTTGGCCCGCATCGCAGATAAAATAGCGGAGATTCAGCAACCCCCAGGTAATCCGATTATGGCTTATCAGCCGGAGCCAACTCCGGGGCCTTCAAGAAGAGATGGAGGAGACATAGGAGCTACCATCGAGCACCTGACTGCCGAAGTAGCCGCTCTAAAAGCGCAAATGGGGGCCAGGACAAGTCGGCGGGACAGCGGATCGTCTAGTCGGAATCGCAGGGGCTCTAGAAGCAAGAGTAGACGGCGTCTCTGTTTTTACCACGAACGCTTCAGAGATAAGGCGACCAGATGCCGTCAGCCCTGCGACTGGAAACCGGCTAGGGCTTTAAACTAGTCATAGCGGCGAACAAGGCGGGTCCCGTCGCTATGGCTAACAACCGTCGACTCTTCGTCTCTGACAGAAAGTCCGGGGTCAGATATCTGGTGGATATTCCGAAGACCGCCGTCATCACACCTTTCGGCCTCTTCGAGTTCCTCCGTATGTGCTTTGGTCTCAGGAATGCATCGCAAACCTTCCAACGGTTCCTGGACCGTGTGCTTCGAGGGTTGACTTTGCCTGGTGGTTCCTCGACGATATTATCATCGGCTCAAGAGATGAAGAGGAGCACAAAGCACATATGGAGGAAGTGCTACAGCGGCTGCAGGATCACGGCCTCACGGTGAACCTGACGAAGTGTGTCTTCGCTCGTCAGGAGGTCGAGTTTCTGGGACATAGAGTAAACTCCTCCGGCATCAGCGCCCAGTCAGCGAAGGTGGAGGCCATAGTTTCCTATCCTAGGCCTGCTACTATCAAGGACCTGCGGCGTTTTCTGGGTATGTTTAACTTTTATCGCCGTTGCATACCCAGAGCGGCGGAAATGCAAGATCCGCTCAACAGGTTCCTTGCTGGAGCGAAGAAGAATGACAAGAGGCCAGTCGAATGGAACAACAAAGCCGTAGAAGCGTTCGAGCGCTGCAAGACTGCCATCAAGAACTCCGCGGTACTGGGACATCCTAAGGCTGACGCTGAGCTTGTCCTGGTATGTGATGCCTCCAGCACAGCTATGGGAGCAGTCTTGCAGCAGAAGGATGGCGACGTTTGGCGGCCTCTTGGATTTTTCTCCATGGCTCTCGCTCCAGCGCAACAGAAGTACGCCACGTACACAGGGAACTATTGGCCATCCACCCGCGCCATTAAGCACTTTCGCCATTACCTTGAGGGGAGACATTTTGCTGTCTGGACGGACCACAAACCGCTTGAACAAGCGTTCTATCAGAAGCCAGAGACAGCGACGCCCATGTGGATTCGGTTGGTGAACTTTATCAGCCAGTTCACAACCGACATCCGCCACGTACCTGGAGAAGACAACGCAGTTGCCGACGCGCTCTCGAGGGTTGAGGACATCGACTGTACCGAGGACTATGAGCGCCTTGCGTCCGAGCAGCAGAAGGATCCGTCGGTTTCTGAACTTCAGAAGAACAGCCGTCTTCAGCTTCGCTGGATCCAGCCTCCCGGTACAGCCTCGTCTGTCCTCTGCGAAACCTCTACGCCTCAAGCGCGACCATACGTTCCTGAGTCCATGCGAGAAGAGATCTTCCACCGCCTGCATGGGCTCAGTCACCCCGGGATACGGACCTTGAGGCGGCTGGTCACGCAGCGTTTCTTTTGGCCAGGCATGAACGCCGACGTCTCGAGGTGGGCACGCTGCTGCATTCTCTGCCAGCGATCGAAAGTTGTCCGTCACACAGTGACTCCTCCACGTACCTTTGCACCCAGCGGAAGGATGGAGCATATCCACGTGGACATCGTTGGGCCTCTGCCACTCTCCAACGGCATGCGTTATTGCCTCACGATGATAGATCGATTCACGCGTTGGCCTGAGGCGTGCCCGCTAGAGGAAATTACAAGCACCAAGGTAGCAGAAGCAATAGTGGGCACATGGATTTCCCGTTATGGTACGCCTGCAAGGATTACTACCGACCAAGGGCGCCAGTTTGAGTCAGACCTCTTTATTAGCCTCACTCGCGTCCTTGGTATCCAGAGGAGCAGGACTACGGCGTACCATCCTCAGTCCAACGGGTGCGTGGAGCGGTGGCATAGGTCCCTCAAGGCATCCCTAAGAGCAACGTTGGGAAATATGGGGTGGACAAAGGTGCTACCCACCGTCCTATTGGGTCTTCGGTCGGCGGTGAGAGAAGATGTTGGTGCCAGCTCTGCGGAAATGGTCTTCGGCCAACCACTTCGCCTCCCTGGAGAATTTTTTGAACCCTCTGAACGGCGGGAGGACACGGAGGCGACATTGAAGACGCTGAGGGAGGCGATGAAGACGCTCCGGCCAGCTCGCACCGCAGCAGTACGGCTCGCACCTTTGTTCACCGCGACCTCAAGGACTGCACCCACGTTTTCCTTAGGGATGACACCGTCCGACGCCCGCTGACGCCGCCTTACACCGGCCCTTATCAGGTTCTCTCGAGGGAGGAGAAGACATTCAAGCTGCTGTTACCGACGGGACCGAAGACCGTCTCCATGGATCGCCTGAAGGTAGCACATCTTCTCCCGGGACCGGCAGAGGACAGCGGCAACAGGGATCTGCCTACTCCATCGCCCTCTGGTGTGGCCAGCGGCAACTGCGATCACCCCACTCCTTCTCCCACATCAGTGGACTCCGGACCTTCAAATGACCTCGACTCAGAACAGCAGGATGCACCACCGCCTTATCGCACCCGGTCTGGTCGGGTGGTGAAGCCAAAGGTTCGTTTCTGTGCCGATGTCATTGGGGGGAGTGATGTGATGGGCCTGATGTGTGTGAGGGAGTGAGGTTATAACATACAGCTGGTGGGAGCAAAGAGGTTATGTGAAATGGATTTGTCACTGCCTCAAACATGTTTATATTTTAGTTTTCTTTATATTTAATTGAAGGTCATTTTTATTTATTATTTTATTTTCTGTGTTTTATGATAGTAGAAAGATTATTTTATTTTACAGTGGCAAATCCATTGCAACCTCCCACCAGCTGTGGGTTGGCTCTATCTCGATTTGTGTGTGCTCCTCATATTGTGTTCTTCTTTTGTATTATAGTATTCTATGCTTTATTTAACTGTTTTTATCATTACGAACAATAAAAGAACCATTCGTACTAATAGTGCCAGGCTGTAGTTATTTTGCCCTCACCTCCTTAAAATTAGTATTGATTAAAAAAAAAAAATAAATAAAAAAATTAAAAAAATAAGCTCAAGGGTGCTACCATCTCATGTCTCAGAAACACATTAAAGTGTCGCCCCCTTTAGCCTTAATCCTTTTCTTAATGATAATGTTTGTATACTTCTATAGCATTTTGATGCTTAGAAATAATTCAATATTTACTGGCGGAAAATACATAAGTGCACATTTTAACAGTGGTCCAAAAAATGAAGGGAGTAAGAATTCAGCCTTGAAGCCAAAGAAGGGTGTGGAAGGGTTTTCTCCTATGAAGACAATGTTCTGCAGGCTTTGGTGGAATAAAATTCCAGAAACAACAATTGTTCGAGAACTAGTAGGGAAGCTTGACCATTGCAAATCGACTGTCGATGAACACCTCAAGGCAATTAGAAGGTAAAAATCTTGATATACATTTAAAGACGGCCAAAAAAAACAGCATTATGAAGTGCTACACTTCTTTGCCAAAACAAAAATGACTCTTTTCAGTCCCAAATTGCTACTTTTGATAAAAAGTGGATCCACTACAGCTTCTTAAATCCTGGAGAAACCATCAATGCCAAATTGTATTGTGACCAAAATAATGCAATTTACCAGAAATTGGCAATGATAAAGCAATCTTTGGTCAATTGGAAGGAGCCTATTTTGTTGCATGACATCGTTCGGCCACAAGAGTATGGTATCAAAAATTTGAAGCTTGGTTATGAAATTCTGCCACATCTGTCTTACTCTCTAGACCTTCCGGGCTACAGATTATCATTTTTTTAGACACTAGTTGCGTGCCAAAAATTAAATGGAGAAAGGGAAATGCGTTTAAATAAGGGAAGAAATTCTATTCCGAGGGAATAGAAAAGTCACCAACACATGGGCAGAAATGTATTAATAGTAGTGGAGACTATTCTGATTGAATAAAACAGTTGTAAATCTTTCCTTTTAAACCATAATCCTGCATTATTTTCTGGAAAACCCAATAAATACATGATATATAAATGTGTGTGTTTACAGTCCGAGTTATTGACTTATAATTTGTTTGATCTAGAATTAAAAAATATTTATGAGTAATAATCACTAAAAAAAAAGTTTACTTTTATTCTTTATAATTATGTCATAATTAGGAGAGCCAAAACATCTTTTAATAATGCTTATTTCATTTGTAACCTATTTATATTTAATTGAATAAAATTCTTTAAATATCAGTCACACAAATTTGGATAGCAATTTTAAAATACAAAAATGTGCATATAAAAAGTTATAAGAAGCGAGTATTCACTAGTTAATCATGAATTTCAAAACCTTATAGCATCAACTAGCAGCGATTACAGAAGCATTTCCTTCAATAATGAAAATCATAAAGGATTATGAGGAAAATAAGGAAAAAAATAAGTTATAAGGATAGGCGAATCTACAACCAATGGTATCCAGGAATTCATTACAAGTTATGAGATTCTTCAATGTTTAAATTGTGAAAATTCAAAGAACATGCAATTAGCAAAAGAAAATAACCTTCCAGCATTGATGAAGTTTGTTTTTCACATTTGATCAAAAAGCTAAAGCTTATTTCAGCTTAATTTTAGCACCCGGAATGTAAGCATTTACCAACTAGACTAGAGCTCATGGGCTGATATTAATAAAAAGTTGTATAAAAAATTTCAATTGTTTTAACAAATATAAAATTATAGCATAACTATAGTCAGTATTCTAAATAAGCTCTGAATGTTTAACAAAACTAAAACCAGATACACATTAATATTACAATACTTCAAGAAACCTATAAATGTAACAATAAAATTGTATTTAATGAAAAGTTAAAAAGGATTTAAGCACGTGAGAAGAACCTCAGAGTATATAACAAATAACATAAAGCATTGCATTCAGGTTTAACCTTAGCTGAAACAATATATTACACAAAGTATGTGATTATCACGTGTTATTTTGATAATAATAAAGCTACAAAAGTCGATTAAAAGCACAACAGAGGATTTAAATTTTTTTCTTCAAAAAAACAGCCTCGAATGTCTGGACAGCAAAAAATAGGTGTTGGTTGAAGAAGAAGGAGAAAGATTTAAATAATTGTAATATTTTAATTCATTATTTATTCAAAATTATAGGAATTCTAAGCAAAAATGCTGAAGAAAATACTTAATTAACAGAAATGGAAAATAGTAAATTTCCTGAAACTATTAAGAATTCCAACCACGATTACGTTAAGTAAACAAGCTAATATGAGAGCAAGTTGTAGTATGACTATGGCACGATCACGCTGGAATATCCCACTGAAAGATCAATATTGACCAGTTTCATTATGGAATGAAGATTATAATTAACCATGGAAACAGGCTAGCAGCAAATTATGTAAATGCTTTTAATTATGCTTTTCTCCCTTGACAATTGTGATATATTCATATCAGAACCATTAACAACATTTATCATAATACAATTAATATTGGTCATTCATTTGAAGCCAAAACATTCATAAATTTGTCAATAAGTAGGCATGGGTAAAATGTTTAATGCACACTCCTTCATATGATAATTGAAAAAATTGTGATAAATGAGGTTCAAGCTAATGTTTAACTGGAAATTCATAATTAAACTAAGTATATCAACATATAATTGTTACGGTCAGAAGGACAATGGCAGGTAAACCATGGTGACCCCGTCATTGGGTAGAGGGGTCAAGATTTGGCTAGAGGCTTCTGGGACCTGGACAATCCTCGAAGTGCCTAGAACGACCCATTCGCCTCCTTGCATTTAGCTGCCCGATCATCGGATTGAAATTGCCACATACACAAACCATATAAGCTTTTCTCTGGATACAAAATTGTGGGAGATTAAAGTACATATAAATTAAAATTATTGTTTTAAAATTAATGAGAACACTATTACATTAATACATTCTCAGAGTATAGAAACAAAATATTAATTTATTAACATGATCAAAAATAAAATGTAAAGATTTTTAAAAAACTCACAAATAGTTCTGAATGTTCGTTTCAATGTCTGACCATACTCCAGAAATTTGACCTATTTCATTATCAAAAGCAAGAAATTCTTTCACAAGTTCTCTATTTTCCTCAGTGTCATTTGCTTTTCCAAGCTAAAAACAATTAGAGTGAATTTAGTATATGAGAAAAAATGGAATAAAAAGTGCACTATTAACATGCCGGTAAGTGTTAATAAAAGGCTAGGATTAAGAACCAAAAAAATGACAAGGTTGTTTTTCATAACATTTAGTACATAATGTATATATCATATTTCAAAAATATGAGTTTGTAAAAATATATATAAAAATTAAGCATATTTACATTACATCTAGGATAAAAGGAGATATTTAGTTGGAGAAAACAATAAAATATTACCAAAGTGGATGTAATTAGTTGACCGTTCAGAATTACAACAAGGAATTATTCCGGGTGTTGGTCAATGAATGAAACAATTAAGTAGTTTCAACCATTTATTTTCTGCCAAAGTTTGGACCACCATTTTGGGTCATCATCAGGGCGTATTATAGGCGAATGGAAACTGATTGGATAATTGGAAACCAATGTTTCCATTCGCCTACAATACACCCTGATGATGGCCCACAATGGGGGTCGAAAAGTTGGCAGAAAATAAATGGTTGAAACTACTTACTTGTTTAAAGTGACACCCAGACTAATTCCTTGTAATAAAATTACTTAACTAATAATAAAAACTGGTGCACAACACACAATTCACACTTACCATCCTTGTAAAAATCAAAATAATTACAGAAGTGATAAAATAATTACTGAGAAATCTCTCTCCTCCCAACTGTATACAAGATTTTACCACTTGTCTAGTTTCAACGTCTTCTACCGTACACCATAAATGTAATTGATGAATATTAACATAGTTTCCTCAACAGACCAGATCTTCTATCTCCAAAGGATTTTTGAGATTGAAGAGAATATCTATTCCCAACGCATCACCAATTTATCAATTTCAAAGTTTTCTACGACAGCATTAACAGATACCAACAGTGTAAACCAATGCCCAAACTGAACTTCTCTAAAAAACTAATCCACCTAGTAAGGCTCAAAATGAACATGGTAGAATTAAAGTGAGAATCCAAGCTAGGTTGTCTGAAGAGTTTTTATAAAGAATGTGGGAGACAGGGAGACGCGTTGGCATTCCTCCAGTTCATCTTTTCAGCATCTTGAACAGTCAATGTAGAGGATGGGACTTTCAATAAATGAGACCAAGTATTAGTCGCCAGCTCAAGTGCTGGTTGGATTGGGCAACTAGAGAACAGCTGAGAGGGACCAAAGAACAAAACTAATTGGGGAGGCAAAGTCTCAGCAATGAGTTGTAGCACTTATCAAGAAGAGCATCCTTGCAAAAATCAATTTTTGAATTTTAAATTGAAGTTGGAAGAAGAAATATATTAGGTTTCAATGAAACTATTATTTTAAATAAAATAATACATCATTATAAATTATTACTTATAACAATGACTTATATTTATGTCCTTATCATCAGTCTCCATTAGATTTTACAACTTTAGAAGCTAGAGTTTTTTCCAAGCTCTTTAGCTCTCCAACGGTATATTAAACATCTTTATCACTATTGTTATTGAAAAAAAAAGAAAAATGAATTACTCTGGACAAATATTTCTATTGTCTTCTCCTTCCGTTGGTTATCGAATTCTTTCACATTTACCTATTTTCTATTAATTTCTCTCTAACAAAGAAAAACATTTAATTTAACAAAATGCCCATTTAATTTTACATCCCCATAGTTAGTTGAACCAATGTTAAAGTTTTTGAAAAAGTCGTAAAAAGATGCAAAATGCATGGTATAAATGGCTATTCTAGTTATTCGATTTTAATTTTTAATAAAGCTCCTGTAACAGCCAGGCACATACTTGTCTAAAACATGAAATTTCAGTTTCCAACGACTGTTTAGAATTAACACACACATACACACACCATGACTTGGTCGTTTGGACTCAGGAAACACTAAAATGGGCATTTCTCTTGATAATGCAAATTAAAGAATTTCCACGACTGCAATACTTTCCCTTATTAAATATTCTATGTATTGGTAAGAGAAGGTAAAAAGTATCTATAATAAATAGCAATATGGAAGCAGGATTAAGCAAAAAATTAATAAATTTAAGACTTGATATATTGTTCTTCTAAGATATTCTCCTTTAATAATTCCAAATTCCAAAGGAACTATTTAATTAAATAAGTTAAAAATATAACACAGAAAGAGTGGATATAGAATGAAATTGGTGAAGCAATAATTTTCACTGGGCAAAAATAGATTTCTTGACAGAAAGTTTTGTATATCATCGGATATCAATAATCAGTGTAACTGAAGAAGAAATAGACATAAAAATATCAAGAAAAATGGTGAAAAAGTTAGTTTTCAACATACTTAGGCTATGTATGATGATGTACTGGTAGTAGTCACCCTGCAGGACTACAGCTACTAAGAGCTAAATGGAGTGAAGAACTTTAGATGAGAGCAGAGTTGGGAAAAATTTATCTATAGATAATAGATAAAGAATAACAAATAAATTATCTGTTATTCGAAACCTTCGAATAACGAATGAATAATGTATCATTTATTTGAAACTTTTGAATAACGAATAAATCATCTACTATTTATTCGAAACCTTCGACTAACAAATAAATCATCTGTAATTCGAAACTTTCTAATAACGAATAAATCATCTGTAATTTATTCGAAAATTTCGAATAACGAATAATTTTATCTGTCGCTCGCAAATAACAAATAAATTGAATTTATTCCTCATTATAGATGATTATCGGAGTAAAAAATTATTCTGCAGATAAAAATTGAATTCAATATAAACATTATAATTATTAATTATTAAATATAAACCTAAAAATAATAATAAATTTCTTTAAAAAAAGTATAAGTGTTTCAAATAAATAAATGTTTGAATCTATCTTTCTCATAGGGGAGCCCATGGCTGAGTGGCTAGTGGGCTAGTCTCTCATGCTACAGGTTGCGAGTTCGAATCCCAGTCCCGGCGGGGCTTTTATAAGGATGTAATATAATGGGGATTCACTTGCAGCCTCTCCCCGGGTATCTGAGACCCGTCAGCCAAATGGAGGCCACTCACAAAATTAGGCGTAGGGAGTGATGACCCTACACTATAAATTGTATCGTGAAACACGAGTGTAAACTCCCAGGAGATTACACCAAGAGGCCCAGGGCCTGCACGGCCTGTCGCGCCAGTGAAAAAAAAAAAAAAAAAAATCTTTCTCATCAATAATTTTAGGATAAGTAATAAGGTTTCCCCACAAACTTTTTAAAATTAATTATCGAATCTTACATTGCATTTGTGGTGGATGTTTCAGTTAAATTACTTTTGTGTACCTTTATTTTTAATTGTTAACAATAGGTTTCTGTTACTTTTATAGTTATTCTTGATAAAGGTATCTTTTCTTAGGTTTTCAAGAATGATGTTTCCGAATATGCAATCAGAATTCCAATCGCCCATGTGCGTTTCGATTACTTTTATAGTTATTATTAATGGATGTGTCTATTATTAGGTTTTCGAGGCCGTTATTTCCAAATATGCAGCAGATTTTTGATTGCGCACACGTGTTTTATGTTTTTATTACTTTTATAGTTTTTATTAATGGAGTTATTTTTTACTAGGTTTTCAAGGATGCTATTCTCGAATATACTAACAGATTTCTGATTGCGCTTTCGAGTTCGTGTTTCAGTTACTTTTACAGTTATTAAGAATATAGGTATCTTTAATAAGGTTTTCAAGGAGGCTATTTCGAAATATGCCCTTAGATTTTCAATAGCGCATGTGCTTTTTGTGTTTTGATTACTTTTATAGTTGTTATTGGGTTTTCAAGGATGCTATTTCAGAATATCAGAATAACAACTATAAATATTAAAACTATATAAAAAATAATAATAATTTATAGTTGTTATTCTGTTATAGCATCCTTGAAAACCCAATAACAGCTATAAAAGTAATCGAAACACGAAAAGCGCATGAGCGATCGAAAATCTAATGGCATATTTGGAAATAGTGTCCTTGAAAACCTATTAAAAAATACCTGTATTAATAATAACTATAAAATTAATCTAAACATGAAATATGCATGCACGATCGAAAATCTGATGGCATATTCGGAAGAAGCATGCATGAAAACCTTGTTAAAGATACCTCCATTAATAAAAACTATAAAAGTAATGGAAACACGAAAAGCGCATGCGCGATGGAAAATCTGATTGTATATTCGGAAGTAGCATCCTTGAAAACCTTGTAAAAGATACCTCCATTAATAAAAACTAAAAAAGTAATATTCGGAAATAGCATCCTTGAAAACCTAATAATACCTCCATTAATATGATACCAAACCTATTTACTCATTGTAAATTTATTAATAAGATAGATACAAAAATGTATTTACTTGAAACACCAATTATTTTTTTAGAAATAAAATAATTTTAAATATATATTTAGTAAATAATATTATTTGCTGAATTATTACATATTCCATCAATTATTTATTTGTTAAATAATGTTTAAATATATATTTAGTAAATAATATTATTTTCTGAATTATTACATATTGGAACAATTATTTATTTGTTAAATAATTTTTTATTCAGATAACTAAATTAAAATATGACAGATAAATTCAATTTTTATTATTCAATTGAAAAAATCCAAGAAACATTGGGTTCATGCCAGTCAGAGAGATAGTAGAGCAGCAACTGAAATTTAATGTAAATAGCATTGGCAATGAGAGACAAATCAAATGATCGTAACAATAGGAAATGATGGACCGAGCCTACACCTTGTCGCAGCATGGAGGTAGAGAAAGAAATGATAAAAAACGTGTTTATCTCTTCCAATTGTTAAAAAAAACAAACATCCTAAACCTACATGTTCACCTAACTCTCTTAATTTATTTATATTTCACAACAGATAAATTGTCAAATTATGACACTTAAAAACTAAAAAAAAAAATTAATTATAATAATAAATACATAAATAAACTGGATCTGGTTGGAGTTGGTAAATTGATATTAAGCATATAAAGGTACAAGTTACAGTAAAATAAAACAATACCTGAGATATGAAGAGAGGAACACTATTCTGGAAAAAAACGTCAGTATATATGATAGAATGAAATAAGCGTTGATTAAGTAATTTCCAACTGAGATTAAACTGCTGTAAATGTTTGACTTCAAGCTGACTTAGAACAGGTGCAATAACATTTGCAGCACTTATAGTTTTATTGTAACGATCAAGCAAACCTGAAACACAAAAAAAATAATAATAACAAACTAAAAATTTTCATTAAAAATAAAACAAATGAATTAGTGGAGTCAGTGATAATATCATGAAACACCAAACAACCTCAGAGTACCTGTTTTAACTATAAATTCCTTGATGATCCCTCAAAAAGAATTAGAAAATTAACATTCTGGTTGAAAAAAAGAAAAACTGAACATATATTACACAGGTTTGGAGAAGTAGACATTTAGGTCAGTGTTGTGTTAAAAATATTTCATGAGTAAGAGCAGTTATTACTTATTTATGATCATACAGATATAATATACTAAAACATGTCTAATATTTATAATAAAATATACATGGGCCAATCCATTTGAAATCGTCCAGACCTTGCCGCCCAACATTTTTGATTTTAATGATTTTTTAAAGTATTTTTATGAATAAAAAACTGTGGATACAATTTTTTTCTGACAAATACTTCTAGTCTTGCAGCCGTTTTAAGTCGGAAAACATGTGTTGGGAAAATCTCTCTAATTCTGGTAATTTTGCAGATATCGTGTCAAAACAAAAACTAACAATAAGATAAGGACATGCTTTATATATTTTTTCCTTACGATGTATTACCTTAAAAGTGAAGAAAGTGGTTAAAAAAATTCTCGAAAATTAATAAAAAATGAGACTTTTAGTGAGTTAAAAGTCTATAAAGGAAAAGAGTTTGTTTGATTATTTTTTCATATATAGCTTAGTCACAGCCCTATTTGCTGTAAAAATTTCAATCTTGAGATCATAGTACTTTTCTGTATATGGATACGGATTCTCACGCTAATTTTTTCTTTCTTGTATAGTCTTATTGTTGCACTACATGTACAAGAAATTTTTCGATCGTGTAAGCATTGTCCTTCTTTTTAATATAAATTTTCAAAGAGGTGCTATGGCCAAGTTCAGCAATATTTAAAGCGGAATATCCTAAAACGGACCAATTAAAAAATGATGAAACTTATACAGATTATACCTCTATATAATACGTAATGTACAATAAAATTTTGTGGTTGAGGCTCCTTTCTAACCACCCTTTTTATAACCGGCTATAAGTTTCAGGTTATTAAAATTTTCGTGAATCATTTAAACAATTTTTTTGGCTATTTAGGTAAGATGCTGTAAGGACCAAAACTGTATACAGTACTCTCATCAACACTTTAGTTTTTGTTTCGCTCTGAAATATCCGAAATTACAGAATTTAATAATTTAAAAAAAAAAAAAAAGTTACTTTAGAGAATTTTATAACCTGAGAAACAGGTCAGAGTCAGTCACCAATTCATGTCACTTATAAACATTGTATAGATGTGTAACCTGTGTTAGTTTCATTCAGTCCTTTTTGAGATATTTCTGTTCAAACTTTGCAAAAAATGAGTTGGTGCCATTTTTGAAAATTCGAGTTTGTGCCATTTTTGAAAATTCATATACAAAAAAGCACTCTGTCTCTTTCTCCTTTCCTTTATAGACTTTTAACTCACTAAAAGTCTCATTTTTTGTTAATTTTCGAGATTTTTTTAAACAACTTGTCTCACTTATAAGGTAATAAGTTGTAAGAACAAAATATATAAATCATGCCCATATCTTATTGTTAGTTTTTGTTTTGACTCGATATCTGCATTTTACATAATTAGAGAGATTTTCCCAACACATGTTTTTAGTTGTGAAGCTGACTTAAAATGCTGCAACACAAAAAAATCATTAAAATAAAAAATATTAAACATGAGAAATTAATAAAAATTGGACAATATCAAATGTATTGACCCATACCATAACCAACATTTTAGTTATTTCAATGTCCATATAACTTGTAAAATTGATGAATAAACAATGTTCAGTCAACTCGATTGAGCCAACGGATTGGTATTCTCTTTCTCCCCATTTCTTTTCTAAATCACCAGATACATACATACTACTAGGAACAAAAAAACCTTCTTCTTTGTCCAACTTCTCTATCACAAAGCAGTGTGAGGGGATCACATGTAGAGCCTGATCCAGGAATCCCTTTCCTTTAACAGTTCTTTCACTGATCTCCACTCCATTTCTTTTTTCAAGCATGCCTTCTTCACTCCTCCCTCCCACGTTTCCAAGTCTTCCCCTTGACCTCCATCCTTCCATTACCACAGCCTATGTCGCTCTTGTGATCCCTCTACATTCTTCAGACATGGCCGAACCATCTCAGCTGATTTTCATCAATAAGTTCCTAATCTTATCTTACATCATTAATAAGCTGATCTTACACTGTACTGGTACAAAAAGAAACTAACAATACTATATTTCTGAACTTTTTATAAGCTTTTGACTTCTTGGACCGTTTTATCCTTTGTAAATAATAACTGAATCTGTTCCTATAGTATTTCTATACCATTTTATTTTTAAAAAATGACAGGATGAAGGTGTCTGAGAACATTTTTGGTGGGAACGACTGTCCTAACCTTTTTTACATATTCATAAATGATCTTCCACCATCCATTAAGCACTCCTAATATGATCTTTATGCCAAAGACAATCAAATTTACATTTCCTTTAACCACTATGATCTCCCTCATACTATCTTCAAAGTGCAAGAAGATATCGACAGTATTAATGCTTGGGCAAATTGTAATAATTTCACGTTAAAAGCCAAGAAAACTAAAGCTATCATGATAGCACCACCTCTGCCCTACTTCTTTATTTCATCCCCAGTCCTCCCAGCCTTCTCCTGAACAATACTCCAATTTCTTTGCACACATCTGTTAAGAACCTCAAAGTTCCTTTGGACCAAACTCTCTCCTGGAAACCGCACATCTCCCAAATTTCCCACTCCGTCATCTCCAATAATTATCTCCTACCATTTAAAATTATAATTCTCAACGCCAGGGTTTCAAACAAAAGAAGAGTTTTCTTTGTGAGTGGTATTTACTCATGCTTCTGATCCATATGTAAGTCATATGTAAACCACTTGAATAATCTCGTCTTCATACTAGGGAATTAACATACTTCTGAAATACTTTGCCAAGACAAATAAGAATCCGATAGGAAAAATGGATTTATCTATTGATTTCTTAAGTTACATTCTTCCTGTGTATTTACTTTGAATCAAAGATTATAGAAAGCCTGCATGGTTTCCCTTGCCAACTACAAAACAGATCTGTTTTTGTTCACTTAAAATGAGATCAATACTTAGGTAACTGTTTCAAAAGTGACAAAAACTTTCTTCTACTCCTCAAACCTTGCAAAAATATTGAAGTGTTAGGCATAATCTAGAATTGTTATATCTCTAAGCACATGTGTTAATATCGATTATTGAAACATATGTTATAAATATTATTAGAATGTGTATTGAGGTTATCCAGTGTTATTAAAATGTTCAAAACAAATAGTACGTTCTTTGATTCTTAAATATTAATGACATAACATTGGCGACGAGGATGGTTGACTTACACTTCTAAACTCGCGATGTCCGAACAACTTATCGAGTCGTTGGTGGCAGCTCTTCAACGGATTCAAGTCCGAGAAACTGCGGCTACAGAACAGTCCAAACACCAAGTTCACGGGCTTAATTTTCAACCTTTTGATGACCATGAGGAAACGTTCGATGCCTACGTTTTGCGGCTCGAGAACTTCTTGGCTTTAAAAGGACTTGATGGTGCAGATGAAGCCTCCAAAACTCGTAAGTTACAAATTTTTATAAATAGTTTAAGTCCAAAAGTATTCCAGACTTTAATTTCCTTAGTGGCACCTAGGAAGCCGCAAGATCTAGCTTATGAAGAAGCAATTAAGATTTTAAAAACACATCTGTGTCCTCAAGCCAGCAAAATAGCAGAACAAACGGGGGATCAGTGATAATGACATTAGAGAAAAAATATTACAGCAAGGGGAAAATATGACATTCCATGACGCTGTTAACTTAGCTCTTGCTACAGAGACTGCTAAACTAGAAAGCCAACAAATGAGAAGCTCACATTTAACTGTCAATAAAGTGAGCAAGGAGAAGAATCGATCACAGTACAGAGGGTCTCCCACAGTACAGGCTAGTTTTAGGGAAAAGCTGAAACAACTTCGGGCTGTTGTTATCGATGCGGGAAGAAGAGTCATCGCAGCGTGGATTGTAATACCAAGAAAACAAAATGCCGAGAATGTGGGAAAATCGGACACCTGGCCCGCGTATGCCTTAGCACCGAAAGGCAGGGAAAACATAATCAGAACCATATAGACGTCATGTCATCAGCGGAGGACGACTCGGAGATAGAAGAGAATTTTGAAGTTCATCAAATTCGAGATGTATACGAAATTCATCAGTTTCAGGGACGGCCCGATGGTAAAATGATGATCAATGTCATCATCGAAGGTAAGCATCTGGAACTAGAATTGGATACCGGTGCCGCCGTTACGACCATTTCGAAAAAGACTTTCGATAGATTACTTCCGGGCAAACAACTCCAACCTACTAACATAAGACTTCGAACATTCACCAACGAAATAATTAGACCATTAGGCGTCTGTCAGGTCAAGGTTCAATGTGAAGGCAAGAAAATCACAGGTAACTTAGTAGTTATTCCCCAATTAGTGGACTCTATCATGGGAAGGGACTGGATCCGGGAACTTCGAGTCAACTTAGCAGATATCCGGGCGGTTAAAACATGTCAAACACCTGAGTTAGAGTTAAATAAACTGTTATCTTCTTATTCAGATATATTTGCTAATAAGGTGGGGAAAATCTCTCATGCCACATGTACACTTAAATTAAAAGATAATGTAAAACCTATTTTTAAGAGGGCTAGACCAGTTCCTTACGCGCTTCTAGAACCTGTTGGTAACGAAATAAAGAGATTAGAATCTGAAGGAATTATTGAGAAAATAACCCATTCAGATTGGGCAACTCCTGTGGTACCTATTGTTAAACCAAATGGAACAATCAGACTTTGCGCTGATTATAAGTCTACCTTAAACCCCCTACTCCAGGACGAACATTACCCAGTTCCCCGAATTGAGGACATATTTGCACGTATGAGTGGCGGAAGGTATTTTTGCACGCTGGACGTTCGACAGGCCTATCTACACATTCCCATGGATGAAGAGAGCGCATTACTCCAGACTATAAACACCCACCTAGGTATCTTCAAAGTCAAGAGGCTTATGTTTGGCGTAAAAGTAGCACCAGCAACTTGGCAAAAGGCCGTCGACCAGGCCTTACAAGGTTTAGAAGGCGTTTCTTGTTTTTATGATGATATTAAGGTGCAAGGCAGTACCAAGAAAGAAGCGATGGCACGACTTAAGTTACTTTTCGATCGGCTACGAGAAAACAAAATCCAGTTAAATCAAGAAAAATGTAAATTTTTTACCAAATCCATCAAATATTTGGGCCACATAATAGACAAAGATGGTTTACACAAAGACCCAGACAAGATAAACGCCATCGTTATGACTAGACCCCCAAAAGACGTTTCTGAGCTAAGAACCTTCTTAGGAATGGCGAACTATTACAATAAGTTCATTCCAAACTTGGCCGCTATTCTGGAACCACTGTATGCTCTCCTTCAAAAGGGAACTAAATTCGAATGGACAAAGAAATGCGAACGGGCGTTCAAGACAATCAAGGAAGAAGTAACCAGCGATCAGGTTTTGATTCCATATAATCCAAAACTACCACTTATACTAAGTACAGACGCTTCACCCTACGGCCTCGGAGCAGTATTGTCACACAGAATGCCAGACGGATCAGAGAGACCGATCAGCTTCGCTTCTCGAACCCTCACTTCAAGTGAAAAGAATTACAGTCAAATCGACAAAGAGGCTACATCATTATACTGGGGTTTGCAGAAATTTTTTCTATACTGTTATGGTAGACCTTTTACTCTTGTAACTGATCATCTCCCGCTAACGTCTATTCTTAGTCCAGATAAATGTTTGCCTTCTCTGTCAGCAACACGGATGCTACGATATGCTATATTTTTGTCCGGATTTGATTATCATATCGTCTACAGAAGCACGAAGAATCACGCTAACGCAGACTATTTATCCCGATTTCCAGCAGAAAACGTTCTACAGGACACAATGGATGATACTACAATCTTCCAGTTGAAACAGGCTGAGGTTATGCCCGTTACTCGAAAGATGCTTAAAGAAGCAACTAGCCGGGACCCATATTTAGCTCCTCTGATGGAAGCCCTGAAAACAGGAAAAGAGGTTAACAAAAATGATTCAACAATTTTTAGTCTTCAAGATGGGTGTGTCTTCAGAGGAGATCGGATCGCTATACCCAGAAGATTACAAAACCTAGTACTCGCCGAATTGCATGCAGCTCACATCGGTGTAAGAAAGATGAAAGGGTTGGCAAGAAGTTATTGTTGGTGGCCAACAATCGATGCTGACATCGAGAGGCTGGTACGTAATTGTAAGCCATGCTGTGAGAATTGGAATAATCCACCAAAGACTGTCCACCCGTGGGAGCCACCAACGATGCCATGGCAACGGCTACACATGGATTTTGCAGGTCCCTTCCAAGGATGTTACTTCTTAATCCTAGTAGATGCATTCTCGAAATGGTTAGAAGTAGTAGACTTACCTAAAATCACGACGCAAAGGACAATTACGGAACTCAGGAGCGTTTTTGCCAGATTTGGACTACCATTAATGCTGGTTACAGATAACGGGCCCCAATTCACATCTACAGAATTTCAAAAGTTTCTGAAATCAAACGGAATACGCCACAAAAGAACAGCGCCATATCATCCGTCTTCCAACGGCCAGGCTGAACGGTACGTTCAGGTAGTTAAGAAAGGGTTAAAGGCGATGGCGGCGGAAACTGGTGACATTTCCTTGAAGCTAAGTCGGATTCTGATGCAGTATAGGAATGCACCTCATAGTATAACTAATATGAGTCCAGCTGAAATTATATTTGGGAGAAAAATCAGAACTCGCTTGGATCTGCTAAAAGAGTCAGACGAGGAGGCCAGCAGGGAAAATTTAGCGGCGAGGAATTTCGAAATAGGTGACCAGGTTCAAATAAGGAACTATGATGGGACCAGAAAATGGAACTTTGGTAAAGTTTCGGCCAAAGAAGGTAGTCTCCACTATTGGATAGATGTAGAAGGCGGGAAAAGAGAAAGAAGACACGTCGATCAAATGCGCAAAACTGATATAAGTGGGACTTCACAAGAAAAAACTACAGTCCGTCTTTATGGTTGGCCATTTAAGGACCCACCGGAGAGAGGTGATGTCCGTCCAGATCGAGCACGAGATGAAGAGGGGAGAGATGATGTCCGTCTAGATCGAACGCAAGATAAGGAGGGGAGAGACGGATCTCTAATAACGTCAATCCGAGAAGAAGGAAATTCACCGAAGACACCAGCTTTGGATCGTACGAGGAATAAAGAATGGAATGATGAGCACCCACCATTGAGGAGATCTACGAGGCAGCGCAGGCCACCGGACTGGTTTCGTATGTGAGGGAGCCGATTAGCGGAGGAGGACTGTTATATCTCTAAGCACATGTGTTAATATCGATTATTGAAACATATGTTATAAATATTATTAGAATGTGTATTGAGGTTATCCAGTGTTATTAAAATGTTCAAAACAAATAGTACGTTCTTTGATTCTTAAATATTAATGACATAACAAGAATCAATACATGTTTGGATATTTTAAATATAGTACCAAATGTCTGTATTTTTTACCTAAAGATACTGTTGTAGCATAAAAGCTTATATCCTGTAATGTTATATATATTCAGTAATGTTACATATATCCTGTAATATGAACATCCAATTAAATTTAAAAAAATAATATTTCAGAAAATATTTAGAATTACCAGATATAAATATATGAGGAAGTTGCGAATTGTCAGACAATTTGTCCAAAAATTGAAGAAGTCGAACTTTAACTTCAATAATAAATTCTTTAACTTGCGCTTCCAATCTTTGATAAAGCTGATGTGGATCACATACATCAAAAAGTCTACAACACAAATAAAATTATAGATGAAAATTGACTGAGAATAATCTTAACAATAACATAAAATGATTCCATTAATTCAATTATATTATGTCATAAAAATAGGAAACAGAAAGTAATAATTTAAATTTCTTAATAAATTCAATGAAAACAAGAAACAAAAAGCATTTTAACAATACATAAAACCTTATTTCACATAATCAAGATGGCAGTTACCAGGAATCAACTCTTCACCCCAACATCACTAAAACACCTGGTGGTGAGTGAGATATCTTTTCTTTTTAAAGAAAAGAAGAAATAAATTTAGCTACTATATTGCCAGCTCACTGATTTATTCAAAGAGGCACAAGTTGTGAGATGGGAGTCAGGAGGAGATCAAATTTTAACCAATAAAATTCATCTCAGAGTATCCCTCAAATCACCTAAAGAACTGGATGAAGCTGTAAATACCTTTACTACCATAATCCAACAAGCAGCCTAGACTTCATCTTCACCTCTCTCTTCCACAAAATACCGATGTACAAATCCTTTACCTCAAGAACTCCTGGACCTGATCCAATAAAAGCTACGTTCTAGGACTATCTGGAAGAGGACCAGGCATCCTGATGATAGGAGATCTTACAATTATTATTGTAAACTAGTTAAAAATAAATTGGCAACCTACAGATCCCAATCATATAATTCCTATATTTCCTCATTATTTACTTTTGACCAAGTGAGTCAAAAAGAGGTGATTTTAAAACATGAATTTTGTTGCAATAGCAAACTTCAGAAGACTATTTGGATTGACTAGTTTGTTGTTCACAGGGTATTCTAAGCGGACTTCACCAAATAGAGTGAACCTTAACTTTGCAAAGCCTGTCACAGTGGCAGATTATGTGGAAAGATGTTTCATCTTCCTGTCTACATAAAGGGGTATTAGAGATACCAAGTTTGAACATGTGGTAGTTGAGTTTTCCGTCTCCTGTGTAAATAGCAGTTATGGTTATTAGGCATGGTCTACTCATACTAATTAGACATTTCCTCCTACTAATACTAGGACCGTCTAAAAATTTAAGTGAGTGTTTAAGTCCCTTATTTAACCAGAGTAGTTTAAATTTGATTAAGTAGGATTGTTTAACAGTCCCAAAGGCAGAACTTAAACTGATTCCACATAGGGGTTTTGGTGTGATGGGAATTGTTGCTGAGCCCTTCATTCATATTCAAATAGCAAAAATATGTTACTTAAATATATTAATTAACATTAATCACTCATACTTGCCTATATATATTGTAATATACCCATTTTTTATAATTATAGTGGTTATTAATTTATATATTTGTTGTTGAGTTAGGCAGGCTAACAATAAGATAAAAGGTAAAATTTTAATAACAGCTCTTATTTGTTTATTTGTAAACATAACCTTCATTTTGGATGCAAGGGACACCCCAGGTAAAAGCCAGGTAGAGGAAAGGTCCCTGCATAGTTAGTTTTCACTGGGAACTTGGAGAGTGTGGAGCTGAATATGAAGAGGGATCTTGGTTAGCCTGCATATTGTTTGTGTTATTTTGTAAGTTATTATTATGATTAAAAAGTTGTATAATACATTTGTGCCTGATTGTCAAGAACCCATACTATACCCTGAGAGTAAATTGAATAATAATGAAGTAAATAAGTGTATAAATTAATTCTTTCTTAAAAGAATAATTTTTAAAAATAAGCATATTATATAATTTGTGCCAACTAGGTGTGGCTTAATTTGTTAAATATTAAGACCACGGCAATCAGTGCACAATTTATAGTTTACTAAGTTTTTAAGTGTTATTTGTGAGCAAACAATACGGAGGACCAAGGAACAAATAGTTATTTAGATAAGGTAGATTTGTTCAAGCAAATGATGATGATGATGGAAAAATTGGAACAAAAGATAGATAAATTTGGAACAGAAGTATTAGAAAACTTTACAAGTGTTACAACAGATATGAAAATTGATTCCCAGAAAAGAAACCCCACTGAAGATAAAGAAAATAATAATCAAGAGCCTACAGACCAAGAGAGTGAAGAGTTTACAACAGAAATAGTAACTCCTATTTATAAAGAAGAAGCTCTATCAAACACTACAGACCAAGAGAGTGAAAAGTTTACAACAGAAACAGTAACTCATATTTGTAAAGAAGAAGCTCTATCAAACACTACACATTCAAATGGTATTGAAGAGATGCAGGACAAGGCTGTTATAACTAGTTCTATTGATGTGAAGGAAAGTGTAAACATCAAAGAAGATGAAATTTGTGATGTGAAACCCAGTGACAGCAAGTGCTTAGCATTCAGAACTTTAATAAGTGCCTTAAGTCCCCAAAATAAACCACAGGAGGTATTTTATAGGTTAAAAATTTTAAATAATCCAAAAATTGGTTTCTCCATCTTCAATAATTATTTGTTACCAAATGTAAATTTATTTAATCAAAACAGAGATGTGCTAACCGAGCATATCATTACCAAAATTTTAAAATATGAATTTTATAATGGTTACATGGTCTTAGACCATGTTAGGAAAGATCGGACACCATATTATTTTTGGACACGGCAGTCTTTATCCTTTTCCAGGGGATAAAAAGGGATGACTAGCGCTCCCTCCGTTAGATGAGCTAAAAAATGGGCAGTCTGAACAATGCTCAGATTGAACCATACTGGAATTATTTATAAATAATTTGTAAACACGTTATTTAACGTTTATTTAAAAAAACTGATTTTTCTGTTGAAATCTATATATAATTCCTTGTACAAATATTAATGAAAGGACTAGGTATGTATGCTGGATAGAGTAAAATTTTTACACATCTTCAGATTAAATTCAATGTTATACTAAGTACATAATATCAACAAATTCAATTGTTGTGGTTAAATTTAAGTAATTTTCACTCTGTTCGCCAACATAACCATTCTGATTTTCTTAAATTTGAAAACGGGAATTTATTTTTAAAAACCTAGATGATATGCTACAATCCAGAGGAGTACATCATATGACGAGAACTGAGCACTAAACTTCAAGCCCAATGGTTCTAAAATTTTCATCAACTTTGTACCCAACAGATTAACACATTCAAGCCGGGTTGAATATCTACTTTTTTTTTTGGCATGAGGCTGGGCAACACAGTTGCAAGTTTGAATATGATTAATGCGAGATCATAACAGTTCCAGGTATCGAATGCACTCCACCCCACGGAATAGTCGAGTGTGGGTCACACTTGACTGTTCTATGGGGCAGCGTGACACACCCGTGGGTCACCCCGGCGTGAACGTGTTAATGCACATCCCTACAGCAACCATTTCATTAAATAGTAAATAAAGAGTAATACTGTCTCAATCTAAGAAAGCCCTACAGATTCATGTGATTTTCAGTGATTTAATATGTAATATGATTGTTACATTTACAAAGCATTCAAAATTATGTTACCTAATAATGCAGCAATTTAAATTCTGGGTAAATTATACATATCTAAACAAAATGATATTGTGTACTGTTTAAGATAGCTTTTACAAAATTGAAGATATACATACTTGGCAACAATATCCTTCATATATTCTTGATAATCTTCATCAATGCTTTTTAATGATCCTTTCATACTTAATCGATAAACAATTCTTATATATTGTCGCAGCTCAAGCCAGCATGATTGGATCATCTTGATCTCTTCTATACTTTCAGTAGTCAGGGTCCTGTAATAATAACACCTTGAATAAAATTAAAAAAGTGGTAAAAATGAAGTAGCTTGAATATGTAAACTAATGTCATTTGGTTGAGATGCACTTTTTACAAAAATTACACCAAACTATAAATAGCTCAAACAGAAATCTATTTAATATAACATTATTAATGACTAATATAACTTCACAAATGGTTTTAGAAAATGATAAGTTTAAAAAACTTAGAAGTATTTAACACATTTCTTGCCTTCTTGCACATTCAATAAAATAACACATAAGATATAACTAAATCTCCTACATTACAAAATAATTATTGTTAGTTAGATTAAGAAAAATAGAACACCTTCTTTCATTACAGGATTCACAGGAACAATCATCATCAACAAATGCAGCTGTATCTAACAAAGCAAAGTCATCCTAAGAACATAAAAAATAATAATAATAAAATATAACTAAAACTCAAAAATCTTTAAAAAATAATCAGAAAATTATAATAAATAGCATTTTAAGTTGATAACATACAAAAGCTAATTTGTGAAGAAGGGCTGTTAGAGCTTTATCATTGTCTTTTTTATCAGATTCCCTTTTCACAGTAGGAATATCAGTAGTATCTGCCATGAGCTTCGACAGAAAATGATTTAAGATCTGAAATACACAAGTTGATACTAACGATCAACTTCAACCTTCTATCTTACTGTAAACTAAAACTCCATTGAGACTATTCTCTAACGCGTCGTTTATACTAGCAAGCTTGAATACAACGTACTTTTATACACATTACAAAAAAACATGATACAGCTTACATACACACGCATAATATTTTATTAAAATGATAAAAAATAAAACTATTTATCTCAATAGTAAACACTATGTTTCCTTTTCGGTTATTATAACAATTATTAACTATTTTCTTAGATTTTTTGTACTAATTTATTTAAATTACAGTAATTCAAGAGTCCTCTCATGTGTAGTCCATATTACAATTAAAACTAAATCATTTATTTTTCAAAATCTTATCTTCATCACTTCCTCCCTACCCCTCTCGATTCAATTGCCTCGCTCACTAAACATCATCGCTCTCTCGTTCAGTCCAAACGTCTCCGATCCGAAGATGCTTTTAACCCCGTTTTCAAGGTTCTCCTGAGCATTCCTCGAGGTCTTCTACCCTCGACATTGGTCTCGTATGTAGCTTAAAAAGTATTGATTAAAATTTTACTTTAATGAATAACCGCTTAGAAGATTATTTATTCATTTTTTTGAGTAGAGGAGATTGATTGCAAAATCCTATATCAGCAATATTACAAGTCGTTGGCTAGTATGTAGTATGTTGGCTATGTATCAATCTCATTAATATATTGAGTGGATCCATAAGTTCGGTCGATTTTTGAACGGTGAAATAATACATTAGTTTTATAAAAACAGTAAATTATGTTCAATAATTGGAAGGAATTAGTCCGGGTGGCGGTCATTAAATGAAACAACTAAATAGTTGAAACTATTTAGTTGTTTCATTTAATGACCGCCACCCGGACTAATTCCTTCCAGTAATTTTCAACGGTCAACTAATTACATCCACTATGTTCAATAATGTATTCGTCGACCACTTTCATAAAACATCTGGTACTTAGATGCGAAAAAATGGTCGAGATACGTTTTCACATCTCTCTCATCAGCGAACGTTTTCCCAATCATGAAATTTTAGAGTAACCGGAATAAGTGATAGTAGGATGGTGAATACGGTGGGTGTAATAAAACATTCCATCAAAGTTTCACTAACTGTTGTGGTCTGGCATTGTCAAGGTGGGATACAACCCTTTGTGATGGACTTGTTCTGAGCGTTTCTGTCGCAGTTCATCTTCGAATTGATCGTTTTTCCTTGTGGAAGTAACTCGTGAAACAGCGAGTCGCGATACTTCCTTAGTCTCTCGTGTCCCCGATTTCCTGCGCACTACATTGTGGCAGATGATCCATTTTTTGTGAAACGTCACCATTAGATTAAGCAATGGGCCGCCTCTTACCGGTTTAGAAGAGAGTTGCATATTTCTATTCGGTTGGCCAGATTTGCCTCAGTCGGTATGTGTTGCACTTGAACATTGTGGTGGGATACGTAGCCAAGATCTTTCAAATACCTTTGAACGGTGTCAAAATGTATTTTCTGTGTCTCCGCAATTTCTCTTTTCTATAACAACCGGTCTCCTTCGACTAGAGCCTTTACTCAAAACTATTTCGACGGGTTGGTCGCTGTAGGGAGCATCTTTAAGTCGATCTCCGGAACGAAACTTGTTTGTTTGATTTTAGGGCGTACAACAGCCGGGTCATTAACGCCCGAATCGAAACTTGCCAAACCATATTTGAGCAGTACGTTCTGGTAAGGCACTGTCCTTGTCAAAGTTACATATTTTACGGTGGACCTCTGAAGATCGCAGGGTTCATTGGAAATTAGAAAAAAAATTATTCCGAAAATCTAATGAAAATAAACAAAAACAACAATTTCAATGAGCGGACTTTGACCTTTAAAATAACAGTCGTTAAATAAATAAAAAAACAGAGAAACCAGAGATATTTTAAAACAATTAGCACTTCTAACAAAACTGAACAAACTTATGGATCCACACAATATATTATCCTGATTTAAATACTTTGTCTCAGAACGTAATGAGTCCAAAATTAGCAACTTTCATTGTATGATATTTCCTATGCCCTGAGACACTTCATTATAGGCTTTACGTCCAGAATATTCGTATCGCTGTTATGAGCGTCCGTCAGGAAATCTCAGGGATTTTCACATTATCTTCCCCATTTTATTCTGTGGTTGAGCCTAGAGGTGCCAGGAGTCTATAGGTCAGTACCAGTACACAAATGACTATTTCAACAGCTGCGTATTCTTCGACAGGAATAAGATTATGTCTCCTTTCCATCGTGCAACCACGTGTGATGGTATTAAGGATTCTTTTCGACAAGCTTCACTTCTTAAATAGGTCATATTATTGGCGCTTTTCATATTATGTTAGTGTTTTTTATAACGGCCCAGAATAAAATAGTCTAGAGGACGTTGTTCCTCAATCACAAGATCTCCTCAAGAAAAGTTTGAGAATTTTCAAGTGTAGCAGCATTAGTTCTAGAGCATTGAAGAAAGTTTTTATGTTTTAGCTCGATTGTCTTCTATGTGTCTCCCACATATCATTCCGTCTGCCCATTCCTTACCAAGTTGCAAGCGTTCTAGAGCATTGATTTAATAATAGAAGAACTCAGTCCTGCTGACATGTAGCTAAAATTATGATAAGAGTGGATGAATGATGGGTAGAAAACATCAATATCGTATAGAATCTTGGCACCTCTTGACTCAATCAGAGAAAAGAATAGTAAAGGCAATGTACAAATCCCTGAGACCAAGGGAGAAAAGAAAATATATATTTTGAAACGACTCTTTAGTTTAGGAATAATGGTCCTCCATTTAATACTCTCTCTAATTCTCTTGTGCCCGCGTGGGGACAAGATCATGATACTTCGTTCGTAGGTATTCCATTCGCATGAAATATACTCGTATAGATATGGATTTTCTGCGACTCTGTAACGAATATTCTTTTATTGGTGATATTGATTCAAAGCTGATCATACTCTTTCACCCAATAAAGCCAGCAGGAGTGCTCCACACGATTCCAGATAGTTGTAAGTTAGTTTATTGGTTGTTTTTCTTTGAGTATAGCAAGCGAGTTTCTACATTACCTGTTGAATAATTAGCACTCAAATATATGTAGGCTTCATCAATTTCCCTTAATTGTCTTAGAAAATTCCCTTAGGCATCTTAGAACCTGGGTACCGCGTCCTAAATTGACTGAGAATTATAAGAAGTATTTGATGGAGCAGAGATAGTTTCAGAGGAAGGAAAGATTGATACATTATTCTATTTATTATTTCATAAAACAAAGGATTATTCTTTGATTATAGAAAGAAGCCTTCATTTATTCGGAGTTTCCCTGTTACCATTGGTATGATACCATGATGGTCCTCCTTGCCCACTAACGTTCTCCGAGAAATGTTTCCCGGTGTATTATTATATCATTTTAAACATCATTAACTGTTTACTGTTTTTGTTTCATCCAAGAATCTATTCCGAATAAATAGATTGCTATGACACTCTACTATTTAAGAAACTAGTATTCTCGTTGTATTTCCCTCTGTCTTCGTTTTACATAGATCTAGGATATTCTCTAATAGATGTACATAAACATAACTAATCCAGTATAAGCATTTTTACCTAAGATTTTGAGTGTTGAATAAGACTTATTTAAGACAATTCGCTATTGAAAATTCAGTATTTTCTAGTTATGTAATGAGATGTCCTGACAATGTCATACAATAACGAGATGTTGGCGAAGTTAAGACTACTTCATTTTAACTTTCTTGATCTTGACTGTCTTCTACTTTTGTTTAAAACATCTGATTTTCAGGATTATTAACTAAAAAATGGAATAAAAAAAACAAAACATGACAATGTTTAATTAACCCTAATATAATTGCAATGTTAAATATAATCTTAGTTCTACAATTTTTTTAATTTGTACATAAAATATTACTTTAATCATTCCCATAAGCTCTAAACTATTCTCGTTTTTTTATAAATTGTGAAATAGATACTGTATGACACAGTCTAAACTTGTTTTTTGTCTCTAGATCGTTAAATTTAATATAAATTTAAGTTGCTTAATTTCACGTGTTGTTATTTTTAGATGGAGGTAGGTTTATGTATAGGTTATGACGCTTTGATATAGTTGTCTTAGTTAGTTGTTTAGCGGGCATTAGGTAGCGTCGTTTGCGGTTGTTGATTGACAATGTTACAAGAAACATTATCAAGCTCCAGCTGCCCTAAGGTATTTAATATAATTTTAAACTTTAATACTCTTTTATTTTGTTTGTCTGAAGTTTATTAAGTTTAAATGATCGTAAATTTAGTCTCTTAGTTATTATTAGGTAGTGTCATAACTGCTATTGACATAGAATTCGATAATATTTCTTTTGAGACAAGAATTACTTATTTTTTGTTTCAGTTTACTCAGAGTTACGTATTTTTTTATTTATATAAAATTAAATATTTATTCGGTTTAGAACTTTAGCAGTCAAGTTCATTTTTATGCAGTGACAGCATTTGATAAATGTGTTTTATACTCTTATATTTAACTGTTATTATTTATCAAACTTATGTTTTTATTTATTCAATCTTGTCAATGAAGATTTTGTAATTATGTTAAACCTTAATTTTAACAAAAAGTAACATGAAATTCATGATATAGATCAAAGAAGAAAGAGAAGAATACAATGTCTTTGTTGTCTTAAGTTGTAACTACGCATTAAAAGGTTGATTTAAAAAAAAAACAGTTTTGTTTTAATTGATAAAGTAGTATAAATGATTTGGTTATCTGATAATATAGAGTATAATCCGATTGGTACTATACAATCCATTGGTTCTGAATGTTTTTTTCATATAATTCTTTGAACTGAAAAAGAAATATATTGTGATGAAGTTTAAAGGGGATTATTAATTAATATATTAATTATGAATTTCTTGATTTGATTGTTGGGTTATAATATCTTTAAAATCAGTATCAACTTGAATATTTATTTTGAATTAATAATTGTTAAAGTATATTTCTCTTACCTTTTATATTAAAATAGGAGCTTTGCAATTAATGATAATTTCAATTAAGATCGATTGTGAATTTAACTTATTATGTGGAAATTAAATGTACTGAGACCACCTTTTATTTAAAACATTGTATTTTGGTTTGGTTCACATCTGATTAACTGTTCATTTTTTTAAATATTCACTATTTATTCTATGATCTGTTTTAACTTAATTACTGTTTTTAATTGTTTTGTGCTCAGAATACTGATATTTTATTTCTACTGACCTATTTTTGAAATATACACGTATATGAAAACCCATGGATGCAAGTATACTTGTATATTTAAGATAAGTAGATCCATGAGGTATCAAAACCACTTTTTCACATATAAAATACATATAACCACTCCTCCATTGCACAGTAACCGGAATAGTAAAGATAGTAGCCGAAACTTGTTATAAATGGTTCATTATCCTTCCTGTAATAATCGGTAAGAAACTTTGGAATATCCCATAGTGAGTTTTGTTGGAAGGATGAAGAAAAGTACAGGAAATAAATAAATAAATAACTAAAGGAACTTATAAAAATCTATAATAATACAATTTTTCTGTAAAAAATTGTTATTGAGGTATTGTAGGTGTTGTATCATTGAGCATCTAACATATAACTTAATCGATTACATGTGAAAGATAAAATTGCTATTGTAATATTGAGGTTACATTCATTGTTATTAAAATATTCAAACCAGATATTCAGTTGTCTTTAATTCTTCTTTATAAATAACATAATATTGGCGACGAGGACGGTTGGGTTGTACTTTTAAACTTGTGATGTCCGAACAACTTATCGAGGTGTTGGTGGCAGCTCTTCAACAAATTCAAGTCCTAACTGCTAGAAGTCAAGAAACTATGGTAACTGAACAATCCAGAAATTAAATTCACAAGCTAAATTTTTATTTCTTTGATGACCATGAGGAAACATTTAAGGCCTATGTTTTGCGGCTCAAGAACTTCCTGGCTTTGAAAGGATTTGAAGATGCAGATGGAGCCTCCAAAACTCGTAAGCTGCAAATATTTATAAATACCCAAAGTCCTAAAATATTCAAGACTTTAATTTCCTTAATGGCACCTAGGAAGCCGCAAGAGCTAGCTTATGAGGAAGCAATTCAGATTCTAAAAATCTATCTGTGTCTGCAAGCCAGCAAAATAGCAGAACATCATGAATTTGTTCTTCGATATTACAAGTCTGATGAAATGATTCATTAGTATGTTGCTGGTCTGTGGCCAATGGCCAACAATTCTAATTTCGTATGCCAGAAGTGTCAGGAGTCAACAATGGAAACTCATTTAAGAGCTCAGTTCATACGCGGTGTTTCAAATACATTAAAGAACAAATATTGCAGGAGGGTGAAAATATGATGTTTCAGAACACTATAAAATTAGCTGACTAATGCAAAGCTCACATTAAAGTGTGAACTAGGTGAGCAAAAAGAACCAATCTCGTTACACACCATCTACCAGGTTACACGCCAGCTTTAGGGACAAGGCTGTTTTTATTGCTGCAGGGAGAAGGGTATCCACAGCATTGAATGTGAAGCCAAGAATACAAAATGCCTAAATTGTGGGAAAATAGGACACCCCACTTACGTCTGCCTTAGCACCAGAGGAGACCAGGAAGTGGTACCCAGAACCAAATAGACGTCTTATCACCGACAGAAGACGACTTGAAAATGGAGAATATATACAAAATTCATCAATTTCAGAATATATGTACAATAATCATAAATGTCAAGGGTTAACCGATGATAAAATGATGATCATCATTACCATTGAAGGAAAGCAGATAAGGCTAGAATTGGATACCGGTGCTATGGTGACGACCATCTCTAAAAAGATCTTCAAAAGACTACTTCGTGGTAAAAAACTTCAACCGACCAACCTGCTACTCAGAACTTTCACCAAAGAAATAATTCGACCATTAGATGTCTGTCAGGTAAACATTGGGTATGAAGGGAAAAGAATCAAAGGTAACATAGTTGTTATTCCCCAATCAGTAGATTCGATCATAAGGAGAGACTAGATATAGAAACTCAAAGTCTACTTAGCAGATATACGTTCTTTAAAAACGTCATCTTCTGATATTTTTTCTAATACGATGAGTAATATGTCTGAAAATTCCACGGTTGGAGGAGCCGTCCTGGTAGAGCATATGCTGAAGGTGGAAGAAGCCGATCTCTTGGAATGCCTATTCAAGATTGAGGAAGGTCAGAGCCGCTAGTGTTCGATGCAATAGGGAATCAGCTGACCAACTATGAGGCAACACAGACCACCAGACACAGGTTTTGTATGTGAGGGAGCCGATTAGGGGAGGAGGACTGTTATATCGCTAAGCATCTAACATATGATAAAATTGATTACATGTGGAAGATAAAATTGGTAATGTTCTATTGAGGTTACATTCATTGTTATTAAAATGTTCAAACAAGATAGTCTTTAATTCTTCTTGATCATAATATTTTTATTAAGTAATCTCTATCTCTGTGTTGATCTTGAGCACTGTAAGTTCATGGTGTCTAAGCATAATTAATGAGAGTGGAAAACACATAAATTTGTCTCCAAAATATCTCCTTAACGATTTATTTGTGTGAAAAAATTTATAGAAATTTTAAAATAATCTTAACTTTTTATTGCAATATTTGTGATAAGTATACTCCCTACATAACCCAAAAAAGGCAATTCCTGAGCTTTTTACTAGTTTTTAATTGGAAGAATAATAAAGTCTATAAGAAGTGCCAGTTTTTTTTAAATTTTTTAAGGTCGGGTTGCTGTGGATACATGTTCCAAAACTGTTTGGTGTACTTAGTGAATGTACAGTAGTAAAAGTAACCACAAATCCCAGCTAGGTACATTTCGAAATTATTCAAATTTATGAGGCTGATTGTTAACTGTCTCTCCTGGCTTGGGGATTTCTTTAGCTAGCATATACACTGCTGGTCAAAAGTTTGAGACCACCTATGGTTTATATCAATTAATCTGTTGGAATTTTTTTTGTTGTGTGACACTTTGGCACTCGGATTTTTTGTGTTAATGAATTATATGGGTTGGACTATGCAATTCAACAGAAAATTCATTCTTTTTCACCATTCTTTAATGAAATAAACAAAAATTACCTGTACATTGAACTTTTTACAACTTTGGCATAAGATAAATCAATTAATCTAACTAAAATAGGAAGTGTGTGTCAGGTGATGGCACAGCTGAACATTGATCTAACTAAAATAAAACTTTTCTTCTCAATTCCTCTTTAGGGATTACTAGACTGTAAATAATGTTCCAGATACAAAAATCATGTTGTTTATTCTTATTTATTTTTATCATTTCAGAAGTCTCAGTAATAATTATATTTATTCAAATTATTTCTTGTTATTTACGATAGTCACAAACCTTTCTTATGCCTAGTAGTAAATTTGTTTAAAAATACAAATAACAATAAAATACCTATATTTTATTTAGGTATACATAGATGTTATTCTTGATTTATTAATGTAAACCATAGGTGATCTCAAACTTTTGATAGGTAGTACACTTTGTTTTGGACTCAGTAACTTCCAGTCCAAGACTGCAAACATCACTCGTCAGGACTTATTACATTCAACTATACCATTTAGTTACATATGTAACAAATTTAGTACATCATTTAATTAGCTTTGTCATCAGTTGATACATATTTTTTTGAATTTGCAGTTAGTATTCTTCCATTATTGTTATTAAAGTTTGTCTGATTTTTTATTACAGGCTCCTGGAATTGATGAATTTGAAATAGTTAAGCCCATTAGTAGAGGAGCATTTGGGTAAGATATTACTTTTTATAATTTTTTGACCCACTTTATGAGTTATTAATTGACAATATTCTTTGAATGGATGTTTTTATTTAGTTTAATGTTAGTGTGATTTAGATGAATTTAGTAATGATTAAAATAAGATTACTTTATATTATTTGTGTCCTCTAATAATTGCAGTAACTTTTGTGATGGGGTGGGGGGTCACCTGTGGTGTAGTGGCTAGCACAACAGCCTTCTATGCCTAAGGTCGCAGGTTTAATCTTGGCAGATGACTTTATGATTCGTTTAAGGAAAGAAAAATTCCATGGTTATGTCCTCCTTCGGAGGAGACCTAAAATGGTGGTCCTAAGCCTATGTAATGTCAGGTACCCTTTAAAGATCCCTCTTCTCATATTCAGGTCCATCTTCTTTGAGAAAATCTCTTGTTTGCATGTCTGCAATGCACATTTTGGAACTTGTATGATAAGATGATTTTATATTTTAGTAACTTTAGTTTCATTCTTTGTGGTTATGACAAATTCTTATTCAAACATTAGTGATCAGTAAAAATTTTAATATTATTGCCATATATGTAATAGTGGAATTTATTGCTAGAAACGCATAGGTTGAGCATGTCCTCTATCTGGCCGTAGTTTTATTCTGAGTCAGTGAGACTTCTTGATGCTAAGGCAATTACTTGCCCATCTTGTAGAAGACATCTTCCCAGGCCATCCTTACTTTCATCACATTGAATTTTTTTTTTAACAGACAGGCCAAATAGTTAAAGAGTAGGTGCCTTACAAATTAAAGCAACAACAAATTAAAACAAACTCATTACCATGGCTTGCTTTTGAATTCGGACCAATGCCACTTAACATTATTTTTTAAAGATTTCTCAGAGGGGCAGTGATCTTGGAATAATCTTGAATAAATTTGTTCAAAAAATTTACTGCACCTTGAAATCTTTGTATGCCATTGCTATTATTGAAGAATTACTGTCTAATTCTTCAGTATTAGCAATGGCTTTTATGTTTAAAGGATCTGGTTCAATTCTATCTACTTCTACTAGTCCCAAGTATTTCACTTCATTTAATTTAAACTGGAATTTATCCCCGGATTTTTTTTTTTTTTTTGTCGGTGCTACAGACGGTTTAGACCCTTTGACTTCACGGTTTAATCACCAAGGAGAATATACTTGCAACTCTCGATGATATGTTATAGGGTGGGGTCATCTCGCCGTACACCTATTTTTGCGAGTGGGGCCACCAGTTGACTGACTTTCATGGAAGTTTTATTCAATTTACTCTCTCCGCCTGTTTTTCCCAAAGATAATAGGGGGAGGGGGGTAGGGTGATATTAATACCACTGGCATTGTCTAGCTTGAAAAGCTTTGGTATATTATTAATACGAATATATTCTTCTCAAAAATCAGTTTTGTATGCAGTAGGAATTTAATGGAAGATTAAAATAAATCAAGAATACAATTAAATGGTGGACTTTTACTTCTGTGATAGTATTACAATCAAACACTGATTCGGATGATGACGTTTCTTTCTTTGATATCATAAACTGCAAGTCCCTTTTTTATTCTTGAGAAACAACCTATTTTATTATGACCTAACTTTCCATGTTTCAAACATTTTTTTTTCCCAAAAGTTTATTATTTTTTAGGTTTATGGACAGTTCCTCATTTCTTACATTTATATTAATTTTCTGAGTTGCTCTGGAAATGCATTTTGGTTGCTTTATTGAGCATATTGATAATATTCACTGTAACCTGCCGTCCTCAGATATTTCCCTAGTTTAGGATTTAGCTACCTCTGCTGCCTGGCAAAACTGAGTCCCTTTGTTCTATATATTTTAGTTTCTTTCAACAGTACTTTTTGCATATCTATGTCATTACAGTTACGCACTATCTATTATACTTCTATTTGAGAATGAAGCATGATTTGCTTATACAAATTTATGATTACGGGCTTGTGTCTTTAATTCTGTTGGATAGTTTTCAAATGTTTGTCCTAAGGCATATTATATTTTACTAAATTTGTGAGACCTCCATTGTCAAAGTTATTTTAGATAAGCTGTAGTCATCAAATGATTTGAAAAACTGATTCTAATGTATCTTTCTTACCTGTGAATGTATAAAATTCATCTATTCCTTCCTTACCCATCTGTGTTTACAGAAGAACGATTTTCAGTTGCTCATCCTAAAATTTGTACTTTTCAGTGGCTATTAAATGGTATAAAGGCTTGCTTCGAGCTAGGCTATTTCATTGCTATGCTGCCATGAAATTGTAGAGTTAAAATTGTTACTATTCCAATATATCTGGCTTACACCTGACACCATGTACTGTAGGGAACCTTTATTTTATAAAAGTTTTAACTTAAAAGCTGAAATAACCTTTTATTTTAACGTTTTTACACAAAAAAGTTATAAAATTAAATAAATACACCTGTATTATTTTTTATTTATCACATGCTGCAATATACAATACTACATTAATTAAACCTGGATAGGTAAAATTAGGACTAATACTGTAGCATCATCCTATTTGCCAAAGTACCATAAAATGACATTAAATTAATCAACAAACTACCGTGAAAGGAAAATTCCTTTGATTCAATATTGTTTTCTGCTCTATAGCTTAAACATTTTATTATTTTATTTTTTTTTTTTTTAAGAATCATCATTGCGATTTTAGGTATAAAATTATAAAGAATGAAATGTTAAAAAAATATTAAAGATATTTTCTACCGTTCTCCACGTCAAAACAAATGAGAGAAAATGAACCATGGCTGAGCCAGAATTATTTATTCTGTTATTTCAGCTGTGGAGCGATCCTGGGGTATGGAGACAGGGGCAACTGTTAGCAACTTTTCTCTATTCTTCATTATTTAATCTATCAATTGAAAGGTGCAATGTTCCTTAATGTTATTTACCTTTTATTTTCTAGGAAAGTATTTTTGGGGTTCAAGAAATCAAATCCAGAACAACCCTATGCTATCAAAGTTATGAAAAAGAAGAAATGATCAATAAAAATATGACTACACAAGGTGAATATTGTTTATGTTTTATGATACTTTATGCATTTTTGATTAAATGCTAAAATTAATAGTTTGAAATTAAACTATTTGAATGCATTTCCTTCCATGGTTATTAAACATAAAACATCTATTTTTGAAACACCCTAATATTCTGGATATATTTGTTACCTCTCAGATCGCTACTTCCCAAGCCGAAATCAAATCCCTGAATGACCTTTTTTCTGACCAAATTCCAGTTCTTTTTCCTTGCATTCAAACTTTGTTCCTAAACCCTCTCCTCGTACATTAATTACAGGATGTGTTAACTGGGACCTATTTCGATATGACTTGGAAAATAAACTACACTTAAATCTTCTACTAAAGACAAAACAAGATATTAATTGAGCCATAGAAAAACTTACTGACAGCCTAATAGATAACAGAACAAACACCAAAATTAATAAATCTCAACAAATTAACCTACCACAGCGCATTCAGATCATATTAAAAGATAGACACAGAGCAAGATCGAAGTGGCAAAAGACCAGATACCCAACAGACAAAACTTATAACATCCAACTTATAAACAAACTAAAATCAGAAATTAGAAAATACAAAATTTACAAAACTTTACGGAAAATCTCACCATTACTGACAAATCTCTCTGGACGACTACTATAAAACTCCTCAAGATTTTAAATACTTATAACCATGTCGATCTTCCTCAATTAAAAACTCATAAACCATCCAACCATCTTAAATGTTTTGAAACAGAACTTGATATTCCTCTTCATATAATCCTACCTCCTAAAGCATTTCATCCTTCAGAAATATCAAATATCATTCACAGATCACCTTCCCACAAAGCTCCTGGATACAATCTAGTTACTTCCCATACAATTCCGAACATCCCACTCCACTATCCAGCAATGTCATCATGTGGTGGACATTATCTCTTCTGCTTTGGAGTGCGGGTTGAACTGCATGGGAACCTTTCTCGATATAAAATAGGTCTTTGACTGAGTCTGGCACCCATGACTGTTGTACAAACTCTGTAAATTCCTCCCTCCTGTATAATTCCTCATTATTCAATCCTAACTCTCCAACAAATCCTTTAAAATAAATCACAATACTTCCTTCTTATCCCGTTTTGCTCAGTCTGCTGGTGTTCCTCAAGGCAGTGTCCTGGGACCCATTCTTTACACAGTCTATACAGCTGATATCCCAACCCATCTTAACACTATCCTTTCTACCTATACTGATGGCACCGGCATGTTATCAGCTCATAATGACCCATTTATTGCCTCTCATACTCTTCAAGCGCACATCAAAGACAACTGGTGTCAGAACTAGAGAATAAAAATAAATTCCAACAAATCCCATCAAATAACCTTTACCCTTCATGGTAAACCTATGACTTCCTGCCCTACAGTATCCTTTAATAACACTCACCTAGTTCCTGTTAAACAGATCCGAAACCTAGGACTCCATCTTGATCCTGCCCTACAGTATCCTTTAATAACACTCACCTAGTTCCTGTTAAACAGATCCGAAACCTAGGACTCCATCTTGATAAATGTCTAACTTGGAATCCTCATACAAGACTAAAACAACGTGAAACCACTCGCCGTTTTCAGCTACCTCAACATTTACTAGAAAAACGGTCAAACCTTCCTCCTAACTACAAAAGACTCATCTACAGGACTATTATAAGACCTATATGGACTTTTGGAATTGTGCTATAGGGCTCGACCAAACCACCAAATTCTTCTTGTATCCAATCCTTACAATCTAAAATCCTTCGTAAAATCCTCTATGCTCTTTACTTTGTCTCGAATAAACTCTAAAGACCTTAATGTTCCCTATGTTACTGTTTTGGCCTGAACCAGGTATGAATCCTTTCATGTAAAACTCCATTCCCACTCTAATCCACTATTTTCTATCCCTGCATCCTCTTCTTTTTTATTATTGGCATTACAATCCTATGTGGGTCTTAGTCTCCTCAAGGAGCCTTTGCCAGGTGGCTCCCAATGCAGTCTCCCTCCAGTCATGGATGTTCTAGGGTACTCCTAGCATCTTGCACCACAGCATCTGACCATCCCAGTCTCAGTCTCCGTATTCCTCTGGTACGCTCCAACTTTCTCTTGAGCAATCGCTTAACAGGGTCCTTGTAACGCATTCTTGCCACATGTCCGGCACATCTTAGTCTATTCATCTTCATCCAGGAAATATATCAGGCTTCCCCAATATCACTTACACTGTTGTGGACGTCTTCTCCGTTGGCCATTTACATTAATTCCTCGGCAAATCTTCCATATCATTCTTTCAAAGAACGCTATGTCTTTTTCTTTGGTCTTTGATATGATCCATGTTTCGGGGTTATATGTCAATACTAGCGTAATGAGGGTCTTATACAGCATGATTTTAGCTTGCCTAGATACAAATAAGCTCCTCAGATGTCTCTGCAACCCAAAATAGCATCTATTGACATTGACGATTCTTTTCTTTATTCCGAGGGACACATCATTAGAAGTGCTTATAATACTTCTTAGATAAGTGAAACTATCCACCTTCTGGAATTTATAAGGACCCATTTCTACAAAATGGGTCCTGGCTTACATTGTTTGTAGATTTACCAGTCCTCATATACTTAGTCTTCTCTTCATTGATGCACAGTCCCATCTCATCTGCCACCTCAGCTTTTTACAAATCATTTTCTTAAAAATGCTTCTTAAAATGCTGAAAATGAACGCCCAAAAATATCCAAGTCATCTGCATATCCCAATAATCGTACAAGTCTGTTATAAATTGTGTCATTTGTTTGGATTTTTGACTGTCGAACAATCCTTTCTGAAATTGTACAATATGCATGCCAGGGCATCCCCCTGCCTTAGGCCTCTCAAAGTCTTGAATTCAGGGGAGGGGAGAGTTCCCCCTGCATTAGGACTACATAATTGGTTTCATCCATAGTCATTGCAAACAGGTGGATCAACTTAGAGGGTACTCCTAACTCTCTCAAGAGGTAATGCGTGGAAATTTTATATTCTAATGCTTTCTCGGGGATGGTCCTAAGGCTGAAGATCTGGTTTATCGTTCCTCCTGCTGTGAAAACCTGCCTGGTAGTCTCCTACCTCTCATTCGGCAAATGGTTAAGACTCTGGTTAAGAATATTATACAATACCTTATATGCACACAGAAGTAAGGTAATATCTCGATAATTCGCAACCTCAAGTATGTCTCCCTTTTTATGTATAGGAAATATAATGTCTTTCCTCGATTGCTTTGGCATTTTCTCATTGACCCTTATGGAAAGTATAATACATACATTTCTTTATGTGAGATTTCAGTCTCTTTCTTGAATAATTCTGCTGGGATCCCATCTTCACCAGGAGTCTTATTATTTTTCAATTGCCTCCATCATTTCCTCGAATCCTGGTGGATCTTGCTCATCAATACCATTTCTATTATTAAACTAGCTTGGTTTTCACTTTTATCCTGGACATCCTGATTTAGAATTGTCTCAAAATACCGACTCCATTTTGACATTATAGCATCTTTTTCAGTCAGCAGTATTCCATCCTCAGCTGTACAAGCCTTGACTCTAGGTTTAAACCCTATTGTGGTACGACTGATTTTCTCATAGAACTTAGAGATCTCTGCCGTGATTCTCAGCTCTTCTATTTCTTCAAGCTGCTTGCGCTGCCATATCCTTTTCTTTTACTCGTGAGGCTTTATCTCTTTCTTCCGGAGTTCTTTATATTGTTCTGTTGATCCTCTTGTGTGCTTTCTTTGGATCATATTCTTGTATGCAGCGTTCTTTGCATCTGTTGCTTGGGCACATTCTTTATCAAACCAGCATGGTCTCTGCTGCACACACTCTTCAATGCCAAGCACCTCTTTTGCTCACCTCTTTTGGCATTCAAGCCAGCTTCCTGATGCTCCTGTATATCTTCATTATTGCCTGTCATTCTCAAGTGGGTCCTCAGTAATTATCTAATTGATGCTGATAATTTGTATACTTTTCTGGCTCTTTAAGCTTTGAAACACCAATTTGTCCTGTTACTTTTTTTCTGCTCCTTGTCCCCTTCAAGATTTTTGCCCTGTTCTTAGGCACAGTTGGATAGTGGTCCGAGTAAATATTTGCCCCCCTATAAACCCAGGTACTGATTAAATTAGACTGATTCCTGCCACATATCAGAATGTGATCTATTTGATTAACAGTTTATATATGTATTGTAATATACCCATTTTGTTATATAAAATATATATGTATTTATTTATTTATTATTTAAATATTATATTAGGCAGGCTAACAATCAGATAAAAATTAAATTAAATTGAAATTAACAGCTCCAATTTGAATGTTAGTTTCTAGGCATAGCATCCATTTTAGATGCTGGGAAAAGGTCCCTTTCAGGTACCTGGCAGGTAGGAAAAAGGTTAGTCAAGGGGAGTTGGGTTAGGACCTGGAAGGAGAAGAAGCTGTTGCTGAATATGAAGAAGAATCTTTGTTAGCCTGCATATTGTTTTATTATTTTGTAAGCTCTAATTATGATTAAAAAGTAAATATAACAATTTTGCCTGATTGTCAAGAACCCATACCCTGAGAGTAAATTAATTTAAATTCCGTAATTATGTTATTATTATTATTTTTTTATTGTATTGTATTTTTTTTATTGTATTGTACTTTTTATTGTATTGTATTTTTTTAATTGTATTTATTTATAATTATATTATAATATAATATTATATATATATTACAATATATATATATATATATATATATATATGGGGAGCCCGTGGCTGAGTGGCTAGCGCACTAGTCCCTCATGCTAAAGGTTGTGAGTTCGAATCCCAGTCCCGGCGGGGCTTTTATTAGGATGTAAAAAATGGGGATTCGCTCACAGCCTCTCCCCGGGTATGTGAGACTCGTCAGCCAAATGGTGGCCACTCACAAAATTAGGCGTAGGGAGTGATGACCCTATACTAAAAATTGCATCATGAAACGTGAATGTTTAACTCACAGGAGTTTACACCACGAGGCCCAGGGCCAACACGGCCTGTCGTGCCACTGAAAGAAAGAAAGATATTATATATATTATTATATATATAATATATATACGAATAAAGAATGGCCTCTAAGACTGAAAGGAATTAAAGATAAAGATGGAAGTATCATCTGGCGTGCTGAAAAAATAATGGAGAGATGGAGGGAATATTGCAAGGATTTTCTAGAAGGAAAAGATATCAGTTTGGATGAGTTGATTAAAGATTATTACGATGAGTATGACTTCATCAGTGAGAAAGAATTGCAGGAAGCTATCTGCAAGATGAAACTCGGTAAGTCAGCTGGACTGGACGAGATAACTTCCAAAATAATGTGCTACATGGGCATCAAAGGCGAAGAAATGTTCCTCCATCTTCAGAACTTAACATGGCATAAGAAAAGTATACCAAAGGACTGGCAGATCACTGTCATAGGGCCAATTTTCAAGAAAGGAGACTACAGGGAATGCAAAAATCATCGAGGTATATCCTTACTTAGTGTACCTAGCAATCTATACTTAATTATCCTAGAAACAAGGATTAAAGAACTGTCAACAGCCAGATCAGAGGTAAAACTGTATGGTTTTACAAACTCAAGGTGCATGAAAGACCTGATTTTTACATTAAGGTAGGTCATAGAGAAACTATCAAAAAACTGTCTGCTTTGCAGATCTGGAGAAGGCTTTTGACAGAATACCAAAAGAGGATATAGAGCAAGCTCTGTCTGAAAGACAATTAGATATTGGCAGGATCCTGACTGTGAAGAGTCTCTACGTCAAGACGAGAGACGTTATAAAAACTAGCAATAATACCTCCAAGGAGTACGGCAGAGATGCAGTCTAAGCCCCTTCTCTTTATATTGGTTCTTGATCAGGCGCTGAGGAAGGTAAAACCAAGACTACAACCATTTCAACTCTATACACTACGCTGGCATTTGCTGACGACCTTGTCATAATTTCAGCCAATGATCGGGACCTACAACGTAATGTGAGTATTCTACCAGAAGAACTGTCCCATATAACATGAATATAAATACTAAAAAGACAAAATGTTTGAGAGTAGGTAGGAAACCACGGCAAGTAATGGGAATCCTGAGATTAAAGGGAAAAGTTTTGGAGCAGGTCGAGAATTTCAAGTAACCAGGAACCTGGCTGAACGAAAGTGGAAGTATTGACGGGGAGAGATCCCAGAGGCTGGGAGCAGAAGGCAGAATGTTCCACACAGTTAGGAGAGGCTTCCTCAATAGAAGAGAGGTCACTTAGAAAACAAAGCTATCAGTTGATAAGTCAATTTTCCTATCTATTCTTTCCTAAACCTCTCAGTCGTGGACCCTTAAATAAAAGCATAGGAGCCAGATCCAATGAAGATGAGGTACCTAAGGAAAGACTAAGAGGGATAGATATTACTTACCAATTACCAATTTCTAAAAACAGGAAATATGTCATCAGGGTTTTCATTTAATGCATGATCCCCAAATATAAAATATATACTTCACGAATTTAATTTTAACAAATCAATAAAAAGAAATAAATTAATAATATGATATGATACAAGTTTGGTGAACTAAGTATTTTGATTTATCATCATCATCATCATAATCGTTTCCTCTTCTACCGCTGTTCGGTGTGAGGATCCTGCCTGTAGAGTCTGGACCATATGTATCTTTCCTGTGCCAACTTCATTCTCCTACTCCAGTCTATCCCGCGCCTCCTGCATGCTTCCTTTACACCGTCCTCCCAGGAGATGCGGGGTCTTCCTCTGGGCCTTTTTCCCTCTGTGCGGGTCTCATACGTCTTCCAGGCACTTCTCTCTGGATCCATCCTAAGAAGATGTCCAAACCACCTTAGTTTGTGTTCCTCTAGAACGGCCTCCGCCGGTTTGACATCAAGGGTAGCCCGTATAGTGGCATTCCGTATCCTATCTCTCCATGTCTTCAAATCCTGCATGAAAAATACCTAAGGGATGGATACCTTTATGAATAAAAAAGTAATCAGAGGCACTGAAATCAGCATAGATCATCTGTTGACAGAAACCGATACACATATTATATATATATACTACTTTATTCTCTGAATCTTCATCTCGTTCCTTACCTTCCTACCCATCATACCCAATGCTCCGACACCTGGCTTGACCTTCACATTACTGACTCTCCTCTTAAGGTCCTTTCATCCTCCCATCACCCGGTTACGTTTCTTTCATCACACAATCTCATCCAGATCTTATACAACCTACCCGTGAAATCCTTCACTCCCAAATTGGTCTGCTATCGTAGTTTGGACCTCCTCTCTTACAAATCCCTTCAAACCGACCTGGAATCACTCCATTGGGATTCTATATACTCCTCTAATTCTCTAGATCATATGATATCCACTCTTACCTCATACCTCAAAACCTTCTAGACCTTCATGCATCTTTGAAAACCCGAATGTTACGCCATCCAACCGTGCCTTGGCTAACCCATGACCTAAAGGAGATGATTGAAAAAAGAGAAGCAGCAAGAAGAAAATTTCAATGCATGCGTACGCCGTCTGATTACGAACATTTTAAACAACTTCGTAATAGAACCCAGGGCGCGGTTTGACGTGTTAAATTTCTCCAAATCCATAATGCACTCTCCAAAGCTCCTGATTCCATATCCAAATAGAATATTATCCAAAAATTATCTATTCTATAACCCAATAACCACATTCCTCTCTCTGTTTCTCTGGACGATCTCAACAATCATTTAAAATCCTTTGCTACTGTATCTTCTCCTGCCGCTGATATTGACCATCAGAGTTTCAACCCTGAAAGCTTTTTCTTCTCCCACCTCTCTTATGACGCAATACAAACAGCTATCCTTAAATCCCAGACCAATGATTATGGGACCGACAACAATCCCGTATTATTAATAAAATCTTGTCTTTCCGTTCTAATACCAGTACTTTACCATATCTACAATTTTTTCTTTCCAAACTCTATATTCCCTAATTCCTGGAAAACCGCCTTAGTTCGTCCATTAAACAAAGTTCCGAATCCTACATCACCTTCTGATTTCCGCCCTATTTCTCTCCTTTCTAATTTATCCAAACCCCTGGAACGCCTTGCACAAATCCAGTTATCAAATTTTTTAGAAGAACGTTCCCTTATCAACCCTTTCCAATCGGCTTCCGACCCGGTTATTCAACTCAATCCGCTCTACTAAAAATAACTCAAGACCTCCAATCCGCCATAGAACACCAAAAACTAACTATCCTTATTCTTCTAGATTTCTCCAAAGCTTTCGATACGGTAGACCATAATATCCTTCTGTTCAAACTACGAAATATTCCTTTATCAAATAGTGCTCTGCACTAGTTCAAATCCATCCTCTCCAAGCGCTCACAGTATGTAGTGACCCCAGATCAACCTCCTTCCAGAACCCTGCCTCTATCCTGTGGTGTGCCTCAGGGATCATCATTATCCACCACCCTATTTGCAGTTATTACTTACTTTTTCTATCCCAGTATGACTAATATTCTATTTACCTGCCACGTTAACGCTCAATCCATTCCAGCTCATTTTGATGAGTTCCTCGATTATTTCCTACATATCTTCCATCATATCATTGCCGTTTCAGAAACCTGGCTCAAACCGACCGTTCCTTCCTCCTCTATATCCATACTTAATTACGTACTCATTCGTCATGATCGGGTGGACCGAACTGATGTAGGTGTTGGTCTGTATGTTCATGTAAGTTTGAGGACAAAATTCCTTTTTGAATCTCCATCTTCCAATATACCTCACCCTGAATATTTATTTGTGGAAATTTGCTCAAATATTCTCCCTCCTTTGTATCATAATATATCGCCCTCCAAATGTCCGATTTGATCCTACACTGGAATCCTCTCTTTTCACATATGTTCCTTTATACAACAATATAATAATAACCGGTGACTTCAATACCAATTTATCTTCCGACTCCCCTGACAAATTATACTTAGTAGACCTTATTCACTCTCTAGACCTTTTTATCGTTCCGTTTAATACTATTCATCATACTCGGTTGTCAAGCACCTTGCTTGACCTCTTCATAGTGGATTCTCCTCAAAACCTGTTGTCCTCTTCCCAAAACTCAGTATCTTACCTGTCTCATCATGATCTCATCGAGATATCTTACAACGTCCCAATACCTAAATTCACTCCTAAACAAATCTCATGGCACGACCTCGACTCATTGAACCCAGAAACTTTAAATACATTTCTAGAAGCCCTTGCCCGATCCTTGGAACCAATCTATTCCTATTCTTTTATCGATGAAAAAGTGAATCGTTTATGCTCCAATCTCCTTTTATTTCTAAATCATCACACACCTCTAAAAACCTCAACTTTCAGAAGACCTTCTGCTCCCTGGGTTAACCCCAAAATCAGAGAGATGATGAGAAGAAGGGACGCAGCTAGGAGACGCTTCCGACATACACGAAATCCCGATGACTATTCCTCATTCAAAATCCTGAGAAACCTTACCCAGTCATCCTTACGCCGTGCTAAAGCACTGTTCTTCCACACTTCACTATCACAAGCCCCGGATCATAAGTCTCGATGGAAAATCCTCAAAAATCACTCCATTGTGAAGACTAAGGCATGTACCTCCTACCCTGTTTCCTCTGACCAATTAAACTCCTTCTCCAATCCTATCCAAACGTCTTCAACCTTTTCATTCTGCATTCCAAAAACATCTTTTAACCCCGAAAAATTCTATTTCTCAAATATATACCCTGAAGAGCTGTTCACCTCCATCCTAAAATCCAGAACCACAGACCATGGACCGGATCAAATTCCCGTTAAATTAATCAAATTGTGCTTGCCTATCATATTTCCAATCCTTTTGCATATTTATAACTACTCTCTGCAGAATTCTACTTTTCCAACAGCTTGGAAAAAAGCTATAATCCGTCCTCTTAGCAAAGTATCAGTTCCCACCAGAGTTTCTGATTTCCGACCGATTTCCATCCTCTCCAATCTCTCAAAGCCGTTAGAAAGAATAGTCCATTCACAGCTTAACACCTTCCTAGAGCAAAAGTCCCTTATAAATCCCCTCCAATCCGGTTTCTGAACTCATTTCTCAACACAATCCGCCCTGTTGAAAATTACTCAAGATATCCAATCCTCCAAAGATAAACCTGAAATCACAATCCTTGTTCTATTTGACTTTTCCAAAGTGTTCGACCTAGTGAATCATGATATGATAGCGATCTATAAGATACAGGAAGACATAGATAATATTAACGCATGGGCATTAAAGAATGATTTAAGACTGAACGTCGATAAAACTAAGGCCATAATTGTAGGTTCCAAACATCTCGTTAATTCCCTTCCTTATTACCCCTTACTATACCTTAACGGACTACCTATCCATTTCCGTACTACCGTTAGAAATCTTGGTGTCATTTTTGACCAAAACATTTGTTGGAATAATCATGTATCTCATATCATTCGCAATTCCATCGCTACTCTTAAACTGTTCTCAAGATTGCTTGATGCACTTCCTTTTAATGTTCATCGGCTCCTTGTTTCCTCCCTTGTCTTCCTCCACTTCGACTATTGCTGCCTGGTGTTGGGTGGATTGTCTGGTGGACTCGAAATGAGACTGGAAAGACTTATAAAATGTTTCATTAGATTCATCTTTGGGGTCCCTAGGCACTCCAGCGCCTCTGACAGGTATGCCGAGTTGAAGTGGCTCAATCCAGTTTCCCGGCGACAGTATTTCTTTGGAGTTTTTCTATTTTGTACTTTCAATACCAAAAATCCAACCTACATTCTTGACCTACTCATCCCTTGTTCATCGGTACATTCGTTTAATACAAAATCCCATCCATAACCTCTATATTCCTTTTCATCAAACATCATCCTTTAAAAAATCATTTAGTTTATGAGCTACATTGTTCTGGAATTGCATACCTACCTCTATATGCAAAGCACCTTCTTTAACCTTATTTAAAAGCAAAATGTTCCTTCATCTTCTCAACCATCCATCTTCCGATTGATTGTAAACAAAACGTTAGAGTAGTCATGTTGGTATATGTTAGTATATGTAGTGGTCATGTTACATTTTAAAATGAGGACCACTACAAATATGTAAACAATTTTTTATATCTTTATTCATTTTTCCTTCTCTTTCTTCTGTTTTTTCTCGATGATCTTATTTTACCATAAGAAGCACAATTATAATATATCTTCACATAAATATATATGATCATATAATTATAAACATGTATGTATACTAAGTAATTGTATTTATATTTATTTAACTTTCTTTTGTTTTAAAATAATATAAGTACATCTTAAGTTTGTATTTCTCTAATGTTTTTGTTTCTGTGCGAGACAAAAGTCACAGTTTTGTACTTTTCTGTTATTCTTAGGGGACTGAAGGTCCCAGAATAAAATTTACTTTCTTTCTATTATGGTATAAGAACTTAAACTCCACTGGCCGTCCTCACGCTTTAGCCTAGTAGCCTCATTAGGGTGTCTGAGACAAGCCGCCGTGTATCAGTAGTCGTAAGTATGATATGAGCTTTGGATTGTACCCTCCTTTTCCTCCTATTTGAAGACCTTGAAGGTATCTATGTGGCGGAATCATCACCCTCCTTGGAAAGACCCTCTTGGTCCCGGGAGCCCGAATCTGTGCTTTTAAACTTACTCACCTTGCTTATTTGCAGAGTCTGGGAAACACCTCCAGCTTGCGCTGTGGTCGCCTCTAGGAGCTCCTAATTGGTTACTATGAGGTAGCCTTCAATCTCCCCTGTGAGGGTTTCAAGAAGGTCACCCACTGTTGACTCATCAATATATTCTTCAGATGTGGCACCTGATGAGAATTGAGGGTTCAAGGAGGACAAGTCCATTTTGTTTCCATGAGTATGGAGGTAAACACACTGCAGATACAACCTCCTCTCCCTGCAGTAGGCATTTTGGTTACAATGGGGTGAGTCAATTAAAGACTATGTATTTTTAAATAACCCTGCCATTGAGCCTCAGCTCGAGCGCCATCCACCTGGCTTGCGTGTCTTAAGAAGTTCGTCACTAAGGTGGCAAACTCTGCCTCTGTCACCCAAGAGTCCCATCGGATACCCCAGGGAGCACCAAATGGAGGTGGCAGTAGGCATTGATAGGAATAGGGATGACTGGAAGATTGGCTTGATAAGTTCACAAAGATTGGGGGAGACACCCGCACCTGTCTCCCTATCCCTGTATAGTTGTCCTTCCCATTTGCCTCCCTTCAAACATGTATAATCACCTGGAAAGCACTCGGCGAAATTCATGTCTCACTGCTTCCCTTCTTTTTATCATATCCCTTAGCTAATGAGTCAACTTAAGAACAGTGGGATTGTGCAATGTTTGGGTTTTTAAGGGAGCATGCGTATCTAGTTAGTTTTTCAGGTTCAAGGTGAAAGAGGAAATCATAGGGTCAATAGAATTAGAGGAGTATATGGTATTACAATAGAGAGATCCTAAATCAGTTTGAAAGCTTTCGAACGAAAGATCTAAAATATGATAGGAGACTACTGAAATTTCCACAAACAGGTATTCAATATGAGGATGATGATGAGGAGGAGAAGGATTTTAGCCTTGAGTCATGTATATTATCCTATAATCCTATCCTGATATTATTATATTGTGTATATAATCCTATTCCCCTCTTAGCTAAATTTGTAATTATAACCTTATTTATTTTAACTAAGAATGATTTACTTATCTGTTTTGTTTTAGTCAACAGAGAACGAAATGCTCTGGCACTTACTAGAAGCCCATATTGTGTACAATTGTATTACTCTCTTCAGACTCCATCCTGTGTTTTTCTGGTTTGTAGAAATTTTTATTATATTATTTTTACTTTTATTAATTTAGTTCAATGATATTTAAATATGTTTTGATCTAAAACTTGACTTTAGTACATGTTATTATAAAATTAATTATTCCATGTGACTTAATAATTTTTCCTAGTTATAATTCTATTTTCAATAAATTATTTAAACATTGGTTGAGTGATTTGCTGTATAGATTTTTAAACCTATTTTTAATGTTACCATTGGGTTTGCTTGGAAACTGTCCAATGCTTAATTGTGTGTATTTGTACCATTATAGTTGAATTCAGTCTCCATAAGCCCTTTCTTTCATTTAATGAAAAATCTATGAAAATAGATAACATATTTATGACATATATCTGTGTCAAAATTTGTTGTCAGTGTAACTATATTATTGGTGGTTCATTGGTTACTACATTTAAGTAATATTTTATTTACTTTAATCCTGTGAACTTTACGAATTTTAGGTGATGGAATACTTAATTGGTGGAGATTTGAAATCACTTCTGAGTATATCAGGTTTCTTTCCTGAACACGTTGCTGTTTTCTATGCATCTGAAATTATTTTGGCACTAGAATATTTACACAGGTAAAATTATCATAGGGTTTTCATTTTTTTTTAAATATTACTAATTCTAGAATTCTCAAGTAGAGTCTAACTATACAATACCTATGAAGCAGCATTGTTACATCCAAGGATGATTATGTAATAAAAAAATTGGCTTGCAATAAATCAGGGGTTTACTTTATAGTCCAGGAGCCCGATGTATGGTTGACTACCTCATCGAGCATAAATCTGGAAATATTTTAAAAAATTTCTTTGTACTAATTACAAACATGCATTTCTTGTGGTCCTAAAACTCTTAATAAGCAGCTAATTAATTTGATGAAGTGATCAATTATGTCAGATTTAATAGCCCATCGAACATACAATTAGTTTTTGTTTTAGTTAGTCTGTTATGTCTCAAAAATGACGAAAACACATTTCTTGCGGTTTAGAAACTCTTACTGATGACTGATGGAAGAGCAAACATTCGGCGAAGCCACTTATTAAGATGGCCCTTGGTGTCACTATTTCAGTGCAAATTGACTTAAAATAAGACTAGTAAGACTAGGTTGAGTTAATAATAATTATATTATGGAATATAATTGTGAGATAATAAAATTTTGTTAATTTATATCAGATTTTAATTTTGTTTTTAATGTAAAATATCTAGGATTTTGTTATTTCTTGCTATGAGTAAAGGAATATAAATATGAAAAGTCAATATGAAAACATTTAAGGCGTAATAAAAGATTATATTGTCAAAAGAAAACTGTACAAAAAAAAAAAAAAAAAAAAAAAAAGTGATCAAAACCTAACAACCTTACATATTGATAAGGCTGATTGAGGACTCCAAAGTCTTGAAACTGAGTAAATACCAAAATTTTAATTTTGGTTTCAGTTTTACTTTTAAAAAAAAAATTATTAGCTTGTTAAAAAAAATAAACAAAACTCTTTGTAATTCTAGCATTGTAGAAAATTGTAGGTATTAATTTTTCATAAATTTATAACAATACATTTTTATTTTATAACACATATCAGGGAAAAAAACTTACTATGATCCCTATAAATTACATAAATGCTAATACTTTATTTAATTATGAATATATCTGATGTTTCAACTATTTGTTTCATGAATGCTACATTTTGTTTTAGACCTGCTTTCATTCTTAAAAAACAAATAACAACCGATGAAAACTTTTATTATATTATATTACTATTTAAGTTAATCTCATAGATTATTAATAATTTTAACTGTATGTATAAACATGTATATGTATATATATATATATATATATATTATATATATATATATATATATATATATATATAATAATAATAATAATAATAATAATAATAATTCTTTATTTATTCTGGGACGAGTCCCTTTAGAATAACATAGCAGGAAATAAAAAGTTAGCTTAAGAATCTAGTCTTAGAGTATAATGATTGAAAACAATAAAATTAAACTAACAACATGTATAAATAAGCTGAACATAAAAGACAGATTCTAATAAAAATGCACAAACAAAAGTATAAATGTATGTTAACATAAGAACAAAAAAAAAAAAAAATATAATGATAAAATATAATAAGATTTAAAAAAAAAATATATATATATACAGTTTTAAAATAAAATATAAAAAGAATAGAAATTATAGTTCTTCAACGTATGTTAACACCACAACAAAATATATATATAATTTTAAAAGATATAATAAGATTTAAAAAGAAAAAAAAATATATATATACATACACACAAACACACACATATATAAATATGCATATCTGCACTCAACACACACACGCACGTATATACACTTTTATATACATTTTTCAAATAAAATATAAATAAAAAATAGATTACAATTTTTCAATATATGTTGACACAGGAACAAAAAAGATACATACAATTTTAACATAAAGTAAAGAAAAAAAAATTACACTTCTTCTGAGTGTTTGCAAAATAATAAATAATTTAATCTTACATCTTGCAAAGATTAAAAGAAAAAAAAAATTAAATGATATTTGCTGTTAGTGTACCCGAGGAAATGAAAATTGAATAAACAAATAAACGAACCTAAAAGACATCTGTTGATCTTCCTTGAAATTAGCATCTATTTGGGATTATTTGGGAATTGTATTGATAGGAAATGGCTAAATAGTCGGGATTTAAATGTTGAGAGAGTTTGGGAGTTCCGGATATTAGAAGGAATGGAGTTCCATAAGGATGCGGATCGGATTGAGAATGATCTATCGAAAGCTGTGGATCGATGAGACGTTATATACAGATCAGAAGGCCGCGAGCGGGTGTTACGGGAACGCACAGAGGATTTGAATTTAAGGAGATCAAAGATGTAAGACGGACACTGGGATTGGATAACCTGGTAGAGGAAGGATGCTAGGAAATACTTGCGGCGGAAGGAAGGGTAAAGCCACTTTAACTCTTCGTAAAATCGGGTGATAGAGGTGTCTCTGGATATCCCAAAGATGAAACGTATAAAGCAGTTAAACATTCGTTTTAGTTTTACCTCGAGATCTCCAGAGACACCTCCATACACCGCACAGCAGTAGTCAAAGTGGGGAAATATTAAGGAGCTTACCAGGAGCTTACGGGTTTCGATAGGGAGAAGGGGACGGAGGTAATTTAGAAGTTTTAAGGTGGAAAATGTACGACGGGATATGGTTTTTCCAGGAAAGGGTTTGATCAAGGGTGACCCCGAGGTTTTTAACGGATTGATGGAATTGTATTGGATTGTTATTCAGAAACAGAGTAGGAATCGTTGGAAGGGCCTTAAGGAGGGGATTGGAACCTATTACAATTGCCTTGGTCTTCTCAGCATTCAAATTGAGCTTGTTGTCAGCTGCCCAGTTGCTGATTCCATTTAGATCCTCTTGAAGCATTTCCGTGGCTAGTAATAGGTCGGAAGGAGGAAAGGATAGATAGATTTGGAGATCATCAGCATAGGTATGGTATTGGGAGTGTTTGATCTGGAGGGGAAGGTCATTAATATAAACTGCAAATAGGGTGGGGGATAATGATGATCCCTGAGGCACACCGCAGGATAGAGGCAGGGTTCTGGAAGGAGGTTGACCTGGGGTCACTACATACTGTGAACGGTTGGAGAGGAAGGATTTGAACCAGTGCAGAGCACTGTTTGATAAAGGAATATTTCGTAGTTTGGCCAGGAGGATATTATGGTCTACCGTATCGAAAGCTTTGGAGAAATCTAGGAGGATGAGGATGGTTAGTTTTTGGTGTTCAATGGCGGATTGGAGGTCTTGAGTTATTTTTAGTAGAGCGGATTGAGTTGAATAACCGGGTCGGAAGCCGGATTGGAAAGGGTTGATAAGGGAACGTTCTTCTAAAAAATTTGATAACTGGATTTGTGCAAGGCGTTCCAGGGGTTTGGATAAATTAGAAAGGAGAGAAATAGGGCGGAAATCAGAAGGTGATGTAGGATTCGGAACTTTGTTTAATGGACGAACTAAGGCGGTTTTCCAGGAATTAGGAAATATGGAGTTTTGAAAGGAAAAATTGTAGATATGGTAAAGTACTGGTATTAGAACAGGAAGACAAGATTTTATTAGTTTTACGGGAATGTTGTCGGGTCCATAATCATTGGTATGAGATTTAAGGATAGCTGTTTGTATTTCATCATAGGAGAGGTGGGAGAAGAAGAAGTTATCTGGATTGAAACTCTGATGGCCAATATCGGCAGCAGGAGAAGAAACAGGAGCAAAGGATATAAAATGATTGTTGAGCTCGTCTGGAGAAACAGAAAGAGGAATGTGGTTATTGGGTTTTAGGATAGATAATTTTCGAATGATATTCCATTTGGATTTGGAATCAGGAGCTTTGGAGAGTGCATTATGGATGTGGAGGGATTTAGCACGTCGAACCGCGTCCTGGGTTCTATTACGAAGTTGTTTAAAATGTTCGTAATCAGACGGCGTACGCGTGCGTCGAAATTTTCTTCTTGCTGTTTCTCTTTTTTTATCATCTCCGTTAGGTCATGAGTTAGCCATGGTGCGGTTGGACGGCGTAACATTCGGGTTTTCAAAGGTGCATGAAGGTCTAGTAAGGTTTTGAGGTATGAGGTAAGAGTGGATATCATATGATCTATAGAATTAGAGGAGTATATAGTGTCCCAATGGAGTGATTCCAGGTCGGTTTGAAGGGATTTGTAAGAGAGGAGGTCCAAACTACGATAGGAGACCAATTTGGGAGTGAAGGATTTCACGGGTAGGTTGTATGAGATCTGGATAAGATCGTGTGATGAAAGAAACGGAACCGGGTGCTGGGAGGATGAAAGGACCTTTAGAGGAGAGTCAGTAATGTGTAGGTCAAGCCAGGTGTCGGAGAATTGGGTATGATGGGTAGGAAGGTGAGGAACGAGATAAAGATTCAGAGAGTAAAGTAGGTTTACTAGGAAAAATTTGTCATAGGATTCTGCAAGCATATTGGTGTTGAAATCTCCAGAGATGATAACATTAGTATAACTGGAAACCCATTGGACAAGGGAAGATTCGAAAATGTTATCGAATGGAACATGAGGAGGTCGATATACTAGGATATATAGAAGAGGAGTTTTAAAGGATAAAATTTCAACGAATAGGTATTCGAGGTGGGGATGATAATAAGATGGAGATTGGAGAAGGATTTTAGCCTCGACACTGTCATGTATATACAACCCCACACCACCACCCCTGCGATCAGATCTATCGTGGCGAAGGAAGGAATAATTAGTAAGGGATACTTGGGAGGAAGGAATGTAAGGTTTAAGCCAAGTTTCGGATACTGCTATAATGTGATGAAAGTTATCTAGAAAATACTGTTGAAATTCATCATAGTGGGCAATAAGGGATTGTGCATTGATGTGACAGGATGTTAGGATGTTAGTCATGATTGAAGAGGGAGATAGGGTAGTCGAGAAAAGGTTTGGGGATAGGAAATAGGTTATAACGAAATTTTAAAATATGCATAATTTCAAGTTTGAAGTTATATTATAACAGATGAAGTAAATAAATAAATGATCTATTAGTTAAGATATAAATAAATAAAATAATTAAAGGCTTCAAAAATAAAATAAAATATTATAACAAAAGCAAATAAAACATACAGATAACTGTTATTAAAATAAAGAAAAATAAAGTGAACGATAGAACGAATATCATAAAGATGAAACAAACTAATATTTTTATCAATTGAGAACGAAATAAAAACAAAAATAAAGATATCCTCGATATAAATAGAATGAAGTTTTACGAAAATAATAGTCCTGAGGAGACTTGATCTCGGAGTTCAAATGAAAACATCTAAGTCAGATGATTTGTTTATTATAACAGCCGGGTAACCGTCAGACTTCCGACACCTGACCCTGCCCCCACTGAACCATACATATTTTATGCCGGCTGATATCTTTTTCTGGCGGGCTAGCCAGTAGAGGTGTCGGTTAGTGGACGTCATCGCCTCGCTGTCGTAGACTCGGTGAGTACTTCTCTCAGCCCAAGTGACGGGTAGAGAAGTCTCTTTTGATTCTTCGTTGCCGCACTAATTCATCTCTCACGGTTCGCCGAACAAATCGAGCGGAGTCCCCGCTTCTTTGGGCCTGAGACGAACAGCGTGGTCCAGATCTCCCGGGCTGAGCTGGACACCCAGGCCCATGCCGACAGTGATTACGGTGCCCATAACAGTTTCGCCTGGCCTTTCCGGGATACCTCGTATTTCCAGGGTATTAGTTAGGTTATTTTGTTCTGCTTTATTTAAGCGGGCTTCTAAATCAGAAATTTTAACTTTTAAAGAATTATTTTCGAGCGTCAGTTTTTCGAGTTGATTTGTTTGCTGCTCTAATAAATTTTCTATTTTTAACTAATCTTTCTATATTTTGAAAGGAAAGTTCGGATTGTTTATTCAGGGTATCCTTAATGTCTTTAATATCGTCGATCCCCTGAAGCTTATTCTTCATTTCTCGAACTTCCTCCGCCAGCGCCCTCAGCAGGTCCATCATTGAATTAGCCTCCGATTGTGGTGATGGCCGTGATAATATCTCACAATCAGGACACGTCCATTTTTTAGATACTTCTGTGTCCATAACTTCTATTTTTAAACATTTTGTATGGTATAAATTTAAACAAATACTACAGGCAACTTTTAATTTGTCATCACGGCCTGCTGATTTGTTACATAATTTTCAATTAACCATTTTTATTATTTAAGTTATTTGTTATGCGAAAATAAAAATAAAAATATTGACAATAATAAGTTTATTTCCGCTGAGCCTGTTAGGATTAGGGCTAGTAAACAGATTGCCCCCACTACTGTTACACCACAGCTCTCCTTAATAAACTCTTAGTTGTTTTTTCTTTCACTATTTTATATCTAATAGTAGAAAAATTAAATTATAGCATTACCTGTTATATATAATTAACATATGTAATAAACCTATGTATATATAATTTTGTTTGAAATAATTCGGGTTTTAGGTCATTAAACTATCACTTCTTCTTAATTTTTTCCTCTTTTCCGCTCTGTGGTGTGCCGGTGTCAATGAAATCTTAGTGTTGAAAGGATCCGTATGTAACAAACATTAGACGGAGGACGAACGTCCAAATACAGAAAATTAAAGGATGTAGTATATGACTAAAACCCGAATTATTTCTAAACTAAATTATAATATAATATAAGGTCGATAATAATTTCATTGTATATATATATATATATATATATATATATATATATATATATATATATAAAGATAAAATATAAATAAACAAATAAAAAAAAAAATATATATATATATATATATATTTTTTTTTTTATTTGTTTATTTATATTTTATCTTACATTTTAACATAGTTATATAATTTCATGACAAATTGTAAGACGATTATTTGTGAATTTGACAATATTTTGTACTTTTAGATCAAATTAGTTCCATTGCACCTGAAGATGGCATTGTAGCCGAAATGTAGTGCTATTATTTTTAATATACCATATTTATATACTAATTTATTTTTTATTAAACTTTCTTTTGAGGATGTATAGTTGACTGTAGAAACTATTATAGGTGGAATAGTCAGGAATCAGTCATTTTTTTAAAAAGTTTCAATTTTGCCAACGTTTCGGCTCAAGCTTGTGAGCCATCATCAGTCAGGGCTACAAACATCAGAACAAAAGAGATACATAGTAATATGATAATGAAAATTTTCTTTTGAATGTAGTGACAATGATAACATTTGAAATAAAACAGAAAATATACCAACATACTTAAATATTGTAGATACAAATAATGATAATATGATACATAATCTGATGATGATATGCATAACAAATTTTACAGAACTTTAGACTTTAATATAGAAATAAAAAAACCCAAAAAAAACCATATATATAAACGTACCATTACTGAGCCATGTCCAAGCATAAACTGAGGAAAACCATAAACATAGGTAGTATGGGGAGGGGTTCATGTAAAAACTCAGAAGGTTTTCCCCTCAAAGTGTAAATACTACAGCTTATCTTTGTTTTTAAAAAGTTTTACAAAATTATATAATGGAAAAAACAAAATAATATATCCGTATGTACAATAAGGCTCAACATTTTTAGCAGAAAAATTATAAACACTAGAATCTGAGGTATTTAAAAGATCCATGAGGTATATAATAAAAAATAAAATAAAATAAATAAATAACAAAAACAAGAACCAGAGATGTTATAAACAAAAAGATAAATATACAGTAAATAAATAAAATTACATTACACAAGCAATTTGTACAATAAAGTGATAGAGTTATAATTTAAGGAGACGGAAGATGTTAGCATACGAGAGAGAGATTATCTCTTTGTCAGTTTTATGATTTACGGGTACTCGATCTTTTTCCATATGGATACATATAGCTTCGGAGAGGAGTCGCTTTTAGTAGTTAGGTACGGTGGCTAGGATTTCAAGATTGTCAAAATCAAAATGATGGTCAAGGAATATAGCGTGTTCGGAAAATTTTGAGGTAAATGGGTTACGGGTAGATATTGGTTATTGGTGCTGATAAATTCTTTTTTTGAGATAGTTTTTGGTCTCGCCTATGTAACATGAATTGCAATTTTGGGAAGAGCAGGGAATACGATAAACTAAATTTGATTTTTGTAGGAAAGGGATGGGATCTTTTAGTTTTGAATATAGATTCTTTAATTTGTTATCATGTTTTAAAACTCCGCTTAGATGGGGAAAGCTAGAGGATAAGATTTTTTTAATTTTTTGAGATAGAGATGGGATGTATGGAATTGATCTGTACTGGGGAACTATGGCGGGTTGTGGAGAGTGTGCGGGGATAGAGTGTGTATTAGTGCTGATAAATTCTTTTTTTGTGATAGTTTTTGGTCTCGCCTATGTAAACAGCTTAAAGAAAACTTTAATGCAATAAGATATATCCTTCCAGGGATCCTGATTGGGTTCATAATATCTCCTCGTTCAACTCCCCCAACATGTCAATAATATTCTCAGTTTAGGTCCAAATTTCCTTTTACCAATTCAAAAAAACTAATACCATCTCATATAACCGACCTTGAATTCATCCATCAGGACACTTTTTTTGATTCCTGACGAAGAAAAACGAATGATTTCCCGTACCCGGACCTCTAATATTATTACCAATTACTTACAAAACCCTCCGTCTAACCCTTCTCCATTTTCACCTCAATTTACTAAGGACCTATCCTCTACCCGATCCTTTCTCAAAACCAATGACCATATAATAGTCACCCGTGCAGATAAAGGAAACAAAACCGTTATCATGGACCGGGCAGAATACGATGAAAAACTAAATTTTCTTCTTTCTGACAAAACCACATACCTTCCAACCAAACGCGATCCTACATCCTCTCTCACCACTAAATTTAACCAGCATTTAAAATATCTCCACGAATCCAAACAGATCACTCTCTCTACCGACAAAAACCTCATCTCCTATAATTCAGTTGCTCCCCGATGTTACGGCTTACCTAAAATCCATAAACCAGGAAACCCATTACTTCCCATAATTTCAAATATCAACTCACCATCCTCAAAACTCAGTTCATTCCTTCTCTCTCCCTTACAAAAAATCAGCCAAAATAACCCATATGACATCCAAAATTCACAGCAACTCCTTGAAGAACTGAAATCCCTAACTATTCCTCAAAATTTCATTTTAGCCTCCCTAGATGCTGTAAACCTTTTTAACAACACCCCTACTGACCGTGCTCTTAAAATAATCGATGAAAATTGGCTGACCTTAAAACCGCATACCTCCCTCAACCAATCCTCATACCTTGAATCCCTCTCTCTGTGCTGTAACTCCGGCTACCTATGTTTCCAAGAGAAATTTTATAAACAAATTTTGGGTTTAGCCATGGGAAACTGTCTTGCTCCTGATCTCTCCAACATCCGTCCTCAATCACCTTCTTGACACCGTTATACCTAACTTTTCCGCAGATATTTTTTTCATTAAAAAATATGTTGATGACCTTTTCCTGATCCTCAACCCCAAAGCCATCCCTAATATCTTGACTTCTTTCAACTCTTACCATCCCCGACTCCAATTTACCATTGAAATAGAAAACAATAACTCACTTCCGTTCCTCGACCTCCTTATCATAAGAAATTCCGATAATTCACTATCCACCAACTGGTACATCAAACCTGCTTATTCTGGCCGTCTCCTTAATTATTTTTCATTTCACCCACATCACCAGAAAATTAGTGTACCAAAAACCTCATACACCGTTCCTTAACAGTTTCCGATACAATTTTCACCAAGATAATTTAATCCAACTAGAAAAAATCCAAAATCTAATAATTTTCCTGACCAATTAATCAAAAACCTCATTAAAACTTCTTCAAACCCTCACTCTATCCCCTCACACTCTCCACAACCTGCCATAGTTTCCCAGTACAGATCATTCCATACATCCCATCTCTATCTCAAAAAATTAAAAAAGTCTTATCCTCTAGCTTTCCCCATCTCCGCTTAGTTTTAAAACATGGTAATAAATTAAAGAATCTATATTCAAAACTAAAAGATCCCATCCCTTTCCTACAAAAATCAAATTTAGTTTATCGTATTCCCTGCTCTTCCCAAAATTGCAATTCATGTTACATAGGCGAGACCAAAAACTATTTCAAAAAAATAATTTATCAGCACCAATAACCAATATCTACCCGTAACCCATTTTCCTCAAAATTATCCGAACACGCTATAGACTGTGAGAAATGAGCTGGTGAGGAAGAGAAAGGTTGTCAGAGACTTTTCTACTCGCCACCTAGGATGGCAAGAAAACGATGCCCATAAAATATTCTTGGGTGAGGCGATGTCCCCGACCAACAGGCATCTTTACTGGCTGGCCCGGCAAAGAAGAGCCGCCAGCAAATTGAAATACACATGGTTTAATGATGGTAAAGTGAAATGTCGGCGTGCGGATGGCCAACCAGTAATAGTCATCAACTCGCTTTCTGACTTAAAAGTTTTTGACTGACATCAGGGACTACTTTTTACCTTTCGGGATCATCGGCTTTCGACCATTTGTTTTTTAACCACTAATTCGCGATTTTCATCTCCTCATTATTTTTTTCTTTATTACTGTAGCTATTTTTATTTTTGTTCAACATTAAGACAAAATGCAATTTTTTTTCTTTATTCGCAAATATACGGGAATTTTTTGTTATCTAACTCAACAAGAGTAATAATTATTTTATTTTTATTCGCTATGTACAGACTACTAACAGCTGTTGAAATTGTAAAAACCTTTTTGATTTTCTATATTGTTTGTTTTATTTCTATTTTCTAAGAATGTTTATGTTTCTAGTTCTTATTCCACAAATAATGTCAATGCACTGCAGGTTTATTCATCTTCTCATTCCTCGCTCCCCTTTTCTCATGGCCCACCATCTCGGTTCACTACTTCCAATTTTCCTTTCCCATGACTAATGTCCTTTTAACCTGTCACGTCAACGCACAGTCACTCCTAGCCCATATTGATGAATTCCATGACTTTTTCCTCCATAACTTTTATCACTTAATAGCTGTTTCTGAAACCTGGCTGAAACCTACAATTTCCGACATCGCAAGTTTCCCTTCCGAATTATACATTGCTCCGTCATGACAGAGATGACCGAACGGGTGGCGGCGTGGGTCTCTTTGTTCATGACAGCCTCAAATCCAAACAACTCATTCAATCACCCCATTCCGATTGCCCTCACCTCGAATACCTTTTCGCCGAAATATCCACAGCTTCACATTCCCTACTATTTGGAGTCATATACCGCCCTCCCAGAGTACCCTTTGAGACAGAATTCGAATCCACTCTTTACAATCTAATCCCATCCTATAACAATATCATCCTCACTGGGGATTTTAACACCAACCTATTGTTGCCTTCCTCAGACCATGCCTACTTAACCAACCTCTTCTTCTCTCTCGATCTTTATATTGTACCATATAATCCCACACACCACACCCAGTCCTCAGAATCCTGGCTCGATCTGTATGTTCTGGATTCTGCTGATAAACTCCTCGCCTCGTCTCAACATCCTGTTCCGTTCTTGTCTGCTCACGACCTTATCCAGATATCCTATAATCTTCCGATCTCTCTATTTCCCCCAAGAACCATTTCTTTTCGTAACCTTAACACCCTTTCCTCTGAAATCTTGGCGCCAGATCTTGAAGCTATCCCATGGAACACCATATACTCGCTTAGGACCGTAGATTCTATGGTTGAAACCCTTACCTGTCATCTCCATAATATCCTAGACAACCATGCTCCCCTTATCACAAAGAAAATCCGACACCCTCCTGCTCCTTGGTTAACGCCAGAAATTAGGGAATGTATGAGGCACAGGGATGCTGCAAGGCGACGATTCAGGCGCTCCCGTCTTCCTAGTGATTACTCCACCTTCAAACATCTCAGAAACAGTACCCAATCCATGATACGCCAAGCTAAATCCCAATATTTTCAGCAATCCTTATCTTGTGCTTCCGACTCCAAAACCAAATGGACAATCCTGCGTAAACTATCCTTAGGAAAACACACCCATAACCAACCTATTCCTATTTCCGCTGATGATCTTAACACCCACTTTGCTTCCTGCTCCTCTCATTTATCATGTCAGACGCCGATGCCTGCTCCTATGCACCATTTCAATCCGGATTCATTCTTTTTTTCCCATATCACCCCTGAGGACCTCTTTAATTCTATTCGTAAATCCCGAACCAATGACTACGGACCTGACAATATCCCAGTAAAACTAATCAAAGCCTCGCTTCCTTCCATCCTTCCAATATTATATCATATCTATAACTTTTCTCTAGACAGTGCAACCTTCCCAACTTCCTGGAAAACCGCTCTGGTCCGTCCACTGATGAAAAACTCAAATCCGGTATCTCCTAATGACTTTCGCCCAATTTCTCTCCTTTCAAACCTTTCTAAACCTTTAGAGCGTCTGGTCCAATCTCAGTTATCCCTCTACCTCGAGCAAAATAACCTTTTGAACCCCCTCCAGTCTGGTTTTCGGCCTGGCTATTCTACTCACTCTGCTCTCTCCCACATTTCCCAAGATCTTCACAAGGCCATAGATCAGCACAAAATAACAATCCTTGTTTTGCTTGATTTTTCCAAAGCCTTTGATTCTGTGGACCATAATATCCTCTTAACCAAACTCCATAGACTCCCAATATCCACTGGCGCTCTTCAATGGTTTCAATCATTCCTTACCGGCCGTTCCCAGTATGTTGTAGTTCCCAATAAACCCCGCTCCGACTCACTGCCACTAACAAAAGGTGTACCCCAAGGTTCCTCGTTATCTCCTACCCTTTTCTCCATATTCATAAATGATCTTCCGCTCTCCATCAAGCACTCCCAATACCACCTCTATGCCGACGATATTCAGATTTATATTTCCTTTACCCCAAATGAATTTCCTGATGCTATCTCTAAACTTCAGGAGGACATAAATAATATAAGTGCTTGGTCAAACAGCAACAAACTCCTGCTAAGCGCTGAAAAAACAAAAGCCATCCTGATAGCATCACCTGCTCTCGTTAAATCCTTTCCCAGTTCCCCCAACCTTTTCCTAAACAATACTCCTATCTCTTTTCATTCATCTGTCAAGAACTTAGGTATTACTCTTGATCAAACTCTCTCTTGAAAACCGCACATCTCCCAAATATCCCGCCGAACCATAACAACCCTAAAGCAATTCCGTCGCCTCCATCACCTCCTACCATTCAATATTCGTAAACTCCTTGTTTCTTCCCTTGTCTTTCCCCACTTTGACTACGGATGCGAGGTGTACAGCGGACTTTCAGGTGAGCTCGAAGCAAAACTTAAGCGTATTATGAACTGTGCAATACGGTTTGTATTCGGAATCACCAGAGACACGCATATAACCCAGTATTACACCGAGTTAAGGTGGCTTTATCCTCGTTACAGATGCCAGTATTTCCTAGCCTCCTTCCTCTACCAGGTTATCAGAACTCATCGTCCCAGCGACATCTTCCAATCCCTTCAATTTAAATCATCAATTCAGTCCCGTTCTACTAGATCCCGTCTTTCTGACCTCTACCCTCCTCCTCACCGTACTGCTGCCTTTGAAAAGTCCTTTCTAGCCAAAGCAACCACTCTTTGGAATTCTATCTATTCCTCCTGAGATCCGTCATGTAAGTACTGCTTCCTCCTTCAAATCGCTACTTTTCAACCACCTTCTCCTTACCCAGTCAAACAGACAATAACTTCAAACTGCAGATGCTATAAATACCAATTATTATTATTATTTTTTTTTTTTTTTGTGTGTTTGTATTACTCAAATTATCATTGATGAACCAGCTATTTCTGTTTTTTTTTTTTGTTTTTTTTCTTATTCCGAAAGTCTGACTTGTAAAGATGTACATATATTACTACCTTAATTATTTTTTAGTTTAGTATATTGTTATTCTAAATCATGACCACACTGTTCCGGTCATCAATTATGTATTTTATTTTATTCTTAAGGGACTTTAGTCCCAGGATAATAAAGAAGTTTTTTCATTTATATCCCTTGACCATCATTTTGATTTTGACAATCCTGAAATCTTAGCCACCGTGCCTAACTACAAAAAGCGACTCCTCTCCGAAGCTATATATATCCATATGGAAAAAGATCGAGTACCCGTAAATCATAAAACTGACAAAGAGATAATCTCTCTCTCGTATGCTAACATCTTCCGTCTCCTTAAATTATAACTCTATCACTTTATTGTACAAATTGCTTGTGTAATGTATATTTTATTTATTTACTGTATATTTATCTTTTTGTTTATAACATCTCTGGTTCTTGTTTTTGTTATTTATTTATTTTATTTTATTTTTTATTATATACCTCATGGATCTTTTAAATACCTCAGATTCTAGTGTTTATAATTTTTCTGCTAAAAATGTTGAGCCTTATTGTACATACGTATATATTATTTTGTTTTTTCCATTATATAATTTTGTAAAACTTTTTAAAAACAAAGATAAGCTGTAGTATTTACACTTTGAGGGGAAAACCTTCTGAGTTTTTACATGAACCCCTCCCCATACTACCTATGTTTATGGTTTTCCTCAGTTTATGCTTGGACATGGCTCAGTAATGGTACGTTTATATATATGGTTTTTTTTTGGTTTTTTTTATTTCTATATTAAAGTCTAAAGTTCTGTAAAATTTGTTATGCATATCATCATCAGATTATGTATCATATTATCATTATTTGTATCTACAATATTTAAGTATGTTGGTATATTTTCTGTTTTATTTCAAATGTTATCATTGTCACTACATTCAAAAGAAAATTTTCATTATCATATTACTATGTATCTCTTTTGTTCTGATGTTTGTAGCCCTGACTGATGATGGCTCACAAGCTTGAGCCGAAACGTTGGCAAAATTGAAACTTTTTAAAAAAATGTCTGATTCCTGACTATTCCACCTATAATAAACTTTCTTTTGTATGGTTTTCTTTTGACAATTTAATCTTTTATTATTGTGTTAAATATTTTCATATTGAAAGTTCCTTTACTCACAGCAGAAGAAATAACAAATTCCTAGATATTTTACATTAAAAACAAAATTTAAATCTGATATAAATTAACAAAATCATATAACCTCACAAGTATATTGCATCATATAATTATTATTAACTCAATCTTGTCTTATTTTAAGTCAATTTGCACTGAAATAATCACATCAAGGGCCATCTTAATGTATGGGCCGCCAGCCTCCATGTGGTTTCGCTTGACATTTGCTCTTCTGGCGATCATTAGTAAGAGTTCGTAAACCAAATCATATGTTCGATGGGCTAGATAATCAGATGTAATTGATCAATTCATCAAATTATTTAGCTGTTTAGTAATAGTTTTAGGACTGCAAGAAATGCATTTTGTAATAAGTATGGTACAAAGAAATTTATTTAAATATTTCTAGATGTATGTTTGATGAGGCATGCATTTGGATCCTGGACTATTAGGTCATCCAGCTTATCTAGTATTAATCTACTTCTGCAAATATAGAAAATTTTATTTTTGTATCTCATCATCTCTCTCAAGGTCTCAAGGTCAGTCCAAAGTTTGACTTATAATTGTAATCTGAATTTAACTGTGAAACTTACACATTATTTAATTGGATAACTTAGTATTGAACTTCAGTAGTATTTTTTGCTTCAAGGATGATCTTCTTTTTTCCCAATTCAATAGGCGCATATAGCAGCCCCTAGCTTTCTCAACCTCTCTCTTCCATTCATCCCTGCTCCTTGCTTGCCTTGTGTTGATTCTGGCCTCCCATATGTCCTGCAGAATACTGTCTCTCCAGCGGCCCTTGGGTCTCCCTCTGCTTCTCTTTCCATCCGGTGTGCCCTCGTAAAGTCATTTTGGCATCCTGCTGTCTTCCATTCTCAGCAGGTGGCCAAATCATTCAGTCTCTGGACCATGATGCTAGCTGAGATGTTCAGATCTTTGAATTGATTATAGATCTCACACAAACTCCATTGGTTTTGATGGAATCCCTGTTAAACTACTAAAACTTTGTCTCCCAGAAATTTTACCAGTGCTCCTTTTCATATACAATTTTTCCCTGCAAAATTCAGTATTTCCTACCTCATGGAAAAAGCCATAATCCGTTCCATTAACAAAAATCCAAATCCTACAACTCCTAAAGACTTCCGCCTGATCTTCTTATCTAATCTCTCTAAACCTTTAGAAAGATTAGTCCAATCCCAAATGTCAAAATTCCTTGAAGAATCCAAATCAATCAATCCTTCCCAATCCGGTTTCCGATCTGGTTTCTCCACTCAATCTGCTCTTGCTAAAATCACTCAAGACATATACACTGCAATGGACAACAAACAGCTGGCAGTACTAATACTCCTTGACTTTTCTAAAGCGTTTGATTCTTTGAACCATTCTATCCTTTATTCCAAACTAAAATCTCTCTCCTTTTCCTACAGCTCTATTCTCTGGTTCCAGTCTTTTCTTTCTGACCGTACCCAAGCAGTTCAAATTCCCAACAAACCTTTATCTTCTTTTCTTACCGTTTCTTCAGGGGTTGCCCAGGGTTCAAGTGTTTCTCCTATCCTTTTTAATACCTTTATAAATGATCTTCCTAATTCAATCCTCCACTGCTGCTACCACCTATATGCCGATAACGTTTAGATTTACCTATCCTTTCCTCCCTCTGAGTTATTAGCCGCGTTTACCAGTATTCAAGAAGACCTGGACAGAATTTGTATTGGGTGAATCAGAACGAACTAAGGTTAAATGCCTGGAAAACTCAGGCAATCATTATTGGATCCAATTCCCTCCTTGCATCTATTCCCTCTCTTCCTACCTTATTTCTGAACGCCCATCCCATCACATTCAGTTCCTCTCTAAAAAAATTAGGCATCCATATTGACCAAACCTTATCCTGGAAACCATATGTGGCCCAAATCTCCCGAAGGTCAATCAGTACTCTTAAACTATTCCATTGTTCCCCGCCATGTGCCATGTTCTCCCATATTCCACTCGCAAGCTCCTTGTATCCTCTCTAATTTTCCCTCAGTTTGATTATGGATGTATGGTATATGATGGCCTCTCAATGATGCTTGAGAAACGATTAAAGTTAATTATGAACTGTTTTTTAAGATTTGTCTTTGGCACATCGAGGCGGTCTCATATATCCCACTTTTATACCGAATCAAAATGGCTCTTTCCTCTTACCCGTAGGCAATATTTCCATGGATCTTTCCTATACCAAACCATCAATTCACAACACCCTCCATATATCTACAATCTCCTACAGTTCAAACCCTCAATTCACCCACTAGAGACTAGATTCCGTTTATCCAACCTTTATTATCCCTTCCCACAGAACAAAAAAATACGAATGCTCCTTTCTGGCCTGTTCTACTAGTTTCTGGAATTCCCTTCCATCAAACATCCGTCATGCTCCTTCCCTTTCTACATTTAAATTCCTTCTTTTCCAGCACCTTCTAGCATCCCAAAATGACGCTGCCTGAGAATCAAATAAATTTCATTTAGAAAATCCATGCTTTGTCACCAGCATCTAGTAACGTTTGGAAATGTTCTTTCCACTTTTCTAGGGCATCCTTGAGCATCAGGATTCTTCCTTCCTTATGCAGGATTCTTCCTTCCTTATCCTTTCTTATGCTGCACCCTTGATCATAGTGCGTTTCCGGAAGTTATTGATTTTTTTATAAAATTTTCTGGTTTCATTATTCGATCTGGTATCCTCTATTGACTGAATTTCCTACTTGGTGGGTTGTCTTTTCTTTTTTTTAGCAATCTTTTTGGCAGCGGCTTTGGCATATTTATAGTCCTTCCAACTTTGTCTCATGCTCATTACTTATCTCTTACTTAGCCATTTCACCCTTTTGGAATTTCTCACATTTATTGCAATCATCATCCCTACATTTTCTTGGTTTCTCTCCACAGATCTCCTTTGTGGTCTTAATCACAGCTTCTTTGATATCAGACCATCTGCTCTCTAAGGTTTTGCCTTTGACTATATCCGCCAGAATTATCTTTGAGGCGTTCGCCGACTCTGTCCCTGAAAAAGTTTCTTCCCTCCTCTAATTTTAGGCATTCCGAATTCCATAGTGGGCCTTGGTTATTACTCAGCTTTGGTATCCTTTTTATTCGCTGTTTCAGTTTCATTATTACCAGATAATGGCCTAAGTTTATGTCAAGGTCTCTAAAAACATAACAATGTGCTCACTACTTTTAATCCTTGGTAGTCGCAAAGTCAACCAGTCTCTCACCATTGTCATTGGTTGGGTCATGGAGACTGTATTTGCTGATTGTGGGCACAAACTCTAGTTCTTTGCCAATTTGTGCACTAAAATCTCTGAGGATAATCTTAATATCATAAGAGGGGCATCTGTCATACACCTTTTTTAACTGCTCATAGAAAGCCTCTTTTTCCTCCTCTTCATTATCTATTGTTGGGACATGCAAACATATTAGACTGATATTGCTGAATTCTTCTTTCATTCTTAGCTTGCAGAACCTTTCATTCACTGGTTAAAATCAATAATTGCCTTTGTTATTTTGTTTGAGATGAGGAAAGCTGTTACAAATTCGTTCTTATCTTTGCTTCCATTATATAGTAATGTGAATTCATTCCTCTTTAAGGTCCTTTCACCAGTCCATCTTACTTCCTGTACTACTGTTCTATCAAGGTTACATTTGCCAGCTGCATCCCTGAGTTCCTTGAAGGTACCTGCTGCATAAAGGGATTTAACATTCCACGTGCCAATTTTATAAGTCCTTTTCCAAGTCTGGGTCTGTTCCGTTTGTTCCTCTGAATCATAAGTGTTGCTGACGCAGGTCAATACAAAACTCATCTCACTGTGTTCATTTCTGTGAAATAATTCAATAAGATATCCTAATTTTGTGAGTGCCATTGTAGCTAGTGATGAAACATGGTTAGTCATTACACCACACTCCTGAGATAAGAAGGTAATCATCACAGTGGTCGCTAACTGGTTCTTCATCTGCCTAATAATTCAAAGCCTTTTGGCCAATCCCAGTTAACTTGTAAAGATCATTTTGATCAATTTTTGTTTGCCTCAGGAGGCATAACTGCAGCACAATATTGTGAGACCTTAAAAAAGCTCAAGATAACAATTCAAAACAAATGGAGGGGAATGTTGTGAAAGGGATTGTGTTTGTTGCATGACAATGCCTGCCTGCACACTAGCCAACCCTGTATACTTGCATGACTTGGGGCCTTCAGATTTTCATCTTTTCACCTATCTGAAGATTCACATTGGTGGTTAAAAATTTCTTACTGGGAGTGAAAAAGAGGTTATGAAATAGATGGATGAGATGGAAGGTGGATTATTTGGGCATCAAAAGGTTTGTAATATAAATTTGCATAGAATGTGAAGACAATTCTGTGGAAAAAATAAGGAAAATATGTACCTATATTATGCTGTGAATTTTTTAAATAACTTTTCTTTTTTTTTTAATACAATAAAAATTGAGTACACTTACTTTATGGACATGCCTCTTATAATCCGAATTGGTTAAGAACTTTGTTTTTATAATATGATTCTATAGACTCTTATATACTTATAATTAAATTAATTTTTAAGTTAAGTTTTTATCCACAAATTCTCAGTCTACTTTTTTTCTTTTGATTTTTTAGGCATGGAATCATACATCGAGACATCAAGCCTGATAATATGCTTTTGACATCTAAAGGGCATATAAAGCTCACAGATTTTGGTCTCAGCAAAGTTTCTATTCACAGAGGTATGGCTGATATTACAGCTTTTATTTTTCCTATCCCCTTTGGAGGATAAAAGTTATATTAATGAGCTATCCCATTTGAAATTGTCCAATTGTTGTTAATTTAGCTGCTCAACATTTTCGATTTTGCAGATATGGAATTAAAACAATATCATAAGGATGCGCTTTACATTTTTTTTGTCATTACACCGCATTTCCTAAATAGTTAAAATTTTCGAAAATTAATTCAATATGAGACTTTTAGCCAATTAAAAGTTCATAAAGGAAAAAAGACTCGCCTTTGATTCTTTTTTCTTATATAGCTTTGTCATTTTCCTGTTTAAAATAAAAACTTCGAAGTTGAAAAAATGGTACTTTCGTTTTAATATGAATTTTCAAACACGTATTATTAAGTTATTCGTTTTTCACTATATTGACTAAAAATTATCTCAAAAGTTATTAGGTGAAAACTTAATAAACCAGTAGTGATTACTTATCTATGTGATGAGTATAAGTGACATGAATTTGGTGACTTAAACTCAGCTGGTTCCCGAGCTATAAATTCTCTACACTGTTAAAAAAAAAACCCGATAATTTTGTGTATTTTAGAATGAATCAAAAACTTGAATGATGATGAATGGAAGTACTATCTGCATTTTTGGTCCTTACAACACACTACCTATGTTGCCTAGAAAATTTACATCAACCGAAAATTTTAATTCGCTAAGACAAGGAAGATTAGAAAGAAGTCTTGCACTTATTATTCTTTTTTTTATAGTCTTATCATTACACTATCACTAGAAAATTTTGATCTTCTGTGCATTGTCCTTTTTGTTAAATCAATTTTCAAAGAAGGGTTATTGCCAAGTTCAACTTTATTCATAGCGGATAAGAAATTATGAAACTAATGTAGATTATACCTCTATCTGATAATTTCTGTTGGATAAAATTTAGTGGCTGAGACTTAAGTTTGTTATCAACCTACTTGTAGCCAAACTAAATTAATAACACTAGAACTGGGTCTCAGTCATTACATGTCACTGATTTTGATGGAATTTTTTAGGTAAAACTAGACATTAAACCATTAGACTTTGCAAAATATTAGGGACTGCTGTCTGTGGTCTGTCTGAAAAAATTAGAAGGTTTGTGCGCAAAAAACTCATTTTATTTAAAATATCTCTGGTACTAGTGAAGGTAGAAAAATATGTTTGTTGTTAAAATTATCCTATTTCAAAGCAGAATAAATAAAAAAATAAACCATTCAATTTTTAATGTTTTATGATTGGTAATAACACTAAAAATATAAATAATCTCGTCCAAACAGTACTTTTAATACTGTTGGGAAGAGGGGCGACTAACGCATTTGCTCGCAGCCTCAACCCGGTCGTTGTTGTGAATCGCTGAATTATCTGTCAATCCGTGTAATTTTGTTGAGGGTAAATAAATTAAAGAATAAAAGAGAGAACACGAACAAGCTTATATTAAAGAAAATAAAACAAAATACTGTTCATAGTGTGCGAGCGGTGATTCTTTCTATCTGTGATGACTTCCTTCCCTCTCCTGTCTGCGATGTTCCTTTCTTTCCTTCTGCGACTCCTACTCCATGCGACAATTCTGAGACAATCTTCTATGATGATGTGCGAGTTGCGATAATACGAAAAATATGCGACATTCAGCGACAACCAACTTAATTAAACACAGTTTACACTCGCGGATGAATCCATTAACTTTTTCTCACAATCCCAGCATGCCCTCTGCCCAGCGGTCACTTAACAGCTGATTCAAATAGAATAAAACAAATGATTGTCGCGCTTGCACATAATAAATCACAAAATAAAACAAATAAAATTACAAATAGAGAGATATAAACATATGACTATTTCAATTCTTAACAAGTACGGTTTCTTAAAAATTGTGCTCAGATTAAGATTCCTTATTAGGAGTGAGGAACACAGTTTTTAAGAAACATTATTAAAATTATTGTTTTGATGTGATCATTTATATTTTTACACTCACTGATAGTACACTCATCATCATTCTAATATTTTCTTCCTTCTGAAGTATGCAAAATTAATGGAGTTAATAATTTTTATAGAACATTAATTTTTTTAAAAGTGTCGACTATTTAATTACTTGAGAACCAGCTGAGTCTCAGTAACCAAATTCATGTCATTTATATGATCATATAGATGTGTAATATGAGAGATTCCGTGTTAATATTGCAAAAAACGAATTTTGGCCATGTTTAAAAATTCATTTAAAAAAAATTACGAAGTTTTCAAATTCTAAATGTTTACTACGAGTAGGACAATGAATAAGATATATAAGGAGAAATAATCGAAAGTGGTTCTCTTTTATTTTCTAAACTTTTAGTTTGCTAAAAGTCTCGTTTTTTATTAATTTTCAAGAATTTCTTTATCCAAACTCTTCACTATCCAGGTAATATGTTGTGATTACAAAAATGTAAAGCACATCCTTATCATATTGTTGGGTTTTTTCTTATATATAAAAATGTTAGGATAATTAGTAAAAAATCAAAAATGTTGAATGGCATGGTCTAGACGATTTAAAATGGATTGACTCTTATCTAACCATTAAATAGTGAAAAATATGTCATTTGTTCAAACAGAATTGAGATATTGAGTTCTAAAAGGTGCTATATCCACTTTAGACACTTTTTCAGGAAATGCAAAAATCTGTGATTTATTTATTACTGGACCATTTTAGTTGATTCTTTTTTTTTATTAAAATCTAAAGTTGACTTTTTACTATATTAACAACTTATTTTTCTAAATTATTGCACTTTACCCATGACTTTTTAACCATATAATATGAATATAGTACTATTTGGAATGCAACGTGGTTATATGTAGTACTTTTTTGAAGAATATAACCTGAGATAACAGTCATCATAACCTTCCTCATACAATAATGAAAACAAACGTCTTTATTATGTTAATTATTAAGTTATGTATATTTCCCTATTCTCACTCAGACAAATATCTTTCCTTGTTGGTCAATTACATTTAGAATAGAATAGAATAGATAATCTTCATACAGAAAGCGATTATTCAAAGGATCTTTTATTTATTTTTGGCACTATAATAAGAAAGTATGTAATTATGAAATTTGTTTTGAACTTTTACTTATTCTTTCTCTGAATTTAACAAATGTATTTATATTATTAACTACGTGTGAACAATATTTAACTATAAAGACTGATAAATAAATAGATTTTAAAATTTTATTTTGGTTTTTACCTTTTTTAAAAAAAAAAAAAAATTCTATTAGGTTAGATCAGGCACAGTTTTTCTTCTCATATTTAGCAAGGTCAGAGAATTCCAATTCCCAACTATTTTCTGGATAAAATACCATTATTCTTTTAAAATGTGAATTTCTGAAAATTTTTATATCAAAGGGCCGGGTCTAGCCGAATAAGCATGTGAAATCTGCCCCCGTGTGTATTAGAACCAAAATACCATTGAGTCATACCTATGAGAAACAAAGCTAAAAATCCTTCTTTGACAGAATGCTACGGCCGCCCCACGATGTCCACCTCATCCACATAGGCCAATAGCTGAACCATCTGATTGTAGATGATCCCATTAGTCGGCAAACCAGAATCCCTCTCTGCCTTCTCCACTGCCAAGTTGAACAGGAGACACGCTAGTGCATCACCTTGGCGAAGTCCTTTTGTTGAGGGTAACTCTTCTGTTCTATGTCAACCAACCTGCACTGTACACTTGGCATCTCTCATTGTCAGCTTTACTAGTTGTACTAGCTTATCAGGGATGTTGAACCCTTCAAGTGCTTGGTCTATCGTAGATCTGCCTTGTCTAAATCCTCATTCGTAGGGACTAAGCTTCTGCTCTGCAAAGGGTAGACGAGACTGGAAAAGGATGTTAGATAAAATCTTATATCCAGAGGAGAGAAGAGAGGAGATACCCCTATAATTTTTACACTGGAGTTTGTTACCTTTTTTTGAGATAGGACATATAACTGACTTTTTCCAATCTTCCATCAAATCCTCTTCCTTCCAGATAGTCATGATTAGGTTCTGAATCCTTTTAATCAGTTCCTCGTCTCCGTTCCTGAAGAGTTCAGCAGTGATGTCATCAGCTCCAGGTGCCTTATTATTCTTTAGCCGATTTATGGCATTCATTATTTCTTCATCATTGAGGATTCATTCACGTCTAGGAACAGGTCCTCTTCTTTTATCAGACCCAGTGTCTGTTCTACGGGAGGCTGAGTTAAGAAGCTTGTAAAAAAGGCTTTTCCATTGCAATAAGACGTCACTTTTGCAGGCCACTATGTTCCCAACCTTGTCTCTACAAGTTTCAGGTACATTTCTTCAAGGTCTTCTCTTCCTATTGATAATCTTGAAAAGGTCCCTTGATTTATTTTCCTTCCAGTATTTTTGTAATATTACGAGGATTCCAAGTAAGACTTTTATCAAGATGGAGTCCTGCGTATTGGATTTGTTTTACAATGATGAGTGGGGTGTTATTGAAGGGTACAGTGGGGCAGGAAGTCATCAGTTTGCAATGAAGGGTCAAGATCATTTGTTAAGATTTATTTTAGTCCTTAGTTCTGACAACATTCCTCAATTTAAAAAGAAAACATCATCCTATTTGTGCTTCATCTATCAGTCTTATTTATATATTTTTCAAATAAACATATATATATATATATATATATATATATATATATATATATATTTATATTATATTTATATTTATATTTATACATAAACAAACAAATATAAAAATCAAAATTATTTTTCATTCATTCATTACCTTTATTAAAAAAAATCGGTGATAATATTTAAATTTTATGAACACTATTTCTATAAATTATTTAATTTAAAAAGCACATGAAATGCAGAGGAATTAATAACTGAAAAAAAAAATGAATGTTTCTCTGACCCATTCTGGTGCACTGCCATTTCCTATGTTATCTCGTGACCAGTAACTTGATATCATGCAGGTACCACTGTTTTTGATGGCTAAAGAAGTTCCTGAACAACTGTTTCAACTTTGAGAAATGTATTCATTTGATTTTCTTTGAAGATGTGGGCCATGGGTAGAAACAAATAAAAACCCGATGGAGTAAGGTCTGGACTAAATGGTGGCTCTAGAATAAGTTCAATACCATCAAGATTTTAAAAATTTTCCTTGGTCTGTCATGAAGTATGTTGATTGTAGTCTGCTGCTCCTTTTTATCTTACTTATAGTGTTTAGATGATGACACACAGTGGCTTTTGACACTCCACATTCCTTGGCAAGATCATGAATACTTATGGATGGATTTGATCCATCATCTTGCTGAAGAACCTCATCAGTCTTGAGTGATGATGCCCTGGGCCCTTCTAACTTAACCTGGATGTATTTCCTCCCAAATTTTTTTTAAACCGTCATGTGGTTTGTTTGTCAAGGACACATTTTATGTTTTGGTGATATCATGAACTGCTTTGGTAGCTGAACAAGATTTTTCCCCAATAATATCTATAAATAACTAGAATTTCGGAAGATGTCATCATGTTTCTTTTTTAATAAAAACTTTTGAATTAACGCTTTATCGAGTCAGTCCAATGTTGATAAGTAAGCTTAGATTAGTGTTCTAAAGAGGTCATACAGTTTTGGTGGATAATAAATTGGATTAATGTGTTCTTGGGATTCATGCATTTGACAAAATGGAAATTTTTTATTTCTTTTTTTATACAGCCCATTAATTATCACCAGTTTGTCTTTCCTTGACATACATTACCAACAATTATTATAAATTTATAAATAGATATATTTGTCCTGTAATTACCCAAAATATAAAAACTTAATGGTATTTTAGATTCTGGATGACTATGTATTGTAGAGGTTATATAAAAATATGTCATGAACTTTCAAAATACTTTTTATCCAATATTTGTCATGGGTTTTGCCTCTTCTGAAAGAGGTATTATAAATAATGTAAAATATTGTATTTCAACGTGTTAGTATATTTAATAATGATGGAGTTTTGTTGACCGTTGAGAAATTAGATGAGGAACATGGTTGGGGGTGCGGTCATAAATTAGAAACACACATTTAAAATAAGTGTTATTTTAATTATGTGCTGACGTTTCGGCCTACAATGTGGGCCTTCATCAGAGCTAAAAGAAACAAGATAACAACCAATGTAATTATAGACCTAATAATGCGTTAGGTATATAATAATAATAATATGACAGTAATAAATTATGGGAACATAAATAAAATTAAATGTATAATGACTATGTGACTATATGAATAAGATGACAATTATAAGTATAGAAATAAGGTGACAGTTATAAAGTATGGAAATAAACAAAATTAAGATGATAGTTATAAAGTATGGGAGTAAAATAATTGAGATGATAATATTGTAATGAGAATATATAAAGAGAGACTAAGCAAATGAAAAAAATGACAAAGGAAAAATATGTGAACAATTAAAATTTTAAATATTAACAATTTTGAAGTGATATATGACGGTAATATATTAAAAACATAGTTAAGAGTGTAGGTAATATATAAAAAAGAACATAGTCATTACAAAAGAGAAACAGTATGAATAAAAAATAATTTAAATTTTAAAATAATGTAATATTAAACTAATAATTATATGTCAGGATATGTAACGGAGAAAGATATGAGTATGGAAAGAGGGAGAAAGAAATGGGCGATGAAAAAAGATCCTTATCAATAAGATAAAAGATACATACTTGACTCTGACCTGAAGACGCTGCCTAAAGGAGTGATGTTTCCCAGTTTAAAAAACGCTCATTGCGTGGAACGGAAAATATGAGAACTAGAATGTCCGTTAGGACTTTTCCAAGAAGCTAAGTTATGTTTACTGATTCGATAGTTAAAAAATAGCCAAAAGTTATTACTTGAGAGTATTTGAGTTATTACTTATGGGTATTTGATAAAATTGTAAGAAATAGTGACGAGGTAAAGATTAAAAGATATTAAGTAGTAACGGATGACGATGATGAATGACGATTAGGTAATAACGAATGACGATAAGGAGCTGTCGAAGGAAATGATAAATAAACAGTAATCTAGTAGGTAAACAAATTAATAAATAAAAGGAGAATACAAAAATTAAATAAATATATAAATAAAAATTTATAATAAATAAATAAAAATGAAATTATGAAGAGATGATCAGATGGTTCTTTAAAAAATGAGCTAGGGATGCTTTATTAAATTTAATATTTGAGAATAAGCTAGTGACAAGTTATGTTTGTCAGTCTTTTGATTAACAGGAAGGGGTTCTAGTTGTATGTAAATGCATTCTGTAATGAGTCGCTTGTCATGGTTGGGAACAGTGGCAAGAATGGATGTTTTATCAAAATCAAAGGAATGGTTAAGGGTTAAGGAATGTTCTGAAAGTTTTGAAGCGGTAGAATTTCTGGAGGAAATTGTATATTTGTGTTGGGTGATGTGATCTTTGAGAAGGTTTTTGGCTTCACCAATATAGGCAGAGTTGCAATTAGGAGTTCTGCAAGGGACTCTATAAAAATTTTTGAACGATGGTCTGTTGGTATACTGTCTTTAAGTCGGCTGTAAATATCGGAGAGTTTGTAGTGGGATTTTAAAGCAAGTCTGAGGTTTGGATTGAAGGATTTTAATGATTTTTTAATTTTTTCTGAAAGAGAGGGAATGTAAGGTACGGATCTATATAAGGGAGTTGATGATGATGATGGAGTAGAAAGAGAGGTTAATTGAGGTTGAGACTGATTCCTGTAGTTATTTATAAGTTTGTTTATGATAACGGTAGGGAAGTTATTGGCCAGGAGAATTGTCTTTATGCGGTTAATGTTGATGTCGTGGAAACGGGGATCGGAAAGGAAAAGGCTTCGGTGTATAAGATTTTTGGCAACGTTAATTTTTTGATGATGGGGATGTTGGGAATGAAAGTTTAATAGTCTGCCAGAGTAAGTCAGTTTCGTGTACCAGTCAGTGGATATTGTGTTATTAGGGTTTCTAATGATGAGGAGGTCAAGAAATGGAAGGGAATTGTTAGTTTCGGATTCAGCGGTAAAATGGAGGCGGGGGTGGTAAGAGTTAAAGGCTAAAGTATGTCAGTAATTTTATCGGGGTTAAGAACAAGGAGGAGGTCGTCTACGTATTTTTTAATAAGAATAATATCCTCAGGTAACTGAGGGATTATCAAATTAAGTAAATCGTTAAGGACAATATTGGCGAGGTCAGGGGCGAGAGGATTTCCCATAGCCAGTCCTGAAATTTGATTAAAGAACTGTCCATTGAATGTAAGTTACCCTGGAATTGCAACAAAGGTTGAGGGATTCTAGGTATGAAGGACAGTTAAGTGAGGTATGGGGTTCAATAGAAGACCAGTTATCTTCGATGATACATAGGGCTTTATCTATAGGAATATTGGTAAACAAGCTTTCTACATCAAAGGAAACAAGGATGTAATGTTCCGGAATAATGAAGGATATTAATTGTTCGCGGAGAAGAAAAGAAGTTTGGATATCGTAAGGATTGTTGTGACTGAGATGTTGTAAAGAGGGTAGTAAGAATTTACTGAGGTTAACAGAGGGTGAGTTGATATTCGATGTGATAGGGCGGAGGGGGATACCTGGTTTATGAATTTTTGGGAGTCCATAGAAGCGAGGAGATTACTGATTTGGAATTTATCTATAATGACGATGTTATATCCAATTCTAATGACGATAAGAACGATAAAGAAACTAAATTCAATAAACACCTGAAATCTCTTTTAGATTCAAAATTTATAAACTATCCCAGCTATAGAAACCTTATTTCCTATAATTCCGTTGCTCCTCGCTTCTATGGACTCCAAAAATTCATAAACCAGGTATCCCCCTCCGCCCTATCACATCGAATATCAACTCACCCTCTGTTAACCTCAGTAAATTCTTACTACCCTCTTTACAACATCTCAGTCACAACAATCCTTACGATATCCAAACTTCTTTTCTTCTCCGCGAACAATTAATATCCTTCATTATTCCGGAACATTACATCCTTGTTTCCTTTGATGTAGAAAGCTTGTTTACCAATATTCCTATAGATAAAGCCCTATGTATCATCGAAGATAACTGGTCTTCTATTGAACCCCATACCTCACTTAACTGTCCTTCATACCTAGAATCCCTCTACCTTTGTTGCAATTCCGGATAACTTACATTCAATGGACAGTTCTTTAATCAAATTTCAGGACTGGCTATGGGAAATCCTCTCGCCCCTGACCTCGCCAATATTGTCCTTAACGATTTACTAAATTTGATAATCTCTCAGTTACCTGAGGATATTATTCTTATTAAAAAATGCGTAGACTTTTTTTTTTTTTTTTCATATTATTATTATTATATACCTAACGCATTATTAAGTCTATAATTACATTGGTTGTTATCTTGTTTCTTTTAGCTCTGATGAAGGCCTTACATTGTAGGCCGAAACGTCGGCACATAATTAAAATAACACTTATTTTAAATGTGTGTTTCTAATTTAAGACCGCAACCCCAACCATCTTCCTCATCTATAAGTATATTTAATTAATTTTTTGTATTTTCTATTATTTTAGATTTATTATTTGATTTTTTTTTTTAGAAAAATAATTAATATTTCTCAACTTAATTTTAGATCTAGAAATAGATGATCTTGTGAATGTTTCACCAGATTTTATTACTACGAGGACACCTGGACAATTACTCTCACTTACTTCCCATTTATCATTTGTAAGTTATTATATTTTTATTTTTTTCAAATTTTCAAAGTTAATTTTGGTTTAAATCTGAAGTCCATATTATTTCTATCTGAAAACTTGTCATGCATTTTTTATCTGTTTTCTTTTAAACTTCAAAGTAGAATAAAATAAGAGTATTTAATAAATATATGTTATAAGTAGTATTATATTGTAGCAGCTTCATTGAAATTGCCATATTTAAACTAAATGTCCATGTACAATTATTGGGTTGGCAAATAAGACCTTTCAGTTTTCAGGGTGAAATAAAACTCAATGTATTATAGACATAAAATTTATTTTAATCTATAATATATTGGCCATTATTTAATATGACTTTTCCCATCTTATGCATAGAATATCTGGAGTTTATTATCAAAACACTGATCAAAGTGGTTTTTTATGCCCTCTTCTTTTTGGAATGTCTTTCCATTCATGGATATCTGTAGCAGCCAGAATAAGTTTGTTTGTTTTGATCCGGTTTAAGGGCGTTCGAATACTAGATCATCAATTCCCGTTGGTTTGTGCAATATCAAGTCCGGTTTTGGGTACCCACTTATCAAGGGTCGAGAGAGAGTGGGGCAGCGAGGGACGTGGGATATCAGAAGGCGCCTTTTCCACCACATCAAGAGGCAGCTATATTGTTCTATCATTGTTTAGGATATGAGGCTGGATCATGTTATCCATCGTTGTATAACCCATGAAATTGAAATGAGCAATGTAAAGCCCATTGATTCCATTCCCCCATCAATGATATAAAGGCAGTACCAATCACTGTTACGGAAATAGGGCAGAGTTGCACCTGTCTTCTCTCGAAATCGTCTTGAAAATTTAGATGCAAAAATGTATTTATTCTATCTTCACCCCAAGAGGTGTTGCTTAAGTATCGGATAGTGTTCAGTTTTTTGGTGAAGATGTTTTAAAAAGAGAAACAAGTTGGTTCCAGTTTAATTTCTTATCGAATGTGTCCAAAGAATCCATGGTTTTCAGTATATGGTATCAGGGAGTTCCCTACAACCTCCTTGGTTTGGTTGTTTTGGGGGTTGGAAAGGTTACTATGTAATTATTTGTTACTATTTCTTAGCTATTTTTAAAAATTTTCATTCAGACGATATCTTTTATAATCAATGCATTTATTTCTTAATTTCATTGATGGTTAAATATTGAAAGTCGAATACCTTGATGACCCCTTTACTATAATTGAGCGTGGTGTGAGGTGTTACTTCTATGGGTAATAGTCTCCCAATTTTTTTGATATTTTTTAGAGCTATTGATTGTGCATTGCGATGAGTTTCAACGAGAAGGGAACCCTCTTGCAGTTTTTTTGTTTTACCTCTCCTATGATCCCACTAATGAATTTATTAATGAAGAACAGAGAGACTTTTTAAAAATTATCATTATCAGTCCTTTTAATAATGAAGAAAGTTAGGTTTGTGACTTGTTCCGGAAGAATAACTTTATCCGGGGGTTTTATTTTCTACTGACTACATTATAAAATATCCATTTATCTCCTGTTACAAACCTTTTCAAAAATGGATCGTGTTGTTGCTGTTTCTGTAGTGAATTATAAACAGAAATGTGTGTTGCCAAGTTGACTTCAGTTAGAGTGTGAGGGGTCCTAACATTAAGCCTGGAAACATAGCCCAGCTTCTGCAAATGGTTTTCTACGCTTGTGGGTCACACATTTAGGTCCATAGCAATCTCTCGCACTGATTAGATGGGACTTTGATCAACAATGGCCTTTACATTGCTCATTTCAATTTCATGTAGGACGACTAGACCGTTGAGCATCATTGATGTACAAACTTCCTGAACGAAATTTGGCAAATCAATTTTGAAAGATGCCTTCAGTTAAGGTATTATCCCCTTAAATACTGCAAATTTTTCTGCAAGCTTCTGCAGCATACTTACCTTTTTTAAAATAATACCACAAATATGCTGATGATGAATGATATTTTCTTCCATATTCACAGTGCAATAGCAAACAATACTAAGCTAGTTTCAACAAGAGTTAACAGATATAGTTATTGACATATTACAAACAGGATAAACAATCATCAGATATGAAGTGTATCATAGTGACATACAAATAAACAGAAAACCAGAAGGACTTATTTGCAAACCCAGTATTTCGAGTTTTAATGATTTGTTACTATTAACATTGAATATACTGTAGTGAGATATGTCCTAGTTTTTAATATTTATCATAAGGATCTTTGTAACAAAAGATATACTAATTAATTATTCTACTTTTTCATATGCTGATTATTAATTTAGTTTTTAGTTGAAAATATTACAATTTATTAGTATCATAATTTTTATATTTTTTGAAAAATATATCTTCTCAAGTACAGGGACATAGGAAAGAGTGATTTTGAAAAATTGAAAAGAATATGTCATCAATTCAAAATTCTATATCACCACTTTAAATTACATCCAAAGGAGTTCGAGAAAATTAAGTAAATCTCAATATCTTTAGTTTCTTTCTCTTGTGATTCTATTCCTATAGTCATTTATCTATTTTTCTGTTAAAAATTTTCATTGTTGTTGAATTACCAAATTTAAATTTCAAAGCTAGATTTCTGGGACTTTGGGCAAGAATTAACTATTATTAACTGAATTAAAATGGATTTGCTTGGGCAGTAACACTGAGTGAAGTAGTGGGGGACAGTTTGATTGGCCAGCCTCTGTGTAAACAAACAGGTTTACCTTTATTTTTTGTACTTTCTCCTTAAATATTATTTTTCAAGCTCTTACAACATAAATTTAAATAGTTAATTGCAAAATGATGTAAGCTGGTCAAGCTGATAAAAGCTAGATTAGCTCATGTCTTATTTCAAAATATATACCATATTAAATGTCATACAACTGACCAGTTTATTAAATGTCTTACAATGTATTTACTCAGAAAGTAGCTAAAAAATGATGTGTTGCAATTGTGAATCAGCATCTTGGGCATTCCCTACAGCTGAACCCAGTACTATGATAGACCAAGATAGTTCTAGAGATATATGATCATAGACCTGAGGGCAGTCCCAATGGAGGTCAAAGAGATGAAGGAAACCATGAAAAAAAAATAATGAAGTTTTTCTTTTGGAAATATGGACATGTTTTCAAAAATCAAAATACTCCTAGACGAGTAAAAAAATTAAGAAATACCATTGCAAGAATAAATTTTTTTAAATTAAATATTTCCAAATTAGAGGGTCGTCCAATTTTTGCTGAAAAAAATCAACTGAAAAACACTGTGTAAACAAAAGTTGTCCTGGAAAAGAGACTGGAATGGGTACTATTCTAAAAGTCAGTGCAACTCTGGGTGTCGTGTTCGGAAGATATTGACCACATGTCTCAGGCCCAAACACGAAGTTACCCCTGGCTCTATCGATTGCATGAATTTTGCCAGTAATGGAGAGATGAGCTGCTGACATATCTGAGAAAAACTAAAAGGGACTTCTGTTTACCTTATCTAGGCTAGGGAGAAAATAAATCACACCACATCTATGTCAGTGAAGTGCTGAAGCTTGCCAGCAGACATCTCAGCTGGTTAGCCAGGCAAAAGAAGGTAGTTGCTAAGATCAAGTATTTCTGGTTTAGTGTATATTAAATTTCTTAATATGTGTAAATTAAGTTTCTCTGTGGGTAAAATTAGTTGTTTTAATAAAACACTTAGGTATTATTAACACAATCCCAAGTTATCCACTGCTGCAATGTTCCTGAATGCTAATATGCATGGGACATAGTCACCTGCATACTCACCACCTTCCATCAGCTGAGTAAGATTCCTATTTTTTTTTAAATCATTCTTTACTATGCTGTACCCATGTAGCACTTGACATTAATTTTTATTTTTTAATTGTTCTTGAAAATTATACATGTGTCCTGCAAATGCTTTTAAGCATCAGTACCTTACCATTAAAGGCAGTCCTTTAAAAGCTATGAACCTTCAAGGTTTTTGAACCTCCAAGCATCCAATTGGTTTCTTAATAGAATATGTGATAAAAAATGCACTAACACGTATATTGTATATTGAGACATACTTCATAGCAACATGGTATAGAGTCCTCACATATGGAATTGAAAATAATGTTATGGTATATTAATATCTGTGTTTGTAATTTAATATTACTTATTTATTCCAACTTTAGGGGTCATGTGAGAGAACCAAGCAAGAAAGTTACTTTGCTTCTCCACCTTCAACCCATGAGAAGCGTCAGTTTTATAAGGTTGGTTCTACTTTTCTAAAAGAATTAATTAGAAAAAGCAGAATTTTCTTCTTTTTTTTTTTTATCTTAGCTTATAATTAAATAATCTCTCTATCTCTCTCCTTTTTTTTTTTTTTTTTTCCTTTCCCTCCATTGTAACTTTAGGCAGCCCTATACACGGTTCGTCCAATGTCTTATTTAAATTTAATTTTTGTGTACTTGCATGGGCTTGGTCGTCAAGCTTGATAACCGAGCGGGCAGGACTGCACTCATGTTGATCTAAAAAATAATTGAACCAACGTGAGGGTTAAGCGAGATTTTTCTACCCGACACCTAGGCTAGGGAGAAAATGACTCACATCGGGTTTATGTGAGCGAAGCAATGACACCAGCCAACCATCACCTCTACTGGTTAGCCAGACAAAAAAAGGTAACAGCAAACATAAAGTATGTCTGGTTTAGTGGAGGACGAGTTAGGTGTTGGAAATCTGATGGCTTCCCGGCGGTAATAATAAGTAAGCCCTCTGACTTAGATGTTTTTATCTGAAAGTTTTTAGTTTGTCTCCTTCTGATTTTAAAAGTTTCATTTTTTTCTAAAGAAGTAATACTTATATTTATTTTAATAGATTTATTTTTTACCATGTTAAAACTATTTAGTAGAAATAATTTTCATCTTTTTTCGTTTTTTACTTGTATTATTTCCGAAAACTTATTTTTTAAATTTGATAGATTCTTTAACTCATCATTAATATATTTATCTTATTTTTTATTGAATATTTTGACATTTTTTTCTTTCATTTATATTTATATTGAACACTTCTTAAAAATGTATTGTTACCTACTCCTTAACCTACAACATTTTTCCGGTTCTATCACCTCACATCTCCAGTCATGACCAATCTCCTTGTTTCCTGTCACGTTAATGCACAATCCCTTATAGCCCATATTGATGAATTCCAACAATATTTCCTAGATAATTTCTATCTCATAATAGCTGTATCCGAAACCTGGCTCAAACCTCACATCCCATCCTCTCAAGTATCCCTCTCCAATTATTCCTTCCTTCGCCATGACAGATCTGATCGTAGGGGTGGTGGTGTGGGTCTATATATACATGACAGCCTCGAGGCCAAAATCCTTCTCCAATCCCCTTCTCCCAACTCTCCTCATCTCGAATACATATTTGTTGAGATTTCAACTTTCTCATCTCCTCTCCTTTATGTAATTGTCTACCGACCACCTCACATACCATTCGATGACCTTTTTGAATCTACCCTTATCCAAATGGTTTCCAGCTACTCGAACATCATTATTTCTGGAGACTTTAATGTTAATATGCTCCTCGGAATCTTCCGATAAATATTTTATTTCCAATCTATTGTTTTCTCTGAATCTCTACCTCGTACCCTTCTCTCCTACCCACCAGACACAATTTTCTGATACCTGGTTAGACCTCCATATCACTGATTCTCCTCTTAAAGTCCTTTCATCTTCCCAGCACCCGGTCCCATTCCCTTTTTGCACGACCTTATCCAGATTACTTACAACCTACCGGTTAAATCATACACTCCTAAAGTGATTTCTTACCGTAATTTGAACTGGCTCACCTACGAATCCATTCAATCTAACCTAGAATCAATCAATTAGGATATCATTTATTCCTGTAATTCCATAGATAATATGGTTTCCGTCCTTTCCTCCAATCTAAAATCCTTATTAGACTTACATGCTCCTCTCATAATCCGATCCTTACGCTGCCCAACTGCGCCTTGGCTGACTCCCGAAATAAAGGCAATGATGAAAAGACGGGAAGTAGCAAGACGCAAATTTTGTCAAACTCACCTGCCTGCTGTCTTCGTATATTTTAAAGATCTAAGAAATGAAACCCAGGTCGCAGTTCGGCGAGCTAAATCCCTCCATATCCATACCCCCCTCTCCAATGCTCCTAATTCCAAATTAAAATGGAAAATACTGCGTAAATAATCCCTTCCAGAATCAAATAACCTCAATTCCATCCCAGTCACACCAGATGATCTTAATAAACATTTTGTTTCCTTCGCTCCTAACTCTTCATCCTCTACCGATTTCAAATATCATAGATTTGATCCAAATAGCTTTTTTTTCTCTCACATCTCAAATGAGGAATTACTAACCACCTTCCTAAAATCCCACACCAATGATTATGGACCTGACAACATCCCTGTTAAATTAACAAAATCTTGTCTTCCTGTCCTTTTACCTATTTTCTATCATGTCTACAATTTTTCCTTACAATCTTCTGTATTTCCTACTCTTTGGAAAACTGCTCTAGTCAGACCATTGAATAAAATTCCTAATCCTTCCTCTCTTCCTCTCCGCTTGACTTCCGACCTATTTCACTCCTGTCCAATCTCTCCAAGCCACTGGAATGCCTTGTACAAACCCCGCTTTCAAATTTCCTAGAAGAAAATTCCCTCTTGAATCCTCTACAATCCGGCTTCCGAACTGGGTATTCTACTCAATCCGCTCTCCTTAAAATAACTCAGGACCTTCAGACCGCCATGGAACACCAACAACTGACAATCCTCATTCTTCTAGATTTTTCCAAAGCTTTCGACACCATTGATCACAACATTCTCCTTGCCAAACTTAGAAACCTTCCTTTATCCAATAGTGCTCTGTGATGGTTCCAATCCTTCTTTTCCAACCGTTCCCAGTACGTAGTGGTTCAGGCCAACCTCCTTCCATGACTCTACCTTTATCATGTGGTGTCCCACAGGGCTCATCACTGTCTCCCACCCTATTTGCTGTTTACATAAATGACCTTCCTCTCCTTATTGATCACTCCCAATATCATTTGTATGCCGATGATTTCCAAATTTACCTGTCCTTCCCACCTTCGGATCTATTATTAGCAGCCAAAAAACTACAAAATGATTTAAATAGAATCAGTCAGTAGGCCATGGATCAAAAACTAAAGCTGAATGTCGAAAAGACTAAGGCTATTGTAATAGGTGCCAGTCCCCTCCTTAAAACTCTCCCTCCCATTCCTACCCTTTTTCTGAATAATAATCCGATACAATTCCACCAATCTATCAAAAACCTTGGATTACCTTTGACCACAACCTCTCCTGGAAAAACCATATTTCTGACATCTCCCGCCACTCCTTCATCACTTTAAAGCTATTAAATGGACTCTGTGACCTATTTCCTCTTGAAACCCGTAAGCTTCTGATCTCCTTTCTTTTATTTCCACACTTTGACTATTGCTGTACGGTGTATGGGGGTGTCTCTGGAGATCTTGAAGAAAAACTAAAATGGTTATTTAATTGCTTTATTCGATTCATCTTTGGTATCTCCAGGGAAACCTCTGTCACTCGATTCTACGAAGAGTTAAAGTGGCTTTATCCTTCTTACCGTCGAAAATACTTCCTGGCTTCCTTCCTCTATCAAGTTATCCGATCCTGCCGTCCATCATACATCTCTGATCTCTTATTATTCAAATCCTCATTCCATTCCCGCAGCATCCATATGCGGCCTTCTGATTTGTATATAACGCCCCATCGAACTGCAGCCTTCGACAGATCTTTCATAATCCGATCCTCTTCCATATGGAACTCTATTCCTTCTGATATTCGTGATTCTAATACCCTTCCGACTTTCAAATCTCGTCTATTCCATTATTTTCTGTCCATTCAATTTCCAAACAATCCTGATTGATCCAGTTTCCATGAAAACATGTAAATATAAAAAGTTATAGAAGTGTTTCTTAATTTTTTATTTGTTTATTATTTTATTTTATTTGATTTTTTTTTTTTTAACTAAGTAAGAAGTGTATTTTATTTTTTGGTCTAGCTTACGTATGGCAACATGATAATTATTTATTTATTATATTTTTAATTCATCACTTATATTTTAACAAATATTTTCACATCCATTAGTTTTCGAAGATATATATTGGTTTGTAATATTTTTATTTTTGTCATTTGTCTTATTATTTTCCTTTTTACTTGTTATTATTCACTGTATATTTCACTATTTTATCTTACTCTAAGACAGTAAATATCACATTATTGTATTTTATATTATTCTAAAGGGACTTGTCCCAGAATAAATAAATTATAGACGTAAATTGTAATTAAAGTAATTTAATTAAATTTAGGTTATATGTTATCACTCCAGCTGCACTGTTAATACTAACTTTATTTTATCATTTACATGAATGAATCAATTAAATCGATTACAATTAACTAGATTTAACGTTATATTATGTTGGCACAGATACATAACATCCCCTCCTCAGTTCACAATGTGAACTCAAGAGTTCAAAAAATAGAAATTAAAATAATATAAACACTAAATTAAAACATCACAATATAGAGTAAGACAAAGAAAGTTAAAATAGAACTTGATACAAAAAATTAGACCTTAGAACTAATAAAGCAATTACAGGAACCCTTAATCTAAAGTTATAATTAATGTAATAACAATTAACATAATAGAAATTAGACTGAATGAAAAAAGAAGTGACAACTTTACAATTAAAGAGGAGATACGCCTGGTTCAAGAGGGATGCGAAGGTGTCGAATATGGGTATGCCTCACTCTCTGGGCACCGGATAGCTCCTGAATAGAAACTACATTGTGTTCTCGCAGCGCTACCACTTTGAAGGGCCCTTCGTATCGTTGATCTCCTTTACGGTGGCTAGACGACGGGCGGCAGAACGCTATCATTCCTAGTCGGATCTTATGCGACTCGTTTGCTATTGCTAAACCCAGCCGATTCGCCCAAGGAATTTTTTCCTTAATAAGTTTGGTGTAAACTTTCTGCGAGATCTCAGCAAGTTGCTTACGTTTGTGAAGTACCGCCTCTCGTAGGTGTGTATATGCAGTCGTAAGTAAATCACTCCTATCCCGTAAAGGATGTCCAAAAACCACTTCTACGGGTGTGAAGCCTATAGCAGAATGAATATGTTTTTGTAGGCCAACACCGCCCGAGGCATTGCCGCTGACGCTCCTAGCCCCCTGTGTAGTTGGAACAGCCGAAGATGTTCTCCTAAAGTGTTGTGGAGGCGCTCAATAGCCCCGCGCCCCTGTGGGTTACCCGGACAGTTAAAGTGCCACTTTATATTGAGTTCCGTACATTCCGTTGCGGTACGGGCGTTCTGAAATTCTCTCCCACAATCAGATGTTACCCTATGAGGTACTCCATAGCAAGACATCCAGCAGAACATACCATCCCAAACAGCCTCTGCCTAACACGCAGGTGCACACAAACCGACTGACAAGCATACCTACAAACATAAACACCCCTTGTGATTATCTAAAACATGTAAAAATTTCTCTTTATGTACCATAAAACAGGGCTAGCTTTACAACACTTCATATTTCAATTTTTCCCTGCAAACAATGAACAAATGCTCTTGGTCACCAAATACTACTCTTACACCATACTTTTTCAGATCCTCGTGTGATGGGTTGAGTACTTACAAGAGAACCTCAAAATCAAAGAGTCAATGTATACCAAACAACCCTGTTGTGAGCCTTTGTACAAGTTTAGAACAACGCTTAGGAATAACTACTGTGAGCTAGGATGTGGCTTTAAAAAATGTGATAAAAGAACAATACCCAATGTTATAAACATAATTCAAATTTTGTCTGAAATTTGTATCACATTATATAATACCAAAAGATCACATTCACATTGATATTTAAATTGGTAACAAAGCACGGTAATAACGAAAAATTAGGGATTGTCTTAGATAACTAAATCAGTAATTTTCCCACTTTAATAACTAAACAACAAAAAAATATGGAGCTAAAATTAGCTATATACCTACTAGCCTGAACTGGATTTCGAAACAAAAAGGCAGCTGAGGTCTCTAGGAAAGAAAAAATTGACCGTGTTTTACAATAGAATGATGAGCAGGAAATTAAATTATTTTATCAAAATTACTTAAAGAGTTGATTGATAAAAGCAGAAGAAAATGTATAACTTTGGAAAAAATTCACTTACCAAGCTGAAAAACAAACAAATGTTAAAGATAATAAACAATGAAAGATAATATGACATAGAGAATTGTCCAGATCTATAGAATAGTTCTTCAAGTGGTGAGAAGATTGTGCTCTGAAATTTTGAGATTATGAGAATAATAAGCATTTGACCTACATTTCCCTTATGTCTACCAGCGCTGCTCTCTCTGTAGTGTAAAATTTAGCAACATTGGAGAGTAACCTACTAATCTACTTGGCAGACCTGTTTTTACAATGAAGTTAACTTATTAACAGTTTCTTGTATATTTCTGTAAACATGATTCCATAACATATGTGTTACGAAGTTCTTGATTAATTAATTGTGTGTTTTTTGTTATTTGTTTTAAAAAGAGGGAGACCAGAAATATTCAGAATACATTTGAAATAGCAGAACATGCTTTAGAAGAAGGAGATATTAAACAAGATTTAGAAGATGAAAATAAGGTAATTTTTTAGTTTCCTGATGAGTTTAAAATATAATGGTTTTAGCATTGCTGTAAAATTGATTAATTTTTTTTTTTTTTTTTTTTAACTTTCCATTATTTTCCTTCATTGGCTCTAAATCTCGTTCTATTATTAAATATCATATATTTACCTAAACATCCTGATGATACGAAAAATACTGGTATTTTTATTTATTTTTTCACTAGTATTTTTTTATTTATTTATTTTTTCACTACTAAAGTCTGACATCATAGTTTTTTAGATTAACTTTTTAACTAGTTTTACTATACCTTAATCCTAATGATATATATGTATGTATATAAAAGATCTTTGTTGTTACTTGTATAAATATATTGGGTTGTCGAAAAGTTTGTAGAGATTTTTAAAATAAAATTTATCTTTATTTTTTCTACTAAAAATGAATCACAAAGCTAATGTTTATTTGTATGCCTTTAATCCTCATGGAATTAACTAGGTTTACACACTGAATTCATCTTTATTAAGGCTCAATAGTGTAGTTTATTACAAATCAACATGAGTGACAATTCAGTTTATTTTCAGTTTATTTTCATTCTGTTCTTTTTTTAAAAAAAAGGAAAATTGCTGCCCAAACTGCAAGAAAGATTCGTGCCTTGTATGACAACAATTAATTGTTGATAGCACGGTTCAGAAGTGGTTTTCCCGGTTTAGATCAGGAGATTTCAATCTGGAAGTTCAATCCCGGGCTGGTCGGAGTTTAACTCTTGACATCGAGGATATTATGACAGTCATCGCAAACAATACTCGAATTACTGTCCATGAGATAGCTGTAGAGTTAAGAGCCTACAAATCGACCATTTTTGATCATCTAAAGAAGGCCAGGTACGTCTGTCGTTACGACTTTTGGGTTCCCCATGAGCTCAGTGAAAGGAACCTTATTGAAAGGATTTCATGTTGTGATTTGCTGCTGAAAAAAAAAATGTGGAGGATCCATTTTTGAAACGAGTTGTTACTGGTGATGAAAAATGGATTCTCTGCATCAACACCAGCCGAAAAAAATCTTGGGGGTTGCCTGGAACGACGCTGCTCGTACCAATAAAGGCCGACTTGCATCCAAGAAAGGTGATGCTCAGTATTTGGTGGTATTGGAAGGGACACATACATTTTGAGCTCCTTCCAAAAAACACCACTATAAATACGGACTTTTACTGTGCCCAGGTAGATTGATTGAAGGCAGCAATTGAAGAGAAACGGCAGAGTTGGCAAATCGGAATTGACCTTTTATTGTTCTTCAGGAGTAAGGACAGTGATTTTTGAAAAAAGGGATAATGGACCTTCCAAGCTGTTGGGAAAGGGTAATTGCTGATGGTGGTAACTATTTTGTTGTGTAGTGTATAAGTAATATCTAATGACTTTAATTCCTACTCTTCAGGCATGGCCAGTGACCACTCACAGCATGGCTGGTGAGGGAGCTGAAAAAAAAGCTGTTTTTTTAATTTTTCACCATTGGGTATATTTTAGATCAACTTGAAAAACATATATATTGTGCAGTACCCTCCAATGAAATTAAATAGTAAAAAATTGTAGGTGTACCAATCCAATATTACCTAAAAAATTGTTTTTGAAAGATTTAAAAACAAATGTTGGCTCATGTTTTCATAAAAAAATTTTGGAACTTTTTTTTTTTTTTTTTTAGAAACTTAAGAAACCATTATGATACATTTTTTTTGTGAAAGTCGGTTGATCAGTTGAGGAGAAAAAATTGTTTTGTTTTTTTATTTTTCACCATGGGGTACACTTCCGATAAAATTGAAAAAAAATATATATTACGGAGGATCCTCCAATGAAATAAAGTAGCAAAAAATTGGAGGTGTACCGATCCAACGTAATCTAAACAATTTTTTTTTTTTTTTTTTCGGTTGGCGCAACAGGTCTTGGAGGCCCTTGGCCGTGCGGTATGATTTATATTCCACACCGCGATACTCGATGACATTTTATAGGGTAGGGTCATCACTCCCTACGCCTATTTATGTGGGTAGCTATCAATTTGCTGACGAGTCCCACATACCTGGGGGAGATTGTGAGTGAATCCCCATTTATTTGTATGCTTGAAAAAAGTCCTCCTGGGACTGGGATTCGAACTCACAACTTTAGCGTGGCAGCCTAGCGCGCTAACCACTCAGCCACAGGCTCCCCAAAAAAAAAAAAATTAGAAAAAAGAAAAAAAAAATTTGTTGACTCACATTTTTGAAAATCCCAAACATATTTTTTTCGTAAAAATCGGTTGAGCTGTTCAGGAGAAAACAATTTTTTTGTTTTTCTTTCCCCCACCATAAGTTCCCTCCCATAAGGATTAAGCAGCTAAAAATTTGCAAAAGGTGGTTTCTCATAGGTATGAACAATGGTATAAATCTGGTTCTGATATACGGGGGGACCAGATGTCACGTGCTTATTTCACTTGGCCTTTAATGAAATATTTTAATAAGCACTCTCTTTATAATTACTTTTCACTAGTTAAAACAACATTATTAACCCATTCGAGACGACGATTTTTTTCGAACACGGTCTCTAGGAGCTAAATTTTTTTTTTCTTTGTAAGAAAGGCTTCAGATAATTTTTAGATTTTTTGGTACACAGTAAAACCAATGCCAAATTTTGTTTTATTGTACTTTACATGACTACAGTATGACTAATTTACTCAGAATAACTGATAATTGCACTTTACTGTTATTGCACACATTGTGTGCAATCGGTCTCAAATGGGTTAAACATATTATTCATGGTAGATTTTTGACTGTTATTTGTGTCGTTGGATAAGTAATCATGGCATAATCAATGATTTTTTAAATTGCATAATCTTTCATTTTTACCCACGTATTTGAGTTTGAAAATTCACAAAAAAAAAAAAAAAAATTATTATTTATTAAAAACATTATAAAAAGTCCTAAGACAATTTACTTGTATTTACAGAGTGACAAGATCTATTCAACTGTTACCAAAATGGATGAAGAAAATGAAGAATATTCTAAAAAAAGATGTTCATCACCAAAATTTTTAGGTGATTCTGAAAACATTCAAAGTACAAGTGAATTTTCTTGTGATAATAAGGAATCAACATCTTGTGATCACAATGTGGATAACCAGAACATGAGTGATGATACGTTTTACTCTTGTCTGGAATGTTCTATCACTCCTCCGAAAAGTAGCAGGAAATCATCAGCTTTGGAACTGGAGGAATGTTTTAGGTTAGTGTTATTTTATTGTAATAATTATTAATAATATTATAACAAGACTGGAATGTCATGCTGCCCGTCGCTGTCACTTACTACAACACTTATTGGACAGACGCTCTAACTTTCCACTTATCTACAAAAGGCTCATCTATATCACTATCATAAGGCCTATCTGGACTTATGAAGTTGAGCGACTAAACCATCAATTCTTCCCGGATTCAATCCTTACTTTGTCACCAACAAACTCATCCATAAAGACCTTAACATCCCATATGTTGTTGATTTGGCCCGAACCAGGTATCAATCCTTCCATAACAAACTCCACTCCCACTCTAACCCAGTAGTTTCAATCCTTGCTTCCTCTTCTATTCCTGACAATCCTCCAAGACGTCTGAAAAGAAGATGACCTCAAGACCTTCTAGTTTAGATTACCTAGTGGAGTGATTGCCAATGGGCATTTTCTCTTCATGTATTTTATCTGGCAACTAATTTTTATGATGTATTAACTACTAATACAGTTGTAAATCTCAATAAATAATAATTAAAAAAAATACATATGATTATTTTTTATACATATATAGTATTATCAGTGATAATATAATTTCTTTGAGTTTTCAATATATAACTCATAAATAAAATATGAAAGTATAGATTTTGTTTGACACATTTTGAATTATTTAACATATAGTTTGAAAACTATTTAGCCTAGAAAGCCCAATCTCACAATTCAATTTCTTTATAATTCCATGGCATTTTGCATAACTATTCCACCAAATAAAACCTAATTTGTGGAAAATTTGAAATGATTTTTTCAAAAACCCAAAACATTTTAATTATTTTTGACACAGACACTCTTCTACGTCCAAAGTCGAACTGTTTATGATAGAACTCAATTTTTGTATTATTTATAATTGTGTTATTCATATTATTTTCAATTGATATTGGATAATCATTATCACTGCTTTATTCTCTATTTCCTCCTGAAGCATTTTTAAGCATATGAATTTGTTTGGTTTTTATAATTTTTTTTTTATACATTAATAAGTTTTATTTTTATAAGTGTTTTTCCAAATCATTACATATTTGTCAAATGGGACTGGTTATGTTCTATCTATGAATAGGCACTCGTTCATCGTCCAGCACTAAAAGGGTTAAAATAGGTAAAAATCATAAGATCGCGCCTCCCTTTGCCTTAATGTCCTTAACAACCTTTCCTGTTGCAAAGCAACTAGGAACATAAAGTTTTGTTGGTTAATATGTCGGTTATTACACCTTACATAGTCTTCTTCCCATTCTATGCAGGTCATGAGCACTATCTTTTATATACCTTCAATTAATTTACCTACCATCTTCTTTTGGTTCAAGATCTCTTGTTTCGCTGCCTTGTCAGTTCAAATTTTTCTACCCATGTGTCTCTTAGGAGAGCTGGAAAGATAAAAGCCTGAATACGTTTACCATTTCTTATCAGGCTGGATTACTTACCAATATGTGTCAATCCATTCAAAATGGCCCAGACCTTGCCGCTAAACATTTTTGATTTTCATGATTTTTTTTTTTCAAGTTATTATCTTATCCTTTTAAAAATGAGAAACCATGGATCAAATTTTTTTCTGGGAAATACTTTCAGTGTTGCAGCCATTTTAAGTTAACTTAAAAAAAGCTAAAAGTCTGGTTTTTATCAATTTTTGAGAAACGAATTAGAAAGATTTTACCAACACATATTTTTAGGCGTGAAGCTGTCTTTAATCAGCTACAGCGCTAATAGTATTTGCCAGTCAAATTTTTATCCACGGGTTCTTATTCATAAAACGATAGAGAATAAGTGGTAAACAAATCATGAAAATAAAAAATGTGGAGCAACAAAATTAATGAAAATTGGACGATTTCAGATAGATTGACCCATACATATTTCACACCAGCAGAGTTTAAAGTTTTCTTATTAATTAGGCTGGTCTGTGTCACTCGTTATTCAGAAGAACCCCGGTTACCTTTGTTTCCAACGTTAAAAGAAAAAAAATGTTGCATCCATCTCTATAGGGCATTCTTACTTTTTAGTCACTTCTTTTATTAGTAAATTAATGGTATTATATTTTATATTATGCATTGATTACACAATGCTATTTCTTGGTTTGATAAATAATATTACATTTAGTAGGTTCATTTATAATTATCTATACATTAAAAAAAATATATAACAAAGTTGTTTTATTTATTTATTTTTTTAATGTTAATTACAGCCAGTCCACACGTATTTCACCAGTCATGAAAATGCCTAAATCAAACTCTGGATTAACTGGTCATTTTACCCTCCTTGATATAGAAAAAAAATTGACACAGTCCTCAAGGAAACGAAAGTTTACAGAAGTAGACACTTCTGTAAAAACTCCTCTTCGAAGTGCCTTAAAGAAGAGGTATGCATTTTTGTTGCAATGTTTAGATTGGTTTTATTTTTCTCTTTATAAATCATTAATTATTAAAGCAACTTTATTTTAATTTCCTGAATGTGGTTATCCATATTTATGATCCTTTTAATTACTTTTTACATCTACAATCTACTAATTATATGGCTGGTTTTGGAACAAATTGATAGCTCAGACTTTCAAGGAGGGCTTTTTAAAGTTTTCTAACCTCATGCTCTAGTGTACATTAAAACAGGAAATTAGTCTAAACCTACTATATTTTGTTGAAAATAGCATGTAAAATATTTGGAAATGAAGTATAAAATTTAATTAAATTAAAATGTATCAGATAATTATTAAAATTTATAACTATAGCTAATTTAAAAGGCACTTATCTGAAATTCTGAAACTCAAGCCATATAACGTATCTTCAAAAATAATAAAGCTAAATGGTAAAGTTGTTGCTGTTTATTTGACTTTTTGTTTAATTTCCTGTGACAGTCCTAATCTCAGCTTTAATTAGAAGTATCAGTGTGATGGCTACCTTAAGCTTTTCATGACAGCTTAATGATACCTTGTTAGCTCACTATGAATAACTGTGTTTTAGAAATTGTGCCTATTAAGTTTTTTTTAGAGACAATCATTTTTTCTTATTTAAACAAGATGATTAAAAATATTATTTTATTAGTGTGTTTGTTGATAATATATTTATGTCATTAGGGGTGACTCGTTCGAGTACGAAATGCCTCAAGTTATGGTATCAACTCCTATTTCTGCATTGGAGGGTTCAGGAGCATTACCAGTAGTTAAAAAAACAAGATTTGAGTTGCCAGCAAAAGTGGTTGAAGACATTATGGTATGTTACTGTGTTTTATAGTCAATGATATGTGCTTTTACCCTATTAATGAAATGTGTTTTTGAATGTTTATTGATGAGAATTCATGGTACAAAAATAAATTAATAACTTCTAATATAATTTTTTTAGTTTTCTAATTGGGGATACTTTTAATTGACCCTCTGCACTCCAGTCTCATGGCTTAAATAGTATACCAACAACTCTTGTATTAGTTACTAATGTATATAATCCATAATTTAAAAAATGGTTGCTGTAATTGAACAAAATATTTATTCCTTGGCCACATTATATAAAAAAGTTTATATATTTAGGTGTTTATATATAATTTATTTATTTAGGTGTGGATTTTTAAAAACAAAAAAATTATAAATTGTCAACATAGTAACAATTGTATTTTTTTGTAATCTATATTCAGGTGTTTTATGTTTTTGGAATAACTATCACAAAATTGATATTTTGATCATTTTTCTTGTTTTTTTACCCACTTATGTCTGTTGAGTTGGTGTTCTGTTTTCTAAGGGTCTATTACAGGAATCACCAACACTGTCTACTGGCTCAGATTGTTTTCTCTACAGCATGTTTTTTCCTGAGAGCACAACTGTGCCAGCTTAACATAATGCAATTAAATGTAATGAAATAAAATGAAAAAAATATTCTGGGATCAAGTCCCATTAGAATAATGAACAATGAACAAAAAGAAATCCTTATGATCTCATATATATAAAGAGTAACGGGTAGTATGGAAGGGAGTTCAAGGTTGGTTTGGAGCTGATAAGGATTGCTTTAGTTTTACCTGTATTAAGCTGCAGCTTGTTTTTATTTGCCCATTGACAGATTTGATCTATATCATACTGTACTTTATGAGATGCTTCTAAAACATTAGAAGGGTGGAAAGAAAATTATATTTGCAGATCATAGGCATAAAGATGGTGTTGGAAGTGATGAATGGAATCTGGTAAATCATGAAATGAAATGAAATGAAAAAACTTCTTTATTATCCTTGGACTAAAGTCCCTTAAGAATAAAAATAAAATACATAATTGATGACCGGAACAGTGTGGTTATGATTTAGAATAACAAAATACTAAACTAAAAAATAATTAAGGTAGTAATATATGTACATCTTTACAAGTCAGACTTTCGGAATAAGAAAAACAAAAAAAAACAAAAAAACAAACAGAAATAGCTGGTTCATCAATGATAATTTGAGTAATACAAACACACAAAAATAATAATAATAATAATAATAATTGGTATTTATAGCATCTGCAGTTTGAAGTTATTGTCTGTTTGACTGGGTAAGGAGAAGGTGGTTGAAAAGTAGCGATTTGAAGGAGGAAGCAGTACTTACATGACGGATCTCAGGAGGAATAGAATTCCAAAGAGTGGTTGCTTTGGCTAGAAAGGACTTTTCAAAGGCAGCAGTACGGTGAGGAGGAGGGTAGAGGTCAGAAAGACGGGATCTAGTAGAACGGGACTGAATTGATGATTTAAATTGAAGGGATTGGAAGATGTCGCTGGGACGATGAGTTCTGATAACCTGGTAGAGGAAGGAGGCTAGGAAATACTGGCATCTATAACGAGGATAAAGCCACCTTAACTCGGTGTAATACTGGGTTATATGCGTGTCTCTGGTGATTCCGAATACAAACCGTATTGCACAGTTCATAATACGCTTAAGTTTTATTTCGAGCTCACCTGAAAGTCCGCTGTACACCTCGCATCCGTAGTCAAAGTGGGGAAAGACAAGGGAAGAAACAAGGAGTTTACGAATATTGAATGGTAGGAGGTGATGGAGGCGACGGAATTGCTTTAGGGTTGTTATGGTTCGGCGGGATATTTGGGAGATGTGCGGTTTCCAAGAGAGAGTTTGATCAAGAGTAATACCTAAGTTCTTGACAGATGAATGAAAAGAGATAGGAGTATTGTTTAGGAAAAGGTTGGGGGAACTGGGAAAGGATTTAAGGAGAGCAGGTGATGCTATCAGGATGGCTTTTGTTTTTTCAGCGCTTAGCAGGAGTTTGTTGCTGTTTGACCAAGCACTTATATTATTTATGTCCTCCTGAAGTTTAGAGATAGCATCAGGAAATTCATTTGGGGTAAAGGAAATATAAATCTGAATATCGTCGGCATAGAGGTGGTATTGGGAGTGCTTGATGGAGAGCGGAAGATCATTTATGAATATGGAGAAAAGGGTAGGAGATAACGAGGAACCTTGGGGTACACCTTTTGTTAGTGGCAGTGAGTCGGAGCGGGGTTTATTGGGAACTACAACATACTGGGAACGGCCGGCAAGGAATGATTGAAACCATTGAAGAGCGCCTGTGGATACTGGGAGTCTATGGAGTTTGGTTAAGAGGATATTATGGTCCACAGAATCGAAGGCTTTGGAAAAATCAAGCAAAACAAGGATAGTTATTTTGTGCTGATCTATGGCCTTGTGAAGATCTTGGGAAATGTGGGAGAGAGCAGAGTGAGTAGAATAGCCAGGCCGAAAACCAGACTGGAGGGGGTTCAAAAGGTTATTTTGCTCGAGGTAGAGGGATAACTGAGATTGGACCAGACGCTCTAAAGGTTTAGAAAGGTTTGAAAGGAGAGAAATTGGGCGAAAGTCATTAGGAGATACCGGATTTGAGTTTTTCATCAGTGGACGGACCAGAGCGGTTTTCCAGGAAGTTGGGAAGGTTGCACTGTCTAGAGAAAAGTTATAGATATGATATAATATTGGAAGGATGGAAGGAAGCGAGGCTTTGATTAGTTTTACTGGGATATTGTCAGGTCCGTAGTCATTGGTTCGGGATTTACGAATAGAATTAAAGAGGTCCTCAGGGGTGATATGGGAAAAAAAGAATGAATCCGGATTGAAATGGTGCATAAGAGCAGGCATCGGCGTCTGACATGATAAATGAGAGGAGCAGGAAGCAAAGTGGGTGTTAAGATCATCAGCGGAAATAGGAATAGGTTGGTTATGGGTGTGTTTTCCTAAGGATAGTTTACGCAGGATTGTCCATTTGGTTTTGGAGTCGGAAGCACAAGATAAGGATTGCTGAAAATATTGGGATTTAGCTTGGCGTATCATGGATTGGGTACTGTTTCTGAGATGTTTGAAGGTGGAGTAATCACTAGGAAGACGGGAGCGCCTGAATCGTCGCCTTGCAGCATCCTGTGCCTCATACATTCCCTAATTTCTGGCGTTAACCAAGGAGCAGGAGGGTGTCGGATTTTCTTTGTGATGAGAGGAGCATGGTTGTCTAGGATATTATGGAGATGACAGGTAAGGGTTTCGACCATAGAATCTACGGTCCTAAGCGAGTATATGGTGTTCCATGGGATAGCTTCAAGATCTGGCGCCAAGATTTCAGAGGAAAGGGTGTTAAGGTTACGAAAAGAAATGTTTCTTGGGGAAAATAGAGTAATCGGAAGATTATAGGATATCTGGATAAGGTCGTGAGCAGACAAGAACGGAACAGGATGTTGAGACGAGGCGAGGAGTTTATCAGCAGAATCCAGAACATACAGATCGAGCCAGGATTCTGAGGACTGGGTGTGGTGTGTGGGATTATATGGTACAATATAAAGATCGAGAGAGAAGAAGAGGTTGGTTAAGTAGGCATGGTCTGAGGAAGGCAACAATAGGTTGGTGTTAAAATCCCCAGTGAGGATGATATTGTTATAGGATGGGATTAGATTGTAAAGAGTGGATTCGAATTCTGTCTCAAAGGGTACTCTGGAGGGCGGTATATGACTCCAAATAGTAGGGAATGTGAAGCTGTGGATATTTCGGCGAAAAGGTATTAGAGGTGAGGGCAATCGGAATGGGGTGATTGAATGAGTTGTTTGGATTTGAGGCTGTCATGAACAAAGAGACCCACGCCGCCACCCGTTCGGTCATCTCTGTCATGACGGAGCAATGTATAATTCGGAAGGGAAACTTGCGATGTCGGAATTGTAGGTTTCAGCCAGGTTTCAGAAACAGCTATTAAGTGATAAAAGTTATGGAGGAAAAAGTCATGGAATTCATCAATATGGGCTAGGAGTGACTGTGCGTTGACGTGACAGGTTAAAAGGACATTAGTCATGGGAAAGGAAAATTGGAAGTAGTGAACCGAGATGGTGGGCCATGAGAAACGAGGAATGAGAAGATGAATAAACCTGCAGTGCATTGACATTATTTGTGGAATAAGAACTAGAAACATAAACATTCTTAGAAAATAGAAATAAAACAAACATAATATAGAAAATCAAAAAGGTTTTTACAAATTCAACAGCTGTTAGTAGTCTGTACATAGCGAATAAAAATAAAATAATTATTACTCTTGTTGAGTTAGATAACAAAAAATTCCCGTATATTTGCGAATAAAGAAAAAAAATTGCATTTTGTCTTAATGTTGAACAAAAATAAAAATAGCTACAGTAATAAAGAAAAAAATAATGATGAGATGAAAATCGCGAATTAGTGGTTAAAAAACGAATGGTCGAAAGCCGATGATCCCGAGAGGTGAAAAGTAGTCCCTGATGTCAGTCAAAAACTTTTAAGTCAGAAGGCGAGTTGATGACTATTACTGGTTGGCCATCCGCACGCCGACATTTCACTTTACCATCATTAAACCATGTGTATTTCAATTTGCCGGCGGCTCTTCTTTGCCGGGCCAGCCAGTAAAGATGCCTGTTGGTCGGGGACATCGCCTCACCCAAGAATATTTTATGGACATCGTTTTCTTGCCATCCTAGGTGGCGAGTAGAAAAGTCTCTGACAACCTTTCTCTTCCTCACCAGCTCATCCCTCACAGTCTGGCGCATAAAACGGACCATTAGTGGCCCAGGTACAGGTATTTACATAAATCGAAAAAAGAGTTGGTGAAAGGGGAGAAACTTGAGGAATACCACGTGAGAGGAAAGAAGAGATGAAGGACATTTGCCAGGGATCACTACTGTCTGCGAATGATGGGATAAGAAGGAATGACGGAGTTTGGATTGTAGAATCCCATGATCAACACAATAGAAAGCTTTGGTAAAATCGAATGGGATTACGATTTTTAGTTTTTGTTCCTCAATGGAGGACTGTATATCCTGTGTGAATCTTAATAAGAAAACGGATTGGGTGGAATATCCAGAGCGAAAACCTGATTAAAAAGGGTTTAGGAGAGAGTTTTGTTCTAGGTATGCGGAAAGATATTTTTGGACTAATCTTTCTAACGGTTTAGATAAGTTTGAAAGAATGAAAGTAGATCTGAAATCAGAGACGTTGGATGGAGAAGAAACTTCGTTAAGAGGAAGTACAACTACATTTTTCCAAGCTGATGGAAGGATGGAGTTTTGGAGGGGAAAATTGTCTGTTTGGTAAATAATGTTAATAAATTGGTTATGTGCGTTGGTTATATATTGCATGTGAAATAAATACGCCAGACTATGTATAAAAGGAAATTTTTAATTAAAATTAATAATACAAAATAAAATAATAAAATGAATGCCCAATTCTAATATGGTGAAGTAATAGTACTGATTGAAATTAAATACTATAATTGTTAAATTAGTAGTCCTTCAATGTTTTATTAATATTTAAGGTAAGCTTATCTGCTGTCCCCCTGTGGGACTTGTCTTCTTCTGGATTATGAGTCTCTGCTGTCCCCCTGTGGGACTAGATGGTCACCCTGTGTGACTGGATGGAAGTCCTGTAGTACGTACGCACTCACTTACGACTCGACTGCAATATTTTATTCCCGACACTGTATAATGCTCGGTAATGCGCATGCGCGCCCTTCTGGTAACCGCACTATTATATTAAGTTAATCAGCACTATTACTTCGTATTTTTAAAAACAAATAAACCTTAAATAACTAATATAAATTTATATAAACCATAATTATCATAGAATCACCAACATCCCGCCCACCTAAAACCGTATGGTTTTACAAGGAACGATATCATGAAATGTTGTTTAAAAAGGCAATGGGGATAATTTTGTGAACGGATCGTTTATGGCATCCTCGCTGATCCTTTATGGTAACTACTCTAGTAATATTGTCGTTTCCTGGATGGACCTGTTCTATTTTGGCTAACTTCCAATTTAATGGGCTAGTAGAAGTATCAGGTAGTAATACAAGATCCCCAATTTGTGGTTGGTTGTTTGGCTGATACAACTTAATTCGTTTTTGTAAGGTATGTAGGTATTCTACATGCCATCTTCTCCAAAATTGTTGCACAGTTTGTGACACAAGTTGCCATCTAGAGAGTTGATTTATGTTTATATTTGTCAAATCTTCTTCTGGAACACTTAAAAGAGGAGCACCAATGAGGAAATGACCTGGTGTAAGAAAATTCCCATGTTTTGGATCGTCATCACTTAGCAGTGTAATAGGGCGAGAGTTTAGAATTGCCTTGATTCTTGTGAATAATGTCATTAGTTCTTCCAAATAAAATACCTGGTTCTTTGTTATTCTATGAAGATGGTTCTTGGCTGATTTCACAGCTGCCTCCCATATTCCTCCCATATGGGGTGCATATGGTGGATTAAAATGCCATTCAAATCCCTGATTGACAGCATGATTTTGTAATTCCTGTTGTGTTTCTTCTTTCCTGAGATGAGTAAACAGTTCTTGTAAATGCCGAGCCGCTCCTATGAAATTTGTTCCGCAGTCTGAGTATATAGCAGCCGGCAGTCCCCTGCGAGATACAAACCTATCCAGCGTGGCTAGAAAGCTGTGGATAATGAAGTAACAACTTCCAAATGCAACGCCTTCGTTGCCATACATATGAAGACTGCAAGATATGCCTTAGAGATTGGTGAATTGCGTCTTCGATTTTTCTCTTTGATAAAAAATGGGCCACAGTAGTCAACACCAACAGATGTGAAAGGCCTGCTTGGACGAACTCTATAGGCTGGTAGGTTCCCCATAATTGGATGACTAGGGCGAGCTCGCATTCTAATACAAGTCATACACTTATAAATTCTACCTTTCACAGCTTGCCGCAAGCGAAATACCCAATATTGTTGTCGAATTAAGGCTTGTAACGCTTGTTGACCCAAGTGGAAATGAACATGATGTAGGTGGTCTATCAATAATGTCATAAGGTGGCATTTTCCCGGGAGAATAATTGGTGACTTCATTTCCTGTGGTAAAAATGAATTTTGTAGGCGACCTCCGACTCTCATGATTCCTCGGTCATCTAAGAATGCATCTAGAATTAGAAGGCGCTTCGAAGACGGTCTATTTTATTTCCAAGAAAATTCTTCTTCAAACTCATACCGTTGAGTAGCAATTATGAGTACTTCTCGAGATCTGTTAAGCTCCTGTAGCTTTAGTGCACCGTGAAATCTTATGATCGGATTCCTGATGTTATGTATAAATCTTAGAATATAGGCCAGGGTTCTGACCACTTTATTATAATGTGAATGATGATTCATCCAGTTTAGGATCATAAGATGATTACTGTCTGGTTGGTTATTGTGGACTGTATGTGTTAATATAGAACCAGGTTTTATTTCCGGTGCCTGATGTTTGTAAATATCTGGCTGCTGTGGTAGTACGAGTGGATGCGTCTGTAGTCATGGGGGGCCCGCCCACCATAGGCTGTCATCTTTTAGCAATTCTGGAGCAATCCCACGAGATGCCAAGTCAGCGGGATTGTCTTGAGATCTCACATGCAACCAATCAGCTTCTGATGTGTGTGTCGTAATGTAGGCCTCTCTGTTGGCTATGAAAGTCGGCAATGACTGCGGTGATATCTTAAGCCATGCTAGTACAATGGTTGAATCTGAAAACAATAAGCGCTCTGTAATCGCTTGAATTTCAGCGAAGGATTGAACCGACTGCATTACCTTCACTAAGAGCTGAGCACCACACAATTCTAGCTGCGGTATTGTGATGGTCTTGATTGGAGCCAGCTTGGTTTTAGACTTCAGCAATGTGACCTTCACCTCTCCAGACTCCGATACTATGCGTAGGTAGATAGTAGCCGCAAAGCCCCTTTCGGATGCTTCACAAAATCCTATCAGTAGTTTAATCTTAATATGGTCGAGTAAGACGTATCTTGGAATTTTTATGTACTGAAGGCAAGTAAGATTAGTCACGAAAACAATCCATTCCTGCTGTAGCCCATCTTCAATAGAATCATCCTAGTCTATCTTCAATTTCCAAAGTCCCTGAAGAAAGGATTTCGCTTTAAATATCACTGGGCTAAGGAAGCCCATTGGATCGTATAATCGTGCAACCGTAGATAAGATGGCTCGCTTTGAGACAACCTTTGAAATAGTCTTGACAGAATAAGAGAAGCAATCATTAATTGGATCCCAAGACATGCCAAGAATCTTTGTAACGCACGAATCAGTCTCTGGTGACAGCTGAACGTTCTTTGTGTCTGAATTAGGTTGAAGTTTATTCATCAGCTCAGAGCAATTACTATTCCACTTGTGTATGGTAAATTGACCTTTGCTCAATAGGCCAATCAGTTGTTCAACAAGTCCAACTGCTTCATCAAACGAATCGGACCCTGCCACTACATCGTCCACATAAATATAATTGTTTAGAATATTAGCTGCAAGGGGAAAGGCAGCACCTTCGTCAATACACAATTGTTTCACCACGCGATTTGCAAGAAATGGAGCTGATGCAGTACCATAAGTGACCGTGTTTAGTTCATATTTTTGAATTTCATCTTCACTTTTAGCTCGCCATAAGATATGTTGAAAACGTCGATGCTCCGGAACAACAAGAATCTGCCTGTACATTTTTATTAGATCAGCAGTTATTGCAATTTTGTATCGTCTAAAATTTAAGATGATGTCGGCTATGTCTCTTTGAAGCTTTGGACCAACGTAGAGCTTGCTGTTTAGCGATCCCTTATCGGTTTTAGCAGAAGCGTCAAATACAACGCGAATTTTTGCTTGACGATCATCAGTCCGAAATACTGGATGATGAGGTATAACATAACCTGAAGTTGACGATGTTTTACTCATATGGCCTAATTGCTCATACTCGTTCATAAAGTCTACGTATTTACCTTGCTAGGTATGGTTGCGTTTGAATCTATTTTCAATTCCTCTAAAACGAGCATAAGCAAGAATTTCAGCTTCTGGTATATCTTCAGAAGTTTCTTTGAATGGAAGGGCCACAATATATCTGCCAGTAGCATCACGATTGTATGTTTTCAAGAAATGTTCTTCACAAGGATCACGTTGGGCATAATCAACTGAACCTTCTACTTCTTCGATGGACCAGAATTTGGATAGTATGTCTTCATTAATCGGTGATTCTAGCACACAGTGGCAGCTTAAGTTCGAAATGGAATCTATATTGGCGCCTCCCATGACGAAAAGTCCAAAATATGTTGGAAGAGCCTTATAATTATTTTCTAGAATGACTGGACTGCCAGTTATCATTTGAATAAAACAATCGTTTCCAAGAAGCATGTCGATCTCACGAGGTTCCCAAAATAGTGGATCAGCAAATGTTTGTTCAGAAGATCCTTGTATAGGTTGAATTGCCGAAGTAGGTAGATCTCCCGTTAGATAGTCAACAATCAAAGGCCCGACCTCCAAATATTTCTCTCGATTGATCCTGGAATAAATGCGGCACTCCACCTTTCCTTTGACCTTAGGTACTGGAACACCTTCTGCTCCAAGTGGTTTGTGAGTAGTTGCATGCCAAGAGAGACCTAACCTTCTAGCGCATTTCGTTGTCATAAGAGATAATTGAGATCCACAGTCGACCAAGAAGCGAACAGGTTGAAGTATGTTGTCTGAATTGTGAATGAGACCAATGGCAGTGCCTAGAAGTACCTGTGCAGGTCCTGTCACACTACCAACCAGCTTTGAAGTTCTTGATTCTACCTTAGAACCTCTTTGCTCAGAGGCAGATGAAATACCTTCGCTATTCACAACTGGAGAAGAGTTCTGATTGACTGGAGGGTGTACATTTGATCCCCTATTTACATGAAGCCATGTATGATGTTTACCCGGAAAAATTTGACAGCGACCTAATGCTAGACATACAGATGTTCAATGACCTATTCTTAAGCAATTGAAGCAAACGTTTTTATCCTTTAAGAAAGATATGCGTTGAGCAGGCGTTTTAGATCGAAAAATAGGACATTGAATTAAGATATGAGACTGTTTACACGAGCATACTTGTGATTTGGATTGATTGGAAGGTGTAGAAGTAGTTGCAAGAATGTTTGTCTTAGGCCTTTGTTTAAATGAATTAGTGAGCTTAGGATCAGAGAGCTGCATTGCTCTACTCCTCCCCTGCACGAAATCTACTAGTTGTTTAAAGGTGGGCTATTCAGTCGTTACTACCTCTACTTTAAAATTATGTCTTGTTTCTAGATCAAGTTTTTTCAGTGCTAAAGTCAACCATAGGAAATCAGCTTGGTCAGGTATATCTATTGATCGAAAAGCTGCTATACTTTCAGCTACCACCCTTATAAAGGACTGGAGGGATTGAACTGTTGGCGATCCCTTATGAGAAGAAAATTCCAGAATTTGATCTATATATGCTGTGGCAAGTAATCGTTTATTATTGTATGTGTCTGTTAAGGCATCCCAAGCCTTTTGATAGTTTGGTTCATCCAAACTGAAAGGAGCTATAAGAGCTAACGCTTCACCCTGGACTGATGTATTCAAATAATGGAATTTTTCAATAGTCGGGATATCATCATTTGTATGAATCATTCTAACGAACAGTTGTTTGAATTTAGGCCAGTCTTGAATTTTGCCGTCAAATTTTGGTAATTCTATCCGAGGTAATCTTCGATTGCTACACACTCTAGAAGAAACATTTTCAAATTTTGAATTATCTCCCTCTTGTCTCGATTGTTGGAGTTCTATAATTTTGTAATAAAGAGCGTTAATTTCCCCTCTCTCTTTTATATCATCATCCGTCGGAAACAAGCTATCTTTTTCCGAAGTAATAGCTAAGAGTTGACATTCCTCAAACTTTTTTAAATAATTAGATTTGATCGATTCAGAAGTTGGAGCCATAGCCTTAAAAGTATTTGCCATCCCCTCTTGTTGTGACATGCCTACATTATAAATCTGAGCAAGATTTTTACGCAATAGTTTAAGAGCAGCCCGAATGCCTTTAATTTGTAATTCTGGGGAAGCCATGTTGGTGAAACTTCACAAATTATATTCAATATCGACTAACAGTTTCCAATTGATTAATGAAAATTAAGTTTTAATAATTAATTTGATTATTAATTTTCATCTTGTAATTAATTATTCAATAAATCAAAAAAATAA